>JAVGVS010000007.1:6494818-6939818 GCA_032718565.1 Distichodus sexfasciatus | reverse complement strand
CTAGTGATCTGTGACCACTGTTACATTTTTATAAATGCTGTATATTTTAAAAAGAAACATTTGGTTTTATGGAAGAAAGCTTCTGGCTACAACTCACTTTAAGAAACTTACAGCAGGTTTTACAGAAAGAGCTGCCAAAATATGTGGTCAGCAGTCATTTTAAATAAATGTATAATAAATAAAGAAAAAACAGAACAATTACAAGAGGGTTCCAAAGCACTTTGTGCTTGGACCCCTAAAAATCAGAAACAGAGGTGAAAGAAGCTCTCATAGCAGGTAGGCACAGGGAGCGATGGAAGAGTAGAAAGAGACAAAGAGTGAAGATTCAACCGAAAAATCGTATCCTTCTGATTTCCTGACATGTAAACCTCATTGTTGTGCACCGTGCCCTGGCCGATTAAAGCGGTCTTCTCCATGCTTTTAATTAGTCCCCATTTTTGAGTCTCCACACAGAAGGACGTCACCAAAGTTTCAAAGTTGTTTCCACCAATCACAATCAACCTGTCCGTGGATCCGAGGAAGTGAAGACTGGGAATATCCGCATCAGAGCGAGTGAGGGTGGGGAGAAGCTCACTCCAGCAGTCTGAGAGGGAGGGACGTAATAGGAGAGAGAAAGATGTAGGTTATAGGTTCAGGTCTAAGATCATAAATACATTTATATTTAGCAGAAACTCTTATCCAGAATGACTTCCAATAAGGATCTTATTATGATGCCCAATGGTGGTGCATGGCATTTGAACCCCCATCTTACGATCACTAAGACAGGAGTTTGGTCACAACCCCACAAAATAGTTTTAGAGGGATTTGAACCAGCAAGCTTAGCATTTAAAAGTAAGGTTTATACCCATTGAGCAACAGGAGCTGATGTGTATACTTTATAAATAAAAAATGTAGTAAAATGACTACACAGTAAACATACTATCACTTTGCCCACACCTTGCATGGTGTCATATTTAAGTACCAGTTTCTCCCCAGTTCTCTGGATGTTTCCCAGCACATACAGGCAGGGACCTAGACTGGTGGTAAGTGGTGAGTCATGGGAGAGGGAAAGAGTGAACTGGAAGTCAGAGAGTGGGAGCGAGGAGACAAAGGCCCAGGAGTCTGTCCATGGGTCATATCGCTCCACTGCTGTGTAAACTCCTGTGCTGGAGTCAGGTGTCACCAGAGAGTCCAGATACCAGCCCCCTACTGCATAGATATGGCCCTCACAAACTGCAGCACTGAAGTGGCGTCTGTGCTAAAAGAGATCACAGACATTTATGTTGAATTCCAATGACTTAACCAATCAGAAAGCGTTTACAAAGGTATTGCAACTGATTCAGGATAAACGTTTAGAAATTATGTCTTTCTCTTTGCAACACAGACCGAGACAAAGAATTTGACTCAGAGATGGCACTAATCACAAATTGTTCCAATATTGTTATTGGAAGTACTGATTCCAGTATTTGCTACTGTCATCAAACTGATCCTATCCAAAAAAATTCCAGAATTTCATATCAGAGAGCAGAATGTCAAAAAAACAACTCTGCTTTCTCAAACAATATGACCATCAACATGAGTGAATGTATAAAATTTCTCAATGCGTGATAGTTAACTGGTATTGATATTGACTCAAGATTTTGACACAGTGATTAGGCCAAAGAATCTCTGGTTAGCAGAAACTAAGTAAAAACTGGTCAAGAATCTTACTCACTGAAAACCATATTTTGAACTTCAGTGCATATAGCCCCCTCTCTTAGTTCAAGGCAGTCTGTGACAGCATCAATACTCAATTGAATTAACTCCATACCTTAATAAGAGGTGCAGTTGATGCCCATTTGTCAGTTAAGGGATTGTAGCGAAAGGAAGCCATCTTGAACTCATATCCCCTCTTGGTGCGTTGCCGGTACCCCCCAATGAGAAAAAGATAATTAAACAGGACTGCTGTGGTGAAGCACCACTTATCTGCGCAGAAGGGCAGACTCTTCATCGAAGTCCATTTCCCATCGTTCTCTTCCAGTCTAAAAAGAGTTCTGGCAGCTTGAGTTTCTTTGTTGTTTCGTGATATTAAGTTCTCTTTTCTGAGGCAGCACAGCTGTGGCGTGCCCTGTGACCGGATCTGGAGTACCTCCTGCTGTAGGTGGAAGTCCAGGTTGATGATGAAGTGAGGAAGCTCAAGAAGGTTGGCGCTCAAGTACGACAGGACAGTCTCCTGAAGCTCAGTGCTGCACAGCTCCTCTGCCAGCTGCAGGTATCTCAGGCACGACTGCTCTGTGAGGACCTCAGAGAGGGCAGTGAGCAGGCGTATGGTGAAAGCAGGGACTAACAGATAGGTGCTCACTCGCAGGTGCTCATCTAGGAGGTTTTCGGGAACACAGAACCTTTGTAGAAAGCAGAACTGCAGGAGGCTGTGGAAGGCTCTGGAAGGAACATGAGGGAGGTTCACTAGATGCTCTACTGTCTCTCTCATGCAGGAGTGGGACAGAGCCCTGAAATATTCACTACAGTCTGACAGCCTCTCCAGGTCAGCCTATAGCATCGATCCAAAATGAAAACATCGAATAGACATCACACATTTTGTAATGTAACTTTAAATCAGGTTTATATTTTATGAAAATAGTTAGAAGATTTTGCGTTTAAATGTCTGGATGAACTCAGGAATAAAAATACCGAATAAGATTTTAGTTGCTGTTTTATTTGATATAGATGGAAGTGATGTAAATCGGTATATGATGTCATATCAACCACTGGCTCCGAGCTGAAATTAATCAAAACCTTATTGTAGCAGACTTTGTCATAATAACAGACATTGTCTGTAATTGTTGTCTGTTGAACACATCATGCACTTGTGATTTAGGCAAATCAAATTTTGGATTTATTGTGATACAAGATTTGATAAATTGGTATCTTTTGTGGTATTAAGAATGATCTGTGTGTGTGTGTGTGTTCTGAGACTCACATAGAAAGTGTGTGTGCTTGTCTGCACAGAAACCATTGGTCCATTACCCCAGCATCCATAGGTCCTCGATTCCTGGTCCATGCTCCATGTCTCTGTTTGCCAATCATCAGACTCCCTTCTCAATGAATCAGCATTACAATTACTCCTTGCTACAAATTTTTTAATACTCAATTTAACCCAGGTTAAACCTCCCTCAAATCCTAAACTCATCTGGATACAGTCCAAGATGTGCTTTATCCAGGAGCCTAAGCAGAGGAATAGTGCTGAGACAGCTTTCCTGAAAGCATCCATAGACAATGTTCAGAGCCCACTTATTTTAGATTAGTGGGTTCTTACTAAGAGGAAATCTGTGGTAATTAAGAAAATAGGAAATGAAAAGGTATTAAAAGCTGGGTATAATGCAACATGGTTTAGCAAAAGCCATTTTTGCAACAAATTTAAGCTGTATTATAAGTCTTGCTTGCTAACCTTACTCAGTCTCTGGGCAGTAGGTTAGTCCAGTCTCTGGTCTCTCTTGGAGGAACAGGATAATTTGTTTTGAAGGTAAAAGCTGCTCAGTGTGGACTTGGTCTGCTATGGAACACAGGCAGGACGAGCTAGAGCTATTTTTGGAAGCTCAGAACTCACAGTACTGGAATGAAACAGGGCACAGCACTGCCATGTTGAATCCCAGACTGTTAGACTGACGAAGAAACACTTTTTCAGAATTTGCAATTTTTTGTGCAGAGATCTTTTCCACAGTGTAATATTTTTCCACAGAAAAAACTAACATTGCATAATTGAAATATTGTTAAATAATTTCAAATGATGAAAACCTTCAATTTTAGTTATTTTTTATTATCAGTACATATTTATTTGGCTAACATATCATAAACAAACAAAAACACAGTCCACACCCAGTGAAAGAAACCGTGCAATTTTCAACTAAACCATTGAATATGCCTTTGAGGTTGGATAGTGGGAAACATTAAACCAACGTATAAAAAAGGTCTACATTGCAAACTATCATACTGTAGAAAAAGCAACATACAGAATCAGTATTAGCTGTAAATTGTAATATGAATTTGCTCCCAAAATGTTTTTCTGCATTTTTTAATTACACTTAGACAGACACTTCATCTTACACAAATAATTAAACAGAAGATGATCACTTGACAATGAGAGGACGGAGTTCATAATTTTTGGTATGATCTCTTATTTCTGTGGCTAGGTTTCAGATGATAATGTTTTGATTCAAAGACTCGAAGGCTTTGATATTTGGTGTTCAGAGTGAAATGCTTTGAGCATAAAAAGTCAATAAATAAAACATAAAATCAAACACGCCAAACAAAGCAACTCAGAATAATGTCCTGACAAAATTAATATTGATACAACAAATAAAAAGCTAGCTACTATTAAGTCATTAAACTACAGTAAAGCATGCTGTTCTTACATGAATATAGTGCCAGCACACAGGCCACTGGCTGCTTAAAGCTAAAGCAAGGCATCAGAAAATATCCTAATTTAAGGATATTTTAAACCATTCATACACAAAACAGTTCCAACACTGTCGACAATAAAAGACATTCTCATGTTCTTGCATGCCCTTGCGGAATTCTTTTTTTTTTTTCCCAGTCAACTGTTCACAGGTTAACTTGGAGGTAAATGGAGGCCAAGTTATTTTCAGTTACACTGTGCTGCACTGTACCAAAACCCCAGACCCACTGAAAGTTACAACCATGGTACACAGTAGATGGCACTGGACTTCATCTTTAAATTACTGGTTTAAAGAGGGGAAAAAAAATCAAACCTAAACTATATCCCTACGCACCCTTGGTTTAGTGGAGTATTTCAGACCCGTTTTTGTTTTTTGAACGGGAACAAAAAGCAAAATTTAACTAGCAATTACGTTTATCTCATTTAGCAGGTGTTATCCAGGGTCACATGCATTTCCTAATTTACAGGAACAGTCTACCCGGATCAGCTTGGGTTTAAGGGTCTTGGTCAGGGACTTAACGGTGGTAGTCTTGGAAGCCAGACTCTTTGTCCATAACTGAGAATCCTATGACTGGTCTTCACCAACAAAATAATGAAACTTTGACCAGCAAATTAAAATAATACTGTTATCATGGTGGCTGCTGGCAAAGTAGTTTGAGGAACTGTGATTATGCTTATGGTCTAGTGGTTAATGGTTGTTAGAAACCTTGGACTAGAACTGCAGGATTAATAACAAACCATGTGGTGTGACTATTCTCCTGTAATGTCTGCAGGTGTATATGGTATACAACTAAAACATGCAAAGAAATTCATGATTTAACGTTGACAATCCACATTTTTAAAGTGTGACACCTAAAGAGTGGAAAGAGTGGAAAATCTGTCCTATTTAAAGATTTCCCCCCTGAATATCCACTTTAATGCTACAATGGAAAATAACAGTCCATATCAAATAGCAGATGTCTTTAACCATTAAAACAAAGAGCCATAAAAAAAGAAATGTCTACGTTTATCAGGAAGTGGAGCTACATTAATGAAAGGAAAAACATTACAAAAAGTTAAATAAATTCATGGTCCTAACATTCGTTATTTTACCATCTTTTAAACAGCAATGCAAATAGTGCATTTACAGTAGTCCCAACATTAGCTCAGAAGAGCCTCAAAGCTCAAGTTTGCAGACAAGAAGTAAAGCAAGAGCATTAAAACAGCGCAGAGCCAATTTGGACCCTTCTGTTTAGGCTGAACTCAAGACTATATGGATGGATATCATCAGAGACATAATACAGAAACAACAGACACACAAACAAACATTAAAATTTGGGATTCTGAAGCTCGGTAATGTTAAAAAATGCCAAAGAGATTGAAGTAAACAAAAAATCTACAAAGGTTGTGGATACATCTCAAATGATAAATGCTTGCCTTATGTAAAAAATTACTTGAAGCAACTAAACTCAATTTCAAGAAACATTAATTGTGACAAACCACTATCAGCATGAAATAACAGATATCTGCTGCAACACACACAAACTGTTTAGGAAATTCTTATATTTTTGTCACTCTTTCTGAACAGAGAAAAAAAGAGAGAAGATGTGCCTATCTGAACTGTGATCCTTCTGCAAAAGTGCTTTAGGTAAAGAGCTTTTTCTGCTTGAGGTATGAATCAAATCTGTGTTGGGCATAATCCTAAAGACAAAGAGAGTGCATTTGTTAAAACATAATTGAAGTAGAATCTTTAATCCACAAAGGATTGTGATTTTCATCTTTGTTCTGAGCAGCAAAGTTACGGCTGGATATTTAAGGGGTCGTTGGCCAAAAATCAACCAGTCGGCAACGTTAAGGACACACGCCCTAGTAGAACACACAACTGCATATGTGCTGGGTTGAGAATTGCCCTCTATTTAAGTAATGCCAGGAATGCTCTATTTAGGTGTTCCTAATTTAATGAGTACATGAAAATGTTTAATCTATAAGAAATGAACACAGCTTTATTCTGAATGAGTGATTCTAACTGTCTATGACTTAGTTGATTCATACTAAATCGCCTCTGCCCATTCTGAGAGTATTATAAAATGATTCAGGTTAATGCTACTTTCAATTAATATGATTTTTGATCTTCAAATGGATATCACAATAAAATAAACCTGTGCCATCCTGGCTTTAAGGGTCAGACTTTGGAAGGTTGGAGTTTAACATTTAAACATCTCATTATAATATATTTTCAAAATAATAATGTAAATCAGGTAACATACCATGTAACCAAATTCAATGGTGGAAATCCTGGCTTGAACAATTGACCACAGACCCCAGAAGAAATGAGAAGCCAAAGCATATCTATGAATAAGAGAGAGAGATACATAATATAACAATGGTTATTACATGGGGGATGTTTTCAACATCAGACTTATCCAGGTGAAACCCAAGTGGCTAACTTTACAAATCCATGTGGCCCAGTGAGAGCTGTCAAGAACTCAAAAACTTTCTGGATATCCAACCTGTTTGCTTCAGTGATTATCTCCTCTTCAACCTTGGCTCTGTCTTCATGTGAATTATTTTCAGTTTCAGATAAATAACTTCTGATGAAGTGCAGCTGAGGATTAGAAGGTTTTGTCAGAAGAGTTTGGATTCAGGACAATGAAGAACAGGAAAAATTGGAAAAAGTACTTTTTACATACTACTGCCACACATCATCTTGTGTGTTCACAAAGCAAACATTCAACAGTAGTGACCTCTACTTATCACTTGCTATTCCATTAGTTTCCACTGGATGGTGCGATTTCCTTAATACAGCAATTACTAAATTATAAAAGCCTACAAAATTAAAAGGAAGTAATCTCAGATTAACCGTCCTCAGAAACTCACCTGCTGATCTCTGTTTGGATAGTTATCCAGATTTGCCTTATAAAAAGGCCACTGGTCATGTGTGTAGTCATAAACCCACTCACAGAAATGATTTCCAAAGTCAAAACCCCTGCACAAAATATACACGTGAAGGAAGTCAAGCAAATAAAATGGAACCGGGTTCTATTAAAAGTAATCTTTTAGTGATCCGTGATCAGGTAAAGTTCACCTGTAATTGTAGCTGCTGTACTCAAAGTCTATGAGCATCAGTTTATCGACTGAATTCCGATCTCGGCCATCCAACATCAAGATGTTCCCTAATGGCATGAAATCAGACCTGATTATTTAGCATTCATATATGAAACAAAATGTGTGTGCATGTGATTGAGTGAGTGAGGGAGGGAGGGGGACTCACCTTCCTGTACGTCATTGTGACAAAACACAACGGGTGAAGGAGTCGCTGCTAGCAGGGCTCTGAGAGCAAGTGATTGAGAGAAGATGTTAGATTCTACATTGAGAGTCATCAATTATCAAGTCAGCTGTTATAAAACCAGGTTTATCTTGATAATGAAAATTAAAGGTGCATTGTGTAGACTGCAAGTAAAATAAACAGAACAACCACATGACAACCTAGGCTCTGAGGTTCTTTTACATTTGTAATATTAAGTATTTGTAAAAATAAAGGTTATATTTAATGGGTTTAGTGTTGTTTACTATCAAAGTAGGTTTAAATGTGGTTTTAAGAAGTGTTCTAGGTTACAATATGAGACCAGAGGCTAGTTGGGACACACACTCACAATCTCGTGTCAGTCTACTCATCCTGAAAATTTAGGTTAAAAGTTAACAGGCTAAAAGTCACTGCTTGTGTCTGCGCTTAAGAGCAGAACAGAATTAATGTGCATATACAAATACTGACTTTGTCCATTCAAAGACCTTGAACTAAGCAAGATATAAACTCATTTCCTTATCTGTCCATCTCTAGCACAAACTCAACAGCACATGCAAATGTGTGCCCACTCTTATTTCCTTCAAAACGTCACATAACCTTTGAGTTGACCAATCTATTAGTTAATACTCTTAGTGTACAGTTGCCTGCCAATCAATTTTCTGTTATTACTTGGCTTCAGTTACATCACAAAAAGCAGGCTCACAGCATTCACAACTTAATCAGTGATAAACTGGACTGGTAACATACCTCCCATATCACAACTGCCCTCTGTCCTTCACTTGTTCACTCATTAATCAGTTTAATTTATCTTTCTATCCATTCCTCCTGTGGTTTTGCTCCTCTTTCTCACCTTAGATTTGCCAGTTCAGTAGGAAGGTCATACTTCATTAAGTTCTTGAACTTCTTGATGTGGGCTTCACGTACAAATTTGATGTTTATTATTTGTTCCATGTACCTGAATGAGGGCAGAAGACAATGGATAAGGGCATCAGTTGCAAAAAAAATTTTTATATCCAAATATCAACTAATCTACAGAAAAAGTGTTTAGTGGAAGCACCAATAAATCATTTTACTCAGAACATTAACGTTGTGAACAACAGTACAACTTGATTTTAGGATCAAACTCTTTTTTGTTTGTTATCTTCTAACTTCTGAACTAACTTCTATCTTCTGAATCTGTAGAGTTACAGGAAAGAGCCATATGAATCCAACCACATCTGTGGTTACTGATAGTAGAGCTTTTACCTGTCCATGGTCCCAAACAGCCACTTGGGCTCCTTATTGAAGGGCATAACCATACGATGGAACCGTGCCATCTTCTGAGCAATCTCAGCAGAAATAGTAGGATCCTGAAGCTGCTCTGTGGACAAGCGTTCACTCTGGACCACAGACACACACACATACTCTGTTTTGAAAAATTATGAAATGCACACATATTGTCCATTCATAGCATTCTTAACTCAGCCGTGACACTGACATGTGGCTATGCTTATACAAGTGTCACTTATACTCATGTTGCCCTTTGTCAGTGTCATTGCTGATTTGACAGTGATCTGTCTGCAGAAGTAATGTGCACTAAAATTGACTGCTGAAGAAGACGGCTAAAATGTTTGCAAGGCAGCTGATATACCGGTCTTAAATAAACACAAACTGTATATAATGTACATATTATTATGTGTCTATAAATATTTATATTTAAAATATATATTTATCTACAAAATAAATATGTAGATGTTGATATTAGTCGAGAAATTTGAAGTTACCCTTATTACTCCTAGATGTGTATGTACATAGAAATATGCATCTTACTTAGCAAAGAAATGTGCTAGTGATCATGTCTTTGCAATTTGTGTATAGCAACACTCACAGGTAGATACTGCTCCAAACGGCCCTCTGGGAAGATGCCATAGAGACGAGGACCCAGCTGTCTCTCAGCTAGAATGGCAAACATCACACTCTCTGAAACCAGTGAGTCTACTCCCTGTACACACACACACACATATTAGCATGCATGGAAAGATGTAAGCAGTTAAGATGCATACCACTTTTTTTACAGCATTGAGCAGTCTCTCTTATCCAGACCGAATGACATTGCCTAATATGTGGTACAGTCCCCCTGGAGCAACATGGGGTTGAGGGCCTTGCTCAGGAGCTACCAATGGAGGTAGGATTAGAGCCCATGACCTCTTGGTCCATAGGCAAGTATCCTACCACTAGACTATAACCACAACTAGCCAGTTACACAGTTGATTAAGTTTATCAGAAATAATGTTTTTTCCTACAAGGTCATCATTTTTTATGAAGAATTGTAAACTGATTCACCTGTAAGATGGCCCCATAGATGCGCAGCAGAACTCGTTGAGGCTCAGCCCCAACTGGCTTAACATGATCAGGCAAACTGCACTTGTAGAGCAGATTACTAAGTCCGCCACTGTTAATACACACACATAAAACACGCAATATCACAATATGAACAATGAAGGGCAGCCAGGTGTTACATCTACTGTTACATCTACTTCTGGAACATTCATTTCATGACCTCTTTCTCATTCTTTGACATACTCAGGTAAATTCTGTGTTGTTGTGCGGCTTGCACCCTTGAAATATTTTAATTTTTCCAGCTGTACATTGCTATATCCCTGTTTCTGTATCATATTTATGTGTATTAGCACCTTGTATACTGTATGTATCTGGACTAATCTTTCTTTTTAACTCTCTCAGCATCAAAATTCTTTGTCACATACATAGTTACACCGGTACAACTTAGTAATGAAGTGAAATGTACCCTGATCATAAAGGCATATAAGTCTTAAGGTGGCAGGTGGTGACCAGTGTTGGGAGTAACACATTACAAAAGTAACGAGTTACAGTAACGGATTACTTTTTGCTGTAACGTAGTAATGTAAGGCACTACTTATCAATTTTCAGTAATATTTTACTCGGTACATGTTCAGTAACGTGTGCGTTACAAAGCACTTTTAACCAAAAATGTATTTGTTTAAAAACAGCAAGACCGCGAGACCTCATATGAATTATCTGTGATTTTTTAAAAAATGCGCGAGAGTTGTATTTCCTGTTCGTGGTTAGTTGAGCCCCTTGCACAGTGCATCACAAAAGGCTTGCTTCTCCGGTGAGATGACTACAGAATGCGAGGTAGACATTTGCGCATTACTTTGAGTTCGCCAGGGATAAAGACAAAAAGAACGTTTTAGTCAAGTGCAATCTTTGGCCAAACCCTGAAGAACTATCGACGTCGAGAAATAACACGAGCAATTTGAAAAAACACCTCGAGCATTATGCATGACTTATGTTGAGAATCTCTTGAAATCAAAGAGAATAAAGGAATGACAATCGTAAGAAAAATGCATCTTTTCTTGTCGTTATAGTAAGCATTAATGTGGAATATAGTTTTGTTTTGTTTAATAATGAACAAGCCTAGACTTAACATATATATATTCCACCTCTATTATGATGTTATTCAAATTCTAGTCATTTTTCATTTTGGCCGTTAATGTTTCTTGAATTGTCTCCCTTACTTTGCCAGTTATATTAATCATATTGTTTATAGCCTGGTTAGCACATAATCATTATGCTACAAAACATCACCTTTTACTGGGCATGTAATGATCTGCAATATTTTTTTCTCATATTAGAATGTCAAGTTATATTTTCACAGTTATTTTGGTCAAAGTAACTGAAAAGTTACAGAAGTCATGTAACGATTACAATTCTGAGACAGTAATATTGTAAGGTAGCGGATTACATTTGAATACCATTAACAAGTAATGTATAGTGTATTACACTTTGCAAGTAACTTGCACAACACTGGTGGTGACATATATAAGCATAAATGGACATATTAGCGTACGTGTCTTAAATGGCAAGCCACCTTTTGTGTTATAATAGACCAGCAGAAGTTGTGGAGACATGTCCTGGTTAAGAAGTCTTATGGCCTGAGGATAGAAGCACCAACCACCAAAGCAAACTTCTTATATGTAATGACGAAATTGGCAATAAACTTAAGTCTGGTTCTGATGACAGATTGGGTTCATTATCGTTCCTCACCTCACGATACTGATCTGAAAATCCGCCTCGGAGATGCTCTTCCACGACCCCGAGAGAAAGTTGCGGCACCAGGCGAAGGCTCTCGCCTTCGTTTCTCGGTCCACTTCCTCGGTTCGCCCGTCTGGGTAAGATTCAGCCTCAGAGTCTTCATCCCCGTTAACGCCCCGAGACCTCCGGCTTAAGTCCTCCTCCATCCCGTCCGCTGAAGCCGGAGAATTATTCAGGGTTTCCTTTACGTGCAAACCTCCATAATTTGCACCCGGAATAAGATCCCGATCCGACTGCATGGTGGTTCTCCCCGTCCGAATGCGAATCAAACCGGCTTCCTGGAAGAATTTTTTTTTATTAATCTCAGGTAGGAAACTCGCCCAGGGTCACCTACAATATCCGTTCAACGCGAGCCAAAGTTCGCCCGTGTGAGTTGGCATGTGGTAAATGACCCGACCGTGACGAGATGAGCGATAACTTTGACATCACTTTGACGACTATAACCGAATCACCGATTCCGTCACCCTCAGACCATCAATAAGCGTTTGTTTCCAGTGTGACGACGTCTCCGCTGGTCGAGTACACCCAATCCAGTGAAAGCCTTGAATCGAATAGCACGTTTAACTGTTTCTCACGCCGTTACTCACTTCCTCTTTGTAAATCCATGGGCCGGTGTCATGCCATAATATTCCGGTTTCAAAAGACTGGCACGCACTGTAACCAATCAAATAGCGCGTATTCTAACGTCAGCGTCAACATTGATCATTCATTGGATGTAGAACGTAATACAGAATAAGCGCTGACCACCGAGGACACTGATTGGACGTTACAAACAGTAATGGTTTGTGGGAAATGATGTTTTTGCCGTGGGGCTAATTCAAAGTCTAGACAATCAAATCAGAATCGGTGAATATATATGAGTCGTAATTAAATGGTTATGGTAAATAGGAAGCCAGTAAAATATATATATATATATATATATATATATATATATATATATATATACTATATATATATATATATATATATATATTACGTGTTTTTATATATATATATATATATATATATATATATATATATATATATATATATATATATATATATATATATATATATATATATATATAGAAGTTTAAATCCATCATTAAGAAATGATTATATTTAACAAAATCATCAATACCACAATCCTTAATAGTTGTGATACACATGATTTCATGTAAAAAAATTGTTAATGTGAAGTTTTCTCATAATGCTCCAATTAGCGTTGGGTTGGGTTATCTTTTCCTTGTGAGGTTATATTATTCACCAAAAATGAACTTATTTTTAAGGATTTTTACACATCTTTATTAGGGGTGACATCACAACATGAAATTATTAAGGTAAGAAGAGAATTACATCAATAAAACAATCCTTATGTTGTTCACAATATGAGTTAATTATACCAGTTAATTATAGACCCTTCAGGCGTGATAGCAATCCAATTAAAGGTGTGTTTAATATTCAGTGTAAAAAATGACTTTTAACAGCAGGGTATAGTTTAATTCATTATTAGAAATGTATTTGAAGCGATTTTGTATTCTTAAGATTTAATTGTTTCAAAGAGTCAATTTCGAGAAATACAGTATATGGACTGGGACTAAAATTAGCTATATTGTTTCCTAACCAACAACTCTCTCTGCAGAAATAGTGCTCAACATTTTTTTTAGAAAGTGTTTGCACCTAAAGTATATCAACCCGAATCATTTCCTCTGAACAGCTCCGAACAGCTCCGTTTTGTGAACTGTGTTCATGACGCGCAGGCATCCCAACCTGCAAAAACGCGCGGTAGAACACACATTCTCTCACATAAATTTCGATTAATAAGTAAGTGAAAGGTCTTATAAGATATGTCTATGGTTTGTACTTTGGGCATATAGGGTTACCACACTTTCAGTTTAATTTCTTAAGTAAAATCAAATTCAATAACTTGACCAAAATGTAATGTAAAATTGAAAACTACTGACAAGATCACAGACATTAAAACCACAGATTTCAAAGTAGTTAAAAGTGATTCACACTCACCCATGTCACAGTATCTGTTCTGGATACTTTGGTTTCTTAAAGTAAGCAATTAATGGGGCGCTTTTTTATCATAATGCAAAGCAGTTAGTGCAATTGAAAACTAACGGACTCTGGTCAAGAAAATATCATGTCAGTTAATCTATATATCTCCTGCTACTGTTATCTGAAACCATTTTATCAAGATAAATGTTTTTGTGTTAAATAACACCACAGACTATACCGACAGCTTTTCCTTTCTTGAACACAAGCGTGTTTTGTTTTCAATCATACTAAAAAGCACTCTGTGGTCAAAAAAGCATAGTCAGTTTATCTCTATATCTCCAAGTGTTATTTAATACATTTTGAATTAAATATTAAACATTTTGTCTTAACATTTTGTTTACAAGTATGTTATTAAAATGAATCAAAACATGTTCCTAAAATGTTAATCCAATTCATGTTAAAGATTTACCCCATGTATGTTGGTGAAGTCTGCAAGACCTTAGGTATTGTATCCAGATTAAACGGGTGTTTCTTCTCAATTTGCTCTTACTTCCTGTGAATCGATCCCTTCAAATCATTTGCAACCTACATAGCCTATTTAGTGTACTTTTAAATTGTGCATTCATATCATGCATACAGTTAGGCCCAGAAATATTTGGACGGTGACACAATTTTCATGATTTGGGCTCTGCATACTTACCTGCATGGATTTGAAATGAAACAAATTGAGATGCAAATTGAAGTGCGAACTCAGGTTTTTAATTCAAGGGGTTGAACCAAAATATCCTATGAAATGTTTGGAATTGCAACCATTTTTCTAAAAGTCTCCTCATTCAGGGCTCAAAAGTGATTGGACAAATTAACATTACCATAAATAAAATGTTCATTTTTTAATATTTTGTTGAGAGAATCCTTTGCAGGCAATGACTGCCCTGAAGTCTGAAAACACATGGACATCACCAAGCAGGGTTCCTCCTTTGTGATGATGCTTTGCCAGAACTACATATTAAAGAGCTGAAGTCAAATTAAATTCATCTACAATTAAAGCTGAGAGTGTGCACTTTAAGCCTATTGATTATATTACCTATATCTTGAATATGTTTGGTAAACAGCTAAAATAACAATACTTGTGTCACTGTCCAAATATTTCTGGGCCTAACTGTATGTCTTCCTCGTAGTTAATAAATATTATATACAGATATACTTATATGTATTGGTGTATGTATATATAGCAAGCTTTCCGGTTTGTTGGCGTTGTAAATGATGGCGGATTTACACCATCATTGATCTTATTGGCTATGAGAACGAGAGTCAGCAGAGGGCGCGGACGCTGCTCGGTGCTCCTTTATTCTGCAGTGTTTCTCCCGTTCAGCCCACACACAGCATCGTGGTGCAAATCTCCTCTCACATAACCGTGCTGAGGTGGAGAAGCAACCTGTGCGCCGTTTGGTTCCACAGTACAAAACGACGCAAGGCGCTGGACGCTACGCTCGTCTTCCCCTCCCGTCAGCAGCACGGCGGCTGGCCGGAGCGCATCAGCGCGCAGATTGCGCACAGGAACGCCTGGGCTGTAGCATCTGATTAATTCCTCCTTTTCTTTTTCTCTCTTTCCGTTCTATCTGGGTGGATCTTTTCATTCGATCTGATGCTGCTGAGCGCGGATGTGTAATTTCAGGTCAGGGGCCAGTATCACAGTGTGGCCAGAAGCAGGACAGAGACACCCTCTCTCTCTCTCTCTCACACACACACACACACACACACACACACACACACACACACACACACACACACACACACACACACACACTGAGGGCGACTCTTGATCGTATTTGTCTCCGTCCCCACCGTCTGTGAATGGGCTGTGCGCCGTCCGCCTCTGCAGTCGCTGTTTCGAGTCATTAGTGGAAGAAGATGGCGGACAGAGCGGAGATGTTTTCTCTCTCCACTCGCTCTCTCCTCCGGGATGCAGGTAAGAGCCGCAGCATCACTTCCTTCCATCATCCGCGCCGAAGGGCGGCCGTGTCGGACGGGGCATTTATTTCGCCCCACCTCACACGACAGCTCTATATACCCCAATTTCACAGTCTATATGCCACATTATGCATCGACACTGTTTATGATGCGGCATAGTCACGGGCATGTTCGAGAAAACGGGAAAACGATCCGTGTCTGCAGGCGCGGCTGTTTTAGCGTCCTTGCGCAGTTTGGTTACGATGCGTTCGGTGCGGTCACGGTCCTTTCAGTAATAATAATGCCCTTGAATAAATGTATGATTTTAAAAATGGGGAGGAATGGTCAAACATAGAACAGGAGATTGATTTTATGAGAATTATTTGCTTGGCGCAAGCTAGGTTACTAGAAGAGGCCCACGCCCTGTAGGGAGCTTATAGCGGGCCGAAGATGGATAAAAGTGTAAACACGAAATTTTTATCCGCAATATATTTGCATAAAATTCTTTAACCTGATACGGTTAGACGACCATGTGGTTGGATCGTAGCTCATTTAAATGATACCAGCTTTTTAAAGATGTTATTTGCTGTTTCTGCCTTTAAAAATATGCGTGCTGTAATAAGCGCGGATTAGGTCATATGTGGGTATGTAGTCTATATACCATGGACTGTTTATTGTCTTTATAAATATTTTGAATGTATTGATTGATTTTGGGTGGATTTGGCCTTACAGTTAATTTTCATTTTGCTCCATATTCTTAGGCCTGTAGATCCCAATCTTTCTATTAATGGCTGGCTTATGGTGTATTCAGTGGAAAAC
The DNA here is from genome assembly GCA_032718565.1 of Distichodus sexfasciatus. NCBI lineage: Eukaryota > Metazoa > Chordata > Actinopteri > Characiformes > Distichodontidae > Distichodus > Distichodus sexfasciatus. The sequence continues at coordinate 6,923,256 of JAVGVS010000007.1, read as the reverse complement.
TATATAGAAATCATGTTTCGTTGAGAGATCTCATGTTGGGTGCATCTGAGGTAGGCATACAGTTAGATTCATGTCACAGATACAAACACAGACACACATACAATCATGGAGGTTGAAAAAAGTGAAAACACAAAATACAACAAAACACTAAAAGTACTACTCGTTCTACAATAATAATATTTTGGCAAAGCAGAGAAGACTCCAACTCTCACAATTTCAACCCAAAGGGGTTAGCGCTCACTCAAACACACACACACACACACCTGAAACACATAAACACACACACACACACACACACACACACACACACACACACATACACACACACACACACACACACACACACACACACACACACACACACACACACACACACACAGTGATCTAAATCAATTTGTAGAGACACGTCATACTAGCTTCATCTCTTAGCTCCAGCATGCTCAGGAAGTCAAATATGAAGCATAGCATCTAATAACATTTATCTTAATCTTCAGTGCTACTAAAAGTTCAGGCAACCAAAAGATAAATCTAACTATATAACCAGTGGCTACAATGTTTTAATGATTACACCAGCATGTGGAAGTAAAAATATGACCCAAAGTGGTGGGTAGGTGGGTAATAGGTTTCTGTAAGATGATGTAATATATTCACTCATGAAGAATGCATAAGTTATACCTACTCTACCATTTTCTTTGTTGGTCATATACTTTATTATATTAAAATATATTTTCTCTCTCTCTCTCTCTCTCTCTCTCTCTCTCTCTTTTATTTATGAAAATATAAATCCATATTCTTATACTCTCGTTCCATTAAGCTTTTGTTGGAATTGTAGATATAATAGGCGGTTTGCTTTCTCTAATGCTTTAGGATGTAAGAGGATTGCAGGGGAGTTTGTATAGGAGGAAGACAGTTAAGTCGATGTGTGTATTTGTGTGTGTGAGTTTTGATGTGTCATACAATGACCATACTTTAGTTTAGTTTTTGTTATGTTTGTTAGAGGCAGGCCAGCAAAGCTTTGGTTAAGGCATCTTGCAAAACTCAGGGAATATGGTGATACGGACACACATTCTTTAAGTTATTATAAACTCTTATGTCAACAGGTATAAGGCTTAGATACCTTTGGATTGATATCAGGACCTTCATTTACTTTCATGGTGCATTGCTGTTTGAAGTAGGTCTGGCTGCTGTATTGACAAGGTGTAGTGAAAATATATATTTCTGTTTGGCATATATAATATAATAATATACATTATCATGTCATTTGTATACTGTAATACTTGGATAACTAAAGGTGCATAGACGTTTATAAGTGAGCAGCATCTATAGGATGGTCCAAATCCGATTCAGACATACTATGAACACACTGTATCTTAGAGGGCTAGACCAGATTAAATCGAGGGAGATATGTGATGTGATGTGCTCAGACTCAACATCCTCAAAGATGTTACTAATTTTTTTATTTTTAATATAAAATATAAATATCCATGAAATATAAATATATGAAATATAAATGTAATGTATGTAATTAATAATGTATACCAAGAATGCATGGATTTAGCAACAAATACAGTTTTAGCAGTAATGACAAATGATCCTACAGCACTGTTTTGATTTCATCATTTTCTCCTGAATATTTTTCTAGTCCTGTCTTACAACTCACAGGTATGATCTCCAAACCAGGGGCAGAGGAGTAGCTCACTCTTTCCCTAAGTCACGACATACCATTGTAGGAAAACTGAAAATGCTTGGAAAGGAGCACTGTCTGCACTGTTTTCTTCACTTAGAGCAGTCGGGACTGTTGCTGATCCATAGGAAAAAAAAGAACATAAGCCCGTCTTTCTCACCTAGAGTACTGAGCCAGTTCTGTTGTTTTGAACTCGCAAGTTCAAATTGTTTTTAACCATTAGTCTCATTGTTAAAACATAACTGTTCCGAAGTTTGTTCTGAATTAGAACACATTTAAACACATTTTTTTGCATGCACTAAAGGAAGATGAATGGCACATTGTGCAGTAATCTGTTGTATATAATGACAGATTGTGTGTATATAGGCATGTATTTTTGCATGTGTGTGTGCGTGCATAACAGGCATAAACAAAATCCACATCTGTGTGTCAAAGAGTCAGTTCTAATAATGTTTTAATCTACAAAGCATTTGTCTCCCTGCACTCCAACTAAATACATTGTACATTCAGAATGATGTTTATACTGACTGATGTGATAGAGCTGCCAGTGTTTTGGAATATTTCATTGTTAATTCAGGTTGTTGCCATCCTTTTTTGGTGTAATGATGTGCAAAACAATTTTAAATGTTAGTTTAATTTAGGATTGGGTGCATAATACCTGTGGTTTTGGTTCCTGTCTCTGTTTACTGAGAGAAATTCTGTGCATGCATGTGCATGAAATCTCGTCATACACATACATTATCTGTATCACTCTGTAAACCGGGACATTTAGGCCCCAGTTAGAAACCTGTGTGGCTTTCGATTAGTCATGTGACAGTGTTTAATCAAATCCGACCCAGGTTGTGGCAGCCTGATGGAGTCAGGCAATGCTGTGTGTCATTTCCATTGACAAGTGTTGCTGGTTCCACTTACTTGAGGTTAGTTAATGATGACATCTGATATTAAAGTATCTGACATTAACCGACATTTATGATTAAAGACACGCTCATAGCCTGGGCAGTCGCATAGCAACCATGCAGCATGCCTTCAAACGCATTCTGCCAAAAACTTCCTAAAGTTTTTCAACAACAACTCCCAGGTTGGAATTTGTGATAGTTCAGATGCTCCAAATACAAACTGTGTGCAGTGGCTCAGACGTGCCATTGACTCTGCAGCAGAGAATGAGACTGGCATCTAACCAGAGGCAAACACCCGACACACACCCACAGCTTGCTCACTGGGATTTTGTAGTTTTGCTTGCTGTACTACTGCAGTGAGCCTATAAAACCTACCTATGGGCAAATTTGCTGTTTGTCAGTGGTGGGCTGCCAGCACGTCTAACAGCAAACACAGTTTTTTTCTGTGTTTTGTGCAGCATGTAAAAATGAAGCCTTTCTTTTCTGCTAATATTATTTAGTTGAATATCACATATGAAATAGCAAAGATTATAGATTGGTTAATGTTGTGCAGTGTAGGCATTCCTGATTGTATTTTATTTTTCTGCAAATGCCAAAAATGTATTCGAGATTTTAGTCAATTTTAGAGTCATTTCAGTTTGTGACATTTAACACAAGGAATATTTATATCAAAGATCAGGATCAGTAACAGTGAAATGCATCAGCAATTGTTGAAAAAATTCATTCTTCGACAACATCTAGAAACACAGACACTACAATAAAATCATTATCAAATAATATCTCATATCATACTATATCATATATTTAGATGGTAGATATTTTATGGTTTAGATATTTTATTAGCAATAACACATTAATGCAAATACATATGAATACAATTAATTTATTTCTTTTAACAGTACTGTTTTGTTCATTATTCATATTTCTGTCATTTCCATTTACTTTTCATCCGTTTTCTCGCCTACTTTTAGAATTTATGCAAACACATGCATATTTCACTAGTTCAAGGATGTGTGGTATTGATAATATGCATGTGTGTTGACACATACTGGGGTTTCTTCAGCATTTCTTCTTTAAATCAGTGATAAATGTGGAGGAAGAATATTGGGGCGTTCCTTCTCTTGCCCATTTACTCCATCAGCATCTGCTTCTGTAGAATAACTGTAGCAATGGAAATGCCTTTCTCTCTCTCTCTCTCTCTCTCTATATATATATATCTATATATATCTATATATCTATATCTATATCTATATATATATCCATATATATCTATATATATATCTATCTCTATATATCTATCTATATATATATATATATTTTATTTATATATATATATATATATATATATCTGTCCGCCATATATATAAATTCAGGGACAGTTGATTTATTAATTAGTTTCTAGAGAGATCTCTGAATTAATGATTTTTAAAAACCTTCTTTAGGCTGATGTAACATGAGTCGACAAATTATCCTGACCTCTGGCTGGATGGGGTTGTCACGGTGACAGCTGCAAAGGTGACCTCACCCTATTTAACCCGAACAAACCCTTAGAGGATATGGCTAATGGTTGATGACATCATCCTCATACAGCACCAGCTGCTATGGCAACAGTGGATGACAAACAGCTAATTTTGCTGGTCTTTTACAGAGCTCTAAACAAGCCCCGCCCTTTTAATACAGACACACAGCATGGACCTTTGTTTAGCAGGGAATCTCTGCTAAATGTTCCTCCCTATAATTCCTGCTATCATGTTGTCATTATGTAACACTGTGCCCACTGATGTTTGCAAGCAGATCAACTCATAAGAAGAAAGTGGGATTTTCTGTGTGCTTTCTTGGGTAGAGTGTGGAAGGGAATGCAGAATGGAGACAACAGGAAATATTGAACTAGAAATAATTGCTGTTGTGACTAATTACAGTGACCTCATCTGTTAGTTGCATCATCTACTCTCAAAGGGCCTTGCTCACTGATTGGTGGTTGAATTGATTTTTCACAATTTTCAATGTAAGGTACAAAGAAAATACTGTATATGTGTGTATAGTGCTCCCCTAAGTAACTTATTATTTGCAGTGAACATACACATAATAAATTTCCTGCAAATAGAATCTTTTTATTTAAATATTTGCTTTGTTCTAATCAGTTGTTTGAGTCTTGGTAAGGAAGGCTTAAGGCATATATAGTTGTAGGACTGTTTTGTCTTTTTCAGAGTGTTTAAAAGTCAGCACTGTACCGATATGAAAAAGCTATAAATACATTGCATATAGCTTTTAAATCTTTTTTTTTTCCTTTAGGAAGTGTGAAGATTTGTTTAAATACTAATAACAATTTGCTGTTTTACTAAATTGCTGTTTCTGTGTTGAACCTGTTCATAGGGGGATTCTGTAGATCAAGAAATCATCAGTTGAAGTTTCAGAATTACATTTTAGTTTTAAAAATGTGACTCTACATGAGTCTTTAGCTGAGACTCAGAGATGTCTGATTTACACCACTGTAATTTGGTCAGGTGTAAATTTCCAGTACAGCTGTGTCAGTCAAAGCTGCTCTGTTTGAACCTCATTTATTATTGATGTTAGCGGTATCATTCGCCTCTCAGTGTAGAGTTGAACTGGACCATGGGCTGAATTATTTTATGGGTTGACATACTCATACTCAGCTGGATATTATGGGAATGAGTATGGGAAGCAAAGATGAAGAATCCTGTGATGTTGTAATCCTCTAACCGAACCATGTTCAGCATTTCACTTTAAGCTAAATATGTGCACTATTAATGTGTCTGAAAAAAGCCAAGCAAGTAGGCATGTTCTGGGTCATCTATGCCTGGATCAAAGTGACAGTAAGCACTCTCTCTAACACACACACAACCCATCTTTCTGAAGTTACTCCTGCTTTTGATGTATTTTTAGAGCAGTTAAATCCCTAGTAAGGATCCCCAGAAAGTGACTATGTAATTAAAGTTTTCTCCATTTCGGGTTTTATATATTGCAGTTTGAATATGGAGGCTGGATTATGAAATTATGTAGATGAAATTACCTGAAATTCCTTAACATCTGTACTTGACATGAGCTTTCTCTTGACAGCTTTCCAGTTATTTAAGGAGCTTCTTTTCTGAAATGTTCTATGTTAGTAAAGAGAAGCTTTCAGAAACTGTTGGCCACAATAGCATGTTTGAGTGGAGTGCCTCTTTAATATACATTGACACACAGTTTTCATCAGGAAACAGAACCCCGTTAAAGTTAACCACTTTTTTTACCATTACATTTACGGCATTTAGCAGACGCTCTTATCCAGATCGACCTCCATTGTCCTGGTTTCAGGGACAATGTCCCTGAGAGCAGCTTGGGGTTAAGGGTCTTCCTCAGGGACCCAATGTTGGTAGTGCTGGAGGTAAGATTTAAACGTACGACCTCTTGGTCCAGAGGCGAGCATCCTAACCACTAGACCATTATCACCATCATCATCACATTTTTTCATCATGCTCCTATATGAACTAATACGCAGAGATTGAATGATTTGCCTTTATTATTTTTATTTGAATTGTTCCAGCTTGAACAAAATTATTTTGGTTGTTGAGGAAACAATATTTAATGCTGCCATTATGACAATCAAAAGTTTTTTTCTTGGCTATTCAGAGACTTACTAAAAGACCTTCCAGTGTCTCTGCTGTTAATTATTGGTATTGGTGATATTAGGGAGATAATAGTTTCCATTAGACATTCAGGTTTATTCTCTGGGAGGTTTGAGGCGATGTTCAGGCAGCAGTGGCGAAGCCCACTTGGTTGTTGGCACGGTCATACACAGAGTAGTAAGACCTGAGGAACACATCTCCAAAGATCCAGAGAGGCTGGCCATTCTGAGAAGGCAGGTAGGTTGGGGTGATGGCCACGGTGCAGTAGCCACTCTGGTTTTGCTGTGAACATACAGGGCCGGGAATTAGGATTTGTTGTTCAATTTTAACATTAATTTAGGTCCAGACTTTTTGTCTTAATTACTCTTTCATCTGTTTGTTTGCATTTATTTAAAATTACTCACACGGTTCTAGAAACATACATTTAACATGTATGTTGTAATACATGTACTTGTAATACTGTGTATGTGGCAGATATAGAATCTTGAACCTCAAATCAATTTGATAAAACCATATTAAAACATATTCAAACCATTGCAGGCCTAAAATATGTATTGCATATAGGAAAGCAGCTAATTTAGTTTGAATATAAAAAACCACAGCAGTTCACAAAAATATATAGAATTGTCTGTATATCTGTAGCTATCAGTATTACTCAGTATTACGGTGACTGCTGAAAGTAACTCACTTGGATGTAGGCAGAGGGAGAGAGGGGGAATGTCACACCACTAATGATGAAGCTCAATGTGGGGAAGTTAGTTCCCTGACAGTCCACAACATACTGTAAAACAGAGAATAGAAGTCAAGGAGGCATAGAAAAGGAGAGATCTTGACTCGGCTGTTGTAAGCATCGCTCGTTATAGTGCATGTCAGCAGAGTTCAGTACTGTCTACATCTAAGAGTTTTGTTAAAAGTAAAGAGAGACTTCATTAGTCTCCAGCTTTGCTTTTCAGGTGATCCTTGCTATTCAGAGTTGACAGTCACGTCATTTTTTACTTACATGGAAGCTGTCTTCACTTAAGTCACAAAACTAAAAATGATTTTACCTAAGTCATTTGTATCTCATAGGATCTTATAAGTTATAAGAGCTTATAAGTTGTTTTGCCCAGTATGTTGTCGCATACAAGGAATAAAGCCTGACAGTGTTTAGCATCTATCTTACTTGGACTTACCTCTCCATAACTGTTCTCCTGTGCCCCAATACTCTGCATCAGGCTGGCCAGGTATGTCTGAGGGGCTGTAAGCATGGAGGTTCCAGTGTCCACAATTGCTTGGCACCCATTGTACTGAGCACACCAGTCTGTCTCCTGTCCTCCAACAAGGAACCTGATCCATATTGAGACACATGATCAGGAAGCCTCACAAGACTTTTAAAATAATGAGGCCGATAAGGACTTGAATTGATATGAGCTATCATATTTAAACAGAATTAAAGAAAGTGTTCAGATGTGAAATAGGGTTCATGTGCTTCGTTGAATGCACTCACTCTTGAATGCCAATCTGCCAGTAAGTCTCCGAAGTCACTGGAGTCCAGTAGATCTGACCCTGATACATGTTGGTGTCAACACCGCCAAAGGCAATCTCACTGCCAGATTGTGCATTACTAAAAAAATCAGGATCATCTAGGGTTAGGTATCAACAGCATTTTAAAAACATTTAGTTTTAAATTCAGAAAATTGTGGAGTTTGAAGTAAGTGCCAGTACATGTACTATATTTGGACATTGTTGAAATGAATGAATCTGCTCTTTATTTTTCATAATGTAACATTGCTACATATCACTTGCTTACGGGCTCAAATATACAGCAAACAGGTCTTGGTCGAGGAGACCCTGCTGAATCATGTTGTCCACAACGGGCATCTGATTGCCAGCAGCAAGAGATGGGTAGGCCAGACCAAGGATTCCATCAAACTGGGCCACCACAAAGTTTTGACCTGGCTCGTCGGTGCTCAGACCAATCTCCTGGCTGGTAATGGTGATTCCAGAGAGCTAAAGGTGAAAATATATGGTAGAAGGTAAATGAATGTTAATCATTCCAATAAGTAGACATGCATTAAGTCAGCTGGCATTACTGATGATATCAAATCTTCTGTAGCATATACTACCCATGAGCAAGTCATGTAATATAGTGGAACATGGTAACCATTGCACAGTGGACTCCAATGTTGCTGGCACACTCACAGTAACGGTGTCATAGCCGAAGACACCATTGAGAGATCCAGCTCCATAGGGCAGGTAGAAGGTTTGGGAAGTGGACTGGTAGGTGGAAGACTGCTGGGGGTTGAATTGGGTGTGGGAGGCTATGGAGAGAAACGTCACAGTGGCTGGGTTTTAGTGACTCGTTGAGAGAATTTATGTGTATGTGACATCACATTTGGGGTTGAAAAGAAGTGAATTCAACTAAAGGCGGTGTTGCACGAAAATGAGATGTTTGCATAGTGAATATGGGCTGATATTTTTTTCCTTTTAGATATCTTGACTGTATCTTTAATGGTTTTAATAATCTACCCCTGGTTTCTACTGCACAGTTGTAGTTGCAGTTACCTCTTTGTTCTTGAAACCCACTTACATCATTTTCATGAAGATACTGACAGTCACCAATGTTTTCATATTTGAGATTTGTTCTTAGGTTAGAACATATAGGCCTAAATACAGATTTAATTAAAAGAAATCTCTGCCTGTTTGTAATGAGAGTTGCACATGTATCTCTGCTTCTGATGCAGTAAATTATGTAGTTAAAAAGAGTTTGGAGACACACTTACTGCAGGCCTGGGTCGAACAGTAGACAGAGTCAACCCATAGATTGGAAGAGCCTGTGTCAAAGAGGACTTGGAAAGACTGGGGGGGAGTGCCAACACTGATCACTCCATAGTATGACATCTGAAACACATGCAAAGCAGTTAATGACTGATCACTGGTTTATGTATTAATGTTGAGTAGGGATGCACCAATACCATTTTTTTGAGACCGAGTACGAGTACCGATATTTATTTTTGGGTACTCACCGATACCGAGTATCGATACCTGTGTAGGTCTGTTATTAATAACAATGACAATAATAGTAGGATTTTTTTCAGAAGTTTTTTTAACCAATATCAAGTAGTCTAAACTCAAAAAAACACTTTCAAAAACCAAAATATAAATTAAAATACACTTGAGCCTTATTATGTCATTTTATTAAATGTGATAAAAATTTTTTATCCATTTATTTGTTCTATAAGTATCAAAACATAAAAAGCAACAACAATTAATAAAATATTAAAACACTGGCAAGTGGAAGGTTCTTTTTTATAAAAAAAGACGGCCGACATTTTTAAATGTGCACAGTTTACAGTGTTGTGGCATTTACACTGCCTCCGTGTGGCGATGAACATAACTACATCATATCTTCCACATGTGGTATCGGTTGTAGGTATCTGGGAATTTTGTTCCGAGTACGAGTAACTGAACAGGGGGTGGTATCGGTACTGATACCGATACCAGTATCGGTGCATCTCTAGTGTTGAGCTTTGACTTACATCAGCATAGTTGGTCATAGGCTCAATGGTGGAGGTGGCCAGGATCTCAGGGTGATATTTGAGGGCTGGATCACTGTAGGGAAGATGGATTCCCTTCTCCCTCAAGGTCTCCCTGATAGACTTAAATTTTGTCAGGGGAACCCTGCAAAAAGAGACAAACGCTCATCTTAAATATCACATCAAACCAGTGACACCGTTATCATGTCTGAGACACATACAGTTGGAAAGAAATAGGGAAAAGCTGAAGTACAGATAGATTAAAAGACATGTTCAAAATGCAGATGTCTTACTTAATGACGACCGCCTCCGAGAGGATGACGCATGCCAAGAGGACAATCAGACTCTTCATGGTGACTTCTGTGCTCCGTCTACCTGAGTGAATGCACATGTACCTCATACACCATGCTCTTTATATATACTCAGTGGAGGCCGTACACATACACACACACACACATCTGTTGTTTAGCTGAGATTGAATTTTTTCCTTATGTGGCAGAAAGCCTGTTAAAACACTTAAACACCAGGCGTAAAACTGATAAGGCAGATAAGAAAGTCTGCAACAGTGAAGAAAAATAAGGAATGAAGGAGAGAAACACAAGGAAAATGACAGCATATATTCTTTTTAGAAAAATGGTAAGCTGTTTTGTTCAAGGCAATCAAAGATAAAGGCATGTGCGTGAGCCTAAAACATTCTATCTGATCACTTCATTAAGAAATAAAATCTTATAGAAGCACTTAGCATGTACTTCAATTTAGTGTTAATGAGTTTTGATGGGTTAAAAAGACCATGTCTAAAAACAGCTAGATGTTTTCTGACCTTTTCCTAGTTTTTTGTGCACAGAAGTCAGAAACATAAAAAGATGCACTGTAGAAGGAACTTGTTCAGGATTCTAGAAGGTCAGAACATTTTTAGGTTGAGTCAGTGACTGCACGGCACAGCACTTCGCAATCTGGTGTCATTTTTCACACTTTTACATTGCTCGGTGGAAAATAATTACATGTTAATCTATTGTAAGATTAATACAAGAGCTTAGTCAACGTTATGGTTATCTCTGTAGCCCTGTTTGTCTGTAATTTCTTAACAACGAGAAATAATATATTTCTTATCAAAATGCAAAGGAAACATTAGACCTAGCGCAAACAGCATAAAACTGGAAACTCAAGGTGACTGCTATAGCAGTGTTCTAAATATAAAGGCCAGGCAAAAGCACAATGCGTTAAATGTAACTTATAGAATAAACTACCTTATTAACTTTATCATACATGCTGTTTGTTTTAAAAATAGCCAGTCAAGTGCCATGTCCCACATTTTACCTTCAAAAATCAATTAAAAAAAGAACAAAATCTTTAAAGAATAGAGTCAAATCCGTCCGCCTCTATATTGTAAGGATTCAAGACAGCGTTGTTGTGACTCTGACAAGCTGCATTGCAGTATTCTCTTCCACTTTGTAAGGCTCGACACAGCAGAACCGGTGTCCTCTTGATCTCTCTGTGTAGCAGTATTAGCATGGCTCTGTCGTAGGAAGGTGCCTTCTGCTACTGGGGCATTTTCTTCATTTAGCTGTATGCTAAACCACATAACAGCAAGGCAAGATGAAGAGCAAATGAGGTTAAAAAATGATGCCTGTTAGCAAGAGTTAAAGGAAGTAAACTGACTAAACCTATGGTTTCTGTGTACTTATGTCTTTCTCCGCCATTAGTATTTTTGCATTTGAATATGTGTGTATGTAGGGTCTGGAGTGTTTTTAGGTTTGAACATGAGATGATACATTATTATTCAGATTATATTCATTGCATGTGCAATTATGAGCAATCAATTATTTCTCTGTGTTATGTTTGTTTGACCATGCGACATGCAGTATTTTAATGTTATATGTTTTATTTTCATCTCTCTATAGACCGGCACATGACATAAGTCTGGAAGAATTTGATGACGAAGATCTGTCTGAAATCACAGACGACTGTGGAATCGGCCTTAACTACGACTCTGACCCTTATGAAAAGGTATGTGTTTTCAGTTCTATTCTATTCCATTTTATTTTGTTCTATTCTGTGCCATGCCATTTACCTGACTTAAGACTCTGTGACCCCCCATTTTTTTGTACGGTAGTCAGTCCTGCCCTTTTCGCAGCAAATCTGCTGTATAGTATATATAACAGATGCATTTGTCTGTATCATTTGAAATGCTTGCAAACATACGGGCATCTTAGTAACAAATGGAGAAGCATGTTCATACCAGCTTTAGAATGAAGAGAAGAGAACAGAGAAGTCAACATGCCTCATCGAATGAGTGATTTTCACAATGTGTGAGCTTGTAATATTGATTCAAATGAATCTGATTTATATCTGATAGCATTGTGTCCCTCAACTTCACTGAGAGCAAGTATGCGTGTAGAATGGGCTGACTTGGTAGCTCGCTTGTGTGATATTGTGTATGTGTGTGTCTTTGTGGGTGTGTAGGAGAGAGAGATGGCTGCATCCTGGGGGTTGTAAATGTTTCATTGCAGTGGCCGAGTGCCATGGCTGCAGTGAAGGGAGCTGGTGACCCAGTGAAATCTGCATTTACGAAGAGAGCTCCTCTAGTTTCCGTCCTAAAAAGTATCAGTAGCTTTGGTGTTAAGATATGTTCATAATGCACAAGCTGTCCAATAATAGAGATAATACAGATAGTTGGTAGCATAATGCTTAGGCGCACAGCCCATGATCAGAAGATTGCTGGTTCAAATCCCGGACCGGTAAAGGTACTTCTGAGGAACACATGTACAAGCTACCGTCCTGAAGAACACTTCCCCAGATACTGCCCATGTCAGCATAGGTCACATTTGGTTGTGGTGCACTGTGTGCTGTGCTGTAGAGTGTTCACAATGATAAATAATCACTCACTTTCACAGTTATTATACGGTACATTTCTAGATTAAACATTTATATATATTCATATATATTTTAGATTTTAAAAATTTTATATATATATATATATATATATATATATATATATATATATATATATATATATATATATATATATAAATCTTCTTTAATTCCTTGTAATATTTCTTTTATTTAATCAGTTAGCTAAGTTCTCTTTAAATTTACACAGACTTGGGAATGAATCAGGGTGCATTTCACTACATGTACAGTAATACCTGTGTTAAAGAAAGAATCTTGAATATTAATCTTGAAGCTAACAGCATTCTGTTCTTTGAGCTAGTGAATTGCTTCACCCATTTCATTTCACTTGTCTAAATACCGTCACCTCTGTTTATATACATGCAATGATTCAGCCCACATGACTGCTCAATCTGCTGCCTTTAAGCCCCACGCTGATGACTTGACCCTAGTGATTGTTCAGTTTGTAGGCAGAGTGACTCTTTCTGCTGATTGGTCAGATGGTCATACCAGTAAAGACACTGGTTGGTTGGTCAAAATGAAGCATCACAACAGGCTACATTCCACTAAAGATAGAGACTTTAATCCGCACTCTCACACACACACATTGCACACAGATTAAATCCCGATCCAGTCTGTACATTCATGGGTTCTTTAGGCTGAATAGTGCCTTAAAATTATCAAATGAACAATATGTATTATCAAATTTATAATACATTGGTACATTTAACTGATTTAACTGTAAATGATAAATGTGATAAAGCGTGTTTTATAGAGTATGAGAGAAGAAAATATAAGCATTGAAACATGCCCCTTCACAACTGAATATGTATCTCCTCTATCCTTTTTTTCTTCCTTCTGATCCCTTCTAATCTGCACTGCTATAATCTCTTCTACTTGTCTCTCGTTCTGATGGCTATGCAGTAGCACAAGGCATGAGTGAAGCATGATTAGGTTCTTGTAAAAGTCTTTAGTTCTTGACATGTGCAGATGTGTGAGTTGCTCTCTCTCTCTCTGTCTCTCTCTCTCTGTCTCTCTCTCCCTTTCTCTCTCTCTCTCTCTCTTTCTTTCTCTCTCTCTCTGTTATATGTCGTTGCCCTCATGTTTATTTTATTCAGTCTGTCATAAATAACACATGTTTAGTTTCTACACACAACACGTTAGTATGAGGACTTAAACTCTTGAGGGTTGAAACAAGTTTCATGGCAAGATTCATGAACAGCTAACAGTGAGTCTGATTTACTAGTGTGTGCATTTCGGTGTGTTAGTGTAGAATAAGCCGTTTAATGTGAAATCTGGGGTATTAGTGTCCGTCCAAACTGCAGTCATAATAGGAGATCAAAGACTAGGTCTGAGTGAGCTGTCTTCCCCCTAAAGATTCGGACCTGAGAGAGCGAGAGAGTCAGACAGAGAGAAGAGAGAGACAGAGACTGCATTTCGAGCGTTAAGTGGAAGTGAAGACTAGAGATGCACTTCAGACAGACACTTAGATTGCGGCCAGACCTCGTAAGAGTCACATATGACTGGTACTAAGATTAAACACTCACTTACCCAAGACCAAAATGGGTTCATTAGTTAAAAATAATTATGAATCACCATTAATGATTATAGTCCATCTCTTCCATTGCTCAGTGCTGGAGGGGACAGAGCGATAGGACGTGGGGCAGTTTCTAGAAGCAAGTGAATCTGATGACCACATATTTTTAATCTTCTATTCTAAGACAAACTCCACAAAACATCTATCCAAAGTCAGATATACATTATAAATATTGATCTAGCACATGCAATGTTGTGAGGAGCGGGATCAATATATCTCGCTGCCAGTACTAGAGAACAACTACACATGCTCTTTAAGCCTATTGAAATACTGCATTCTTCAGTAATCTAGAACTGTCTGTGTAATAGAGAGAGAGAGAGAAAGAGAGAGAGAGAGAGAGAGAGGAGAGAGGGTTAATTGGATCTTCCTATGGGTTTGTCCTTTGTGCCTTTTCACTATGTCTGGGGAAGTAAATTGGAAAAAAAATCAATATTTGTGCAAGCACCCATATCTCTACGGCTATTTTTTAATGTTTTATATAAGTTTGAGTATGTATGCATATCTGCAGGTAGTAAAGTATATCCTTCATGAAGGCATGCATTTTATTACATCGTTTCAGGCTAAAGAGAGAGAGAACTTTCTGGATTTTTTTTAAAAATTACTTTTATCAGTCAAAAATTGACATACACTTCCTTAGTATTTGGTAGAATTGCCCTGTTTCACTCGGGCCAAATGTTTTGGGTAAAATCCACAAGCTTTCTACAATAGTTTGCTGGAATTTTGGCCCACTCCTCTTGACAGACCTGGTGTAACTGGGTCAGGTTTGTAGACCTTCGTGCTCGCACTCGCCTTTTCAGTGCCGCCCACAAATTTTCTATGGGATTGAGATCAGGGCTTTGTGATGGCCACTCCAATACCTTGACTTTGTTGTCCTTAAGCCACTTTGTAACTAATTTGTGACTCTGCACGGCAAAACCAGTCGCTTGTCGCAACGGAGGTTTCCGAGAAAAACGACCGTTTATGTGGCGTGGGGTAAAATTTTGAACAGTGGAAGGTCTATACTGTACTGTTGTGAATAAATTTTGCTGAAAAACCTACCTTTTCCATCCTAAAAATGTGACTTTCTTGAGGTGAGGAATTCAATTCCAGCAGAATGTTAGAAGTTTCTGTTTTGACCGCTCTACTTCAATATTTATGGTAAATCCACTCGTTGACTAGCGTGAAGATATTTCTCCGGAGTCCATCTTCGTCTCCCAAGTTAAGTTAACCTAACGCAGGTAGGCTATCTGTATGGCCGTGAATGCAGCATAGGCTACCATAAATACAAGCGTAGCTGAGACCGCACCAAGCATCTGTGAGTGCCACATCGATAGTCAACTTCAAAGGCAGATTTCTCCATTTCTCACTTGGCGTGACAGGAGAAACCCGACTCCTTTGAATGTTGATATCTCAGTCATATTTCGTCCGATTCATTCGATATAGTTATCGTTTTGAAGGTTGGTTTATGCCCTTTCATGGAAACATCATAACTCAAATTTGAAAATTTGTGACAAGTGACTGGTTTTGCCATGCAGAGTCACATTTGGAGGTATGCTTGGGGTCATTGTCCGTTTGGAAGACCCATTTGCGCCCAAGCTTTAACTTCCTGGCTGATGTCTTCAGATGTTGCTTGAACATATCCACATAATTTTCTTTTCTCATGATGCCATCTATTTTGTGCACCAGTCCCTTCTGCAGCAAAGCAGCCCCACAACATTATACTACCACCCCCATACTTCATAGTTGGGATGGTGTTCTGAGGCTTCAAAGCTTCCCCCTTTTTCCTCCAAATACACAGTTTATCATTATGGCCGAACAGTTCAATTTTTGTTTCGTCAGACCACAGGACATGTCTCCAGAAATTAAGATTTTTGTCCCCATGTTTTTTATACTTGTGTATTATTGTCTGAACGGATGAACGTGGGACCTTCAGGCATCTGGAAATAGCACCTAAGGATGAGCCACACTTGTGGAGGTCCACAATTCTTTTCCTGATGTCTTGGTTGATTTCTCTTGATTTTCCCTTGAAGTCAAAGAAAGAGGCTCTGTGTTTGAGGTGTGCCACCAGTTAACTCAAGTGGAATCAATTAAACTATCAGAAGCTTCTTAAGATCAGAATGGAATCATCTGGAGTTTTCTTTTGTTTAACTTAGTGTATGTATACTTCTGACTGTGATGAAAGTGATAAAAAATACATAAACATTCTCCCTCACTCGAGAATGTTTACTCTGATTTAATGTTGGACAGTAAAGAAAAATAAGTTTTTGTTTTTTTCTGAATTGTATGTAAATATCTGATTTCAACTGTATGTATATATATATGTATCAACTGTATACTTCTCTCTCCTCCTCCTAGCCTCCTAGTTTTGTATGTTGCCAGTGTCGAGAAGGCTCATTCATTCACAAGTTCAACCATGTCAGCGGGATAGTTTTTGCTGGCGTAAGGCTGACTCTCTCTCCCCCAGCACAGCAGTGAAGGCAGGTCTGCTCAGGGTGAAGCCTCGTCCTTGGGAATATGAGAACGCAGTCATAAAGGCTTCACTGATCCCTACATGGCCAAACACAGCGTGCAGTTATCCATGTTGTCTTTCTCTCTCGATGATGTGCCAGTGTCTGTTGAGCTGGTCATTGATGGTAATTGGTCTGCTGCACTGCTGGTGGTTAGAGTTATCGAACGGGTCATAGACCTGTATTGATTATGGATGTGTGTCTTTGCAGTGCTGGTGGTAAAGGCCTATATGTGTCTGATGCACTGTGGGATCCGACTGCAGCATAAAAAAAAAACTGCATTGCAATTAGCATTTCAATTTTTTCTCATCAGCCAAAATAGACCCAGTATATATCTAGGACTTGGGAGCATCCTTAAAATGTGAAGAAATGTTTAATTACTTTTCCCAAATTGTGGGAATAGACTTAGTTATTAAATTTAAATAAATATAAGGAAAGTATACAGCTGTGGCACAAAATTGACTTCAAGCCTTACTGGGTCAACCTTTCATTTTACTGAAAATCTTATCTATGGAAACCTGAGAGGCATTGTTATTGACTTTCTGCTTCTCTCCAGCCGCTCCTCCTCCTTCTAATTGTCTTGCTTGAAGCCTTTTTGTAGATGAGTGAAATACCTTTTGTAAAATTTAGCATAGATTTGTGAAATTCTGAACCCAAATGACAGACATTTGGACATATGACAAGGCATATTTTTTTATTCTTTTTGATCTTTTTGTTCTAGGCCTATAGTATCTGTCAAGACATGGTTAAATCTCCTGCTTACATGAAAAGGCCAAATACACACACTGCCATTAGTATATTAATGGCATTTCATTAGACCTACAAAGTGACTTACAGTCTCTGATTACAAATCAGTGTCTTCTTCTATGGTCTATAGAGGAAGTGGTGGTGGTAGGAACTGTATATATGTAAAATATCACAATATATTGTCAAGTATCCTCAAGAAGATGATCATTACTCATATCATTTCACATCAATTGATCTGTTGTTCATGATTGCCATATCAAACAAAAT
This sequence comes from Distichodus sexfasciatus, assembly GCA_032718565.1. NCBI lineage: Eukaryota > Metazoa > Chordata > Actinopteri > Characiformes > Distichodontidae > Distichodus > Distichodus sexfasciatus. The sequence goes on along the minus strand of JAVGVS010000007.1, from coordinate 6,905,549 downwards.
GGGCACGCTAGCACCTATCCTATGGGTCAATTTATGTAATATTTGTTTTTTTTTCTGCAACTGTCTTGTAAACTTTGTCAGAATGTAGGCCAATGTCTTTTGCCAGAGCCCCTGTCTAACTGTGAATGTTTATGGTCAATCCATCGATTTATGATTTATACTCCAGAACACTGGTATAAAAAGGAAATATTTTGCTGCCCACAAATAGCTTGCCCTGCACTTCAAGGGTTTTCCTCTGCTTCTGAGATCTGAGGTTCTATGACTGTTTTCCATTTGAAACAGACAGAATGCTTCTTGCTTTCTTTGATGTGAAAACAGTTTTGTGAAGAGGTTGATAGGTTGAGATGTGGTATTATGATGTAACAGTTTTCATTGAAATTTATGTTGTTTTTTATTTACTCCTTATTTTTTGTTCTGCAAATACACACAGTTTTTGGGCATACTGTTTGATGCCTAATCTTCTGAAGTGCTGAACCTCCAGTATTAATATTATATCTGTAGAGTGTGTCTTGTGCCTAGCTGTGGTGATGAATTAGCAGTATATCGCAGGACAATGTCACGTACATTTTATTTTATAAATGTTTTAAAATGCAAATAAGGCATTATTGGTCTCTCTGCTTACTGTCACTAACAGATATCTTAAGTGGATGATGCTTTGCAAATAAATACAGTAACATAATCCTCACTCTTTTCATTTATGCTTGCAGGACTCTCTCATTTTGGAGAAGAATGATTTTCCCCAACCAGTGTGCTCTTTCCAAGATGACTTCCAGGAGTTTGAGATGATCGATGATGAGGATGAAGACGATGACGGGGACGAGGAAGGAGAAGACGATCCTGATGCTCCACCCTCGCCCTCAGTATCTCCTCCCACCTCTCCAACTCTAGGCTCACTGAAAAGTCGCCCCACAACCCTAAACCTGGCCACAACAGTTTCACAGGTAACAAGACACAAACATACTCAGCCCCTAAATAGAGCTTTCTAAATCTAATCCTAACCCTTCTCATCTTCATTATGTAAAAATATTTTTACTCCGATAAATAAGGCATTTTTACCACAGTGGTAAGTAACAAAAGACTCATACAGGATATATCTCAATGTGCTACAATTCAAATTTGCTTTTAAATTTTCACCCAGCATCTGTCACTCTCATTTTTTAAATATCATTCTTTATTCCAAGGACTCTTTGAATAACAACAGCAGTGTTTCTCCGCGAAAGACAAGCTGGCAGGATTCACTCCGCAATCCCACATCACAGGGTAACTGCTGCTAACACTTTAGCTTGCTAAGCTACTTTGAATTGACAGACTGACTGGATCTCAGGAGCTGAATACAAGACATTTACACTTCATTTGTTTGCAGTTATTGCTTTGTGTTTGCTCATCATTTGAATAAGCCTTTTTCTTAGTCTAAATGCTAACAATTACTGCCTTGGCTGACTTGTCTTTTCCATAAACCCACAATAATAGACTTGATAGTAATAGCATTGGACTTTACAGTGCGCAGTGACTGCGGACTTGGACTTTCTCGTTATTTCTTCTGCCTTAATTTTTGATCCTAACTTTACTCAATGCTTTAGGCGGTTTGTCTCCAACCCACACTTGTCATGAAGACGGTACCCATGTCACTGGCACATGCCCGGGGGCTCCTGGCACTGGCGTCACTGCCAAAGGTACACCCTCAAACCCACCTGGGCACTGTGGTCTCAGTCAGTCGCCTGGCAGGCCACTGCTGTACGACTTTGAGGGCAACAGACGCGAGCGACTTGAATACGGTAAAAAATGTCTGACCCTTTTACTAGAGGCCCATCAACCTGAACATAACATCATATCTGTGAACGTGAAGTTGTCCAAATATTATTTTAAATGTTCACTTCATCATCTTCACTTTGTATGTGTGTAACATGTTACATTTATGCCTTTTTAGTAGCTGTGTCTTATTTTGGTTAGCTTTCTTTATTTTTTGATCTTCTAATTTTTCTTTCTGTTTATTTTCTTCTTCTATCTATGTGTAATCAGGCTCCTTTGGACAGCACAACTCTTCTGGTGGTCTCGAAGATTCTAATGTGAAACCCAGTGATGAACAATTTCTTGAGGAACGTGTACCTTCGGGTGATGAATGCATTTCCCAGTGCTCTGACACTGAGGTTGACCACGATCTCAATGGCCATGCCAAATACCGACTCTGCCACCCTCGACCCAATGACACATACACTATCACTACAGAAACTGCTGATGACCCAGAAATGGAAAACGATCTCACTCTGGATGGCACTAGTAAATGCCTATCATCTACAGCCCCCTTAGGCAATGATGCAGAAACCCCACTCTCAGATGAGGAACTGGACAAAGAGTTTGATATTGACTTCATGAGTAAAGAGAGCTATGATCTGGCTTGTAAGGAAACAGGAAGCTCATCCTATGTGGAATTTCCTAGCATTGAATCTGCAGAGCAAGCCTCTGTGTCCAGCCATGTTTCATCCAGTCGATCAGAAGCCGATGCCTCTGATGAGCCTAGTGATAGATCTCAGAACCAATCGGTTGCTGCAGCTGCTTTGAATGACACAACATCTCCTTCTTCTGACCCTGGCATTGCTGACATGAATGCCAAGCGCTATGCGGAATCAGATCGTCACAGTGATGACCTCAGTTCCCCTGGATCTGACTCTGACATTGAGGGAGAGCTCGAAGCAGCATTTGCCTGTGGTGGTCCACTAGTCAGTAACATGATTTCATCCATTTCTGAGACAGAGCTGGACTTGACCAGTGAATCCAGTAGTGGAAGATCTTCGCACCTTACGAACTCCATTGAGGAAGCCAGTTCCCCAACATCAGATCCAGAACTGGATCAAGAGCTTGATGTTGAGCAGGACAGTGGCATTGTGGGTCTGAAGACATCTCTGCTTCTAGGCCAGCCTGAACCCATTAAACAGGAAAATGAGCCAACTGTAGAACATAGCCTAGACCTCCACCCTCTAGACGATGGACAGGCTCTGATGGGTCTACAAAGTGTGGATGATGAGCAGGGTTATGAGCACCAGGCTGATCCGGACGAGACGCTGCCCCCTCCTGTGTCCTGTGAGGACAGTACATCCCAGCAACTTCTGCTAAAGATTGAACCTGATCACAGCCTGGAGAGCTTCAAAAGGTCCTTCTATCTGCCAGTTGGCCCTAGGCTCATGCCTTCAGTGGACGACTATGACGGAAACAGTGAGGGAGACTCTGAGTCAGAGTCAGAGGATGAGCTTAGCGAGAACTCTGATTCACCATGGCTTCTTAGTAACCTGGTCAACAGGATGATCTCTGAGGGCTCTTACCCAATCAGCTGCCCAGAGGAGTGCCTCAAGCGCTCGGCTTCTATCTCTGACACCATCTCTCCCTCGTCTGACATAGAGACGGATACCTTTAACGAGTGCGAAGGTCACAAAACACAGCCTCGACAAGGTGATGAGGAGGATTTCCAGGAACAGTCATTGAGAGATGAAGAGGTGAAGAGGGATAGTGACAGAGAAGACAGAAAATCCAATTGTGGATTTGAAGAAAAGCAAGAAGACAGCAGACTGGGCTCCTGTCTGTATATGAGCAACCCTACAAATGACACTATTGCTCCTATCTTCTTAGAAAGATACCAACCAAAGAATGCAAACCAAGACACCAGTGACTCTACATCACAGGTATCAGTAAAAAATCTACAGCATGAGGAAGAAGAGGAGCCAAACAATGACTTGACAATGGAAAGGATGAAAGACTTAGACTCACCAAGCCTGAGTGAAAGCATCATAAGTGACAAGGATGAGGGACGGGAGACAAGGGTAGATCCACTTTCTCTGGAGAAAATCACAGAGGTCAAGAACAGCCTGACACTGGACATCCCCACCGCACAGACCAATCGTTGCTTCAGCCTCACATATTCCACAGACAATGATGAAGAAGACCAGGATTCCTCGTCTTTCCTGGAGGCACTTCACAAATCACCCTCACCTTATGGAAATGACATTTACCTTGACAGTTCCCCACCTATTGATGAAAGTGTGAGGGAGCTGAGAAACTCCTTTGGTTCTTTGGGTGGCAGACCTGTGGACGACTCCTTGGCATATGACTCAATGAAGTACACTTTAGTAGTGGATGAAAACACAACCCTGGAGCTGGTGAGCCTGAAACGGTGCACCTCTGTCCTCAGTGATGACAGTGACGGATTGTCCACTGTCTGTGATGAAGAAGTAGCTGATGAGGAAGATAAAATGTACGGGCGGGATCAGACAGTAGTAGGAAGACCAGATCTACTCTTAAGCTCCTCTTCTGAAGAAGACTCATCTCCAGAGGCAGACCTACCATTCTCCAAGAAGTTCCTTAATGTGTTTGTCAACAGCACTTCTCGATCCTCCAGTGAGTAATCAAACCTCACAATGTGGAGACATAAACGTCAACACCATACATGAGCAGATATAATATAAAAGAGAAAAATAAGAAGTTGTGCTGCACAGTTTAATTTTGGTGGAGAAACTGAGCATTTTGCCCCCTGCATAATTCACATGCCTGTCATGAATACCAAATTATTTAGTAATCCTAATGAGTCTTAGTGCAGAGCTGAGAAAAATGAGAATGAGAATGTGATGTAAACTATAGAGATTCTATAAGAATTATGCCTCTAGAACACACTGACACAAATCCTCTGAGCTCTGATATACATTCAAATGAGTTGTGTCATTGCAGTGAACTGTGTTTAATGTCTTTTAGGCACAGAATCTTTTGGGTTGTTCTCCTGCACTATAAATGGAGAGGAGCGAGACCAGACACATAGAGCAGTGTTCCGGTGAGTTTTGTCACATGTATTAAAATTCATTTAACACATTTGACCTTTGCTGAAAACACCATATTAGACCAGCAAGGATTAGTAAGACTGGAAATTTGCTGGGTATTGATGGTTTGATGCTGATGAAACTGATTGTGGCCAGATCCATCTTAAGATGCCTTAAAGGAGAACTTTGGTCAATTTCGACATTTAGCTATATTGTTCGGTGTCACAAATTGCTGTTAGTAGCAACAAATCAATAATAATTGGTGCTGCGTACACTAACTTACGCTCCTTCTAGAGTTTGCACCCTGGTAACTGTAACGCTAACCACTCTGGGCAGGTTTTAAACTTGCTTTTAGCCTCTTAACATGCTCAGTATTTCATTACAAGTGTTAGGCAATGTGAACAGGTTCATTCTGAGACAATACAAAGCATATGTAACTGCAGTAGATCTAAAAGATCAGTATAAATCAGTGTTAATTCAGGCAGTCACATACCTTTGTTTACTCTCATCACTTCCAGTAAAGTACACACTAGTTGATGTTCAGCTTCTGCTCTTCCATGCTCCAAAACATGTTTTTACCCCAGAAACATGTAACGAGCCATAGTAATGACTATGCAACAACATAGATAGTGTAGCCTGATATCACAACAGAGCTTGCATAGCTCCAACAAAACTGTGCTTCAGTTCTTGCGCATGTCCATTAGTGATGTGTCGGTTGTGAACGAAGTGGCTCTTAGAGCCGCCTCTTTGAAGTGAACGATCGGTGTTGTCTTGAAAAGAGGAAGTGGAATATTTGATAGGTAACTACATTGTATGGTTGTCATGACTCAATATATAGTAGAACCGTATAACTCATCTAGTTAGGACTTGCAGTTCAAACATCATGCTTCGACTTGTGTGAACTTTACTGGAAGCGACAAGACTAAACATAAATATGTGACTGCCTGAACAAACACTGTTTTATACTGTTTTTCCAGATATACTAGTTACATATTCACTGTGTTGCGTATCACTTGTAATGGCATTTTGAACATGTTAAGAGGATAAAAGCACATTTAAAACCTGCCCAGAGTGGTTAGTGTTACAGTCGCCAGTGTGTGAACACTAGAAGGAGCATAAGTCGGTGTAGGCAGCACCATTTTTTGTCGTTTTTGTCGCTACTCACAGAACTCTGTGACACCGAACAATAGAGATAAATATTGAAATTTACTTAAGTTCTACTTTAAGAACTCTGTTCCAAATCATAGTTCCTAAGGCATCTTAAGATGGATCTCTAAGATGGTTTGGAGATTAACAGAGAGATTATCTTAAGATAATCACAAGTAAGATGGATCTCCATTAACAGCTCTAACTAATGATAAACATCCTCAAAGTATATTTTCATTTCTGGCAGAAAGTCACCATTTTGAGCTCACATCTACTGTATTTTTACCTCTACAGGTTTATCCCACGTCATGCAGACGAACTGGAACTGGACGTTGATGACCCATTGTATGTTGAAGAAGAGGAGGATGACTATTGGTATCGTGGTTACAACATGCGTACGGGTGCTAGGGGGATCTTCCCTGCCTACTACGCCCATGAGGTCATTGGGCAAACCAAAGACCTGATGGGTGAGAGACAAGACCGTGCCTTATGTTAACATGTGCAACAAGACCTAAGCTGGTGTTACTTGTGCACTTTCATTCTTCAGATGTGTTAAATTTTTTATTTGCAATATTATTGAGGAAACATCAGAGGAATTTCTGTACTTGATTCCATAGCAATGAAGAGGAATCCAGGCTGGATGGAGAGTTTCACTGTCCAGTTTCTAGGCTCTGTGGAGGTGCCTTATCACCAAGGCAATGGCATCCTGTGTGCTGCCATGCAGAAGGTGTTGATGAAAAATGATCTTAATGCATGTCAATATGCCATATATTGTCAATAGATTACAAAATTACAAAATTATCAGATAAATTCAGGAGTTTATGTCTTTGTTTTATAGATCGCCATTGCAAGGAAGAGGACAGTACACGTCCGTCCACCGTCTCTGTGCGAACTGGAGATTAGCCTGCAGGGAGTTAAACTGGTCATGAGTCTGGATGATGAGTATGACCTCTCAGAGGAGGTGAGCTGTGGGGGGAGAGAGAAAGAGGAAATTGAAGGAGTTAGGATGTGGCATAATACAGAGACAGATTACAAAACAGGGAATGAACTTGTTCTGTTGAAGAGAGAGTGAAAAAGGAGTGAGATAGACAACAATACGAATGAATGGAAGACTAAATAGCAAAATGATTCTTTTGTTTTTGCTTTGGACGATGCTCTTCTTGTGTAATGCTTCTTATCCCCTTTTAACTTTATAGTTTGACAGATGCAGTCACTTCTTTCAGATGAAGAACATCTCCTTCTGTGGATGTCACCCAAAGAACAACTGGTAGAAACAGACTTTAAGCTTCTGCTGTGAAATTCTGAATGCAACATTAAGCTGATATGAATAACAACTGGTTAAAAATGTTTAAATTCATATGACCTTTTGCATTTAACTCTGATATGACATCCCTCCGACTTTGTTCTTTGCTTCTGTTCTGCAGTTACTTTGGCTTCATTACAAAGCACCCCATGCTGAACAGGTTCGCTTGTCACGTGTTCGTCTCTCAGGAGTCTATGAGGCGTGTGGCTGAGTGTGTAGGGTAAGTCAAAGATTTCTGACAGTTCTTCAAACATTCATGCTGCTCATTAGATATAAACACCGGGGCCTAAGAAATGCAAAATTGGATAGGATGAATGAAACGCATGGATGATGGAAGTTCTTGGATATAAGTTTGAGGGATGAGAGCATGGGACAGGTGGGATGGATGAGAGGACGCTAATGAGAACAGAGGCTCTATACTTCATCACAGAGCCATGAAGCAGAATGCAGTGTGAATAATTAAAGATTCCCCTGTCATGCTGAACATAGGGAACAGGCCCAAACACAGATGAGTTATGACCTCTCATCACAAGACCCCCAGCCCTGTCACATTAATATGACCTCGTTAACAGACACATCACTTACACTCAGAGAAGGGTGAGAGAGAGAACATATTATGCTGGATTCATCTGTTGAGCAGAGTACTATATGTATAAGTAATAATTATTTATTAATAAAATAGCACAAATATATGATTTTTATTTCTTCAGTTAACATAAATACAATTTTTCAAAGGTACTTCCTTAACCATATGGTTTTATGAACTTGCATTATTGCATATTAGAGCTGTTTTTAGTAATAATTATCATCAATTCACAATTTGATGTTTATTAACTAATCATACTATTCATTCTATATTAATTTTAATAGTTAACTTTAATATATTTTTTAAAATATCTGTTAACTCACTGATTTTTGAAACACAGTGTTATTAAGCCAAGAGATCATCAAATCAACATAATATTGTATTATAAAACAGAAGCATCTTAAAATACTCTTTCTGGATGATAACACTTTTGCATTTTTTGCAGTGGTGAGTTCTGAAAAATGAGGCAGAATTGCAGTTTTGTTGAATTTGTCAATTTTGCTGAGTGTATTTTTCTGATTGCTGTTTTGATTATCTCTTGCTGGTGCAGACGGGCATTTCAGGAGTATTATCAGGAGCACCTGGAGTATGCCTGTCCCACTGAGGATATCTACCTGGAGTAGAGAAGGAGCAATGTTACTATGGCAACCGCTGTCCCTAACGACAGACATCTGTTCCCAGCTTTGTCCACTTTGGGGAGCCTGGTGGTCTTCACTGGATGTAACATAAGCCTTGCCATTATCTCTCTCTTTGTCTCTACATGAACTGAGCTGAACATGTAGGCTCGATCTTAGTGATGCACCCAATCATTTAACTACTTGTTTGTTTACTCTTTTATTTATTCTCATCCTATAAATGGATTGCTTGTTTATTTAACTTTTGTATGATCTAGGTCCTTTGGACACGGCTTGGTTGAGCTCCTTCCAACAAGATTTTCTTTTGACCGGTTTAGAAATGACAAAATAACGACCACACATTTTAATGCATGGCTTTGAGGGTTATGCTCACAGACATATATACATACACTGGAAGTTCGTACAATGACTCAGAATTTAAAGTTCCTTTCAACTGACGGGTTTGTAAATATGTATCCGTTTGATTCTGATACATGCTGAATTAGGTTTGTACTCCAGTGTACATCTGGATGACGTGTCGGTACTAAACAGGGATTAGTAATTTATTGACGGTCTGCTCGCTATAGTAGAAGGTTCCTTGTGCATTCTTATTCTACCATCATGTAAATACTGTATATTTAGAGACAGTAGGTGACTACTACAATCTCTTCATGACATCACTGTAAGTAGCACCCTACATCAGCAAATTGAAAGTGTGGAGAAGATTGCAGGTGGCCTGGAAGGCCAGTGTGTTAGCCTGAGAATGGAGAGCGAGGTAGCATCGGCCACGCACCGTCCTGTAGATAGATACAGATCTATACTAAATAACTCAGCCTCTGCTACAGCTTACTGGGCAATCCCAAGTCCTGGCAGTCTTTGTGTAATTCTCAGGCTGTGCTTTAGTGCTTTATGCTGCTCTTAGGCCCAACCCTCCATGCATTGAAGGCTAGCAGGTAGCCAGCCGACAAGGTACATTTACTGGACAAGATTACCCAGCTAATGGCAGAGTCCTAGTGAAAGTCAGCAATCAGTTTCCCCTAAATATGGTATAAATAGTTAAATTTTAACCTAAATAGGGTATAAATATTAAAAAAATTGCAGTGTTGAAATCTCTGCAGTGGCTCCTCCTTTTTTTTGCTGCCAAATCTTGTGACATGTGACAGACATGGAAATGTGATTTCTCTCCTTTTTCTCTAGCCCTTGCTCTAACCTTGACTTGCACAAAAAAATCATTTTGAGAGAGAAGTGAGCCCCCTGCAGGATAGACATAGCTATTGTTCCGTATGATTAGAATTATAATCACCTCTCAACAGCCACACTTATGGATAGACCTATTAGTAATAAATTGCCATTTTAAAGCAATAGATGCTCAGTTGGAAATTGTATGAACTAGAGCCAATAGCCACAGTAAAAGAACAGGCCTATGATTAGATAAAAATACCTCTTGGTGTGCTGGTGTTTACAGTTTTTTTTTCAGCTACCTGTTTAATAGATGCCTGTGACAGAGGACCTGATTCCTACCTACAGCAGGTTGGCTTCATTTATCCCAGTAGAGTCTAATAAATGTGTGAATTCTAGGCTGGACTTAAAATCTGCTGTAGTGAAATACAGTTCACTCCCCTCCTGCTCACCTGGCCATGTGACTGTCCTCCAGCAGCCTGCAATCTGATTCCATGCTTACGTGTTCATTTGTACTGATGTTACATGTAGGGGAGGGCCGTGGTTTTAAGACTTTAAATGTGATTTGCTGTCAGTTAGATTGCTGTAAATACTCTAGAGCCAAGATGACCATGCTGTGTCCTTTCTGTTGAGTATGTTACCAAAATAAATATGTAAATTAAAAGGAAGTAATATCAATGATGATAATTATCAGGAAATTGGGGGTTAAAATTGTAAATCAGTTTGATTTAGTACTTGTATATTTTCTTTCCGATGCTTCACATTGCTGTACATCTGTGATTTGGATGTGTTGTCGCAGTGTGCTAAGTAACGTGATTACTGAGACACAGGCCTGTAAATCAGTCATGCATTATGTCATTCCTGCACATGTACACACCTGACACATGCCGTTTATTCTACATGTTCCGCCCTTGGCATTATTAGTCCAATCAGCTTGATCTGGTTTATCACTGAGGTGAGCAGACGAGATTCAGTCTTCAGGAAACACATCAGGATTCCACCTTCAATGTAAGACTGTTTTTCCATTAAGCTCTTACTTCATAAATGTTTGTCCAGAGAGTAAAACAATTTCTCAAAATGTTTTGTCTACATCACCGATTGGTCATTAAACCCCTTACGTACTGAGGCAGAGCAACGCATAACTACTGGATTACGTATGCTTGGTTTAGCTGAATGACTACAATAAATATGAAACTATGGACTTCAAGTACATAATGCAGTCCTTCATTGTATAACAAGACCAACAGCAGCAGTATGGCAAACTATCTATCTTGTATCTTTAAAAATGAACCTTGTAAAAACAAAAATCCAAAAAAATCACTGCCTTGTCATGGATTTGGTCTTATGAATAAAAAAATATATGCTTGATGTCATCCAACTGTTTGTGCATTCCTCTCAACGTATGTGAAGATTAACATTTTTACACATGTAAAGATTGTTTTTTGGGAAGAGTATCAATTAAAAAAAGAGTATTGTTGTGACATATTTAAAGATATAGATCTGGAAATTTGGAGGACAAGTCTTCTGTTGTTAACAGTGCTGTATAGTTGCCTTTTGTGGTGGACAAAGGGCAGCATGGGCACTAAGGTTTTCAGATATTTGTGAAACAGTCGCTCTTCTATTGGATCAGACCCAGACACAACTTTGTTCCTGGTTCTGTTTTGGTGTTCTGGTTCTGTTTCCAGGGTGTTGGTGGCCTAGTGGTAGGACACTCGCCTTGGGACTAAGAGGTTGTGCGCTCGAATCTGACCTCTGGTATTACCAACATTGGGTCCCTGAGCAAGACCCTTAACCCTAAGTTGCTCTCAGGGGAACTGTCCCTGAAATTAGGAAATGTAAGTCGCTCTGGATAAGAGCGTCTGCTAAATGCTGTAGCTAAAACGTTTTCATTTGTACCACTTTTGTTAAGTACTAACCACTGCATCCTTGGAACACACAACAATATCTACTGCTTTGGACATAATCTGGCCAGGCCATCACCATTTGGCCCTTGTTAAATTCTCTCATATCCCTATACCTGTTCAAGTTTCTTTTTCCCAAAATTTACAGGAATTGTCTGTCTAATATATTCCACTGCTTGACGGTTGCCACTATAACAAGAGAACATCTTGCACCTCATCTTGGAGTAGTTTTAATAATGTGACTGATTAGAATATAGCAAGAGGAGCAAGAATTAAAAAATCTGAATGATGAAAATACACCTGAAAAAGATGTTTAAAAAACGATCGATCACAATTTGTTATCCTTCTTTGTAAATCAATGATCAAACAGTATTTCAAAACAGCGTTTTTGTGTAATGCAATTTCAAACCCAAAGTATGAAAAAATCCTGAGTAAATACTGCTACATCAGAATGAATCTAAATCCTGGATGATTCCCTATTACAGTTTATTATAATAATGTAAAAGTGTATTATAATATGTGGATTCAATCTCTCTCCTTAATGTAAGATGTTAATGTGTGAGAGGCAGTGATGGTTCAAAGATGGTTTATCTTTGACCTGTGTCCCTTGGGTTAAAAAAATTAATAGTTTTAGTTAAACTGACAAATAATACATTAATTTAAGAATTTTAATGCTCAGTGGTCTTTTGTGCCACATTGGCAGCATTGAGGTTTGGGAGAGCACTCTGGGGTACAGCAGGGTTCCAGATTAGGGTCTGTCCCTTTTCCAATTTCACTTTCGCCAAACTGCATTGAAGCTTCAAACTGGTCCTTTATATTTTGGATCTTCTGTAGAACAATAAGCAACTCTGGGTGCTCTTTAAGGCTCATGTTATAGTTCTCAGAGGGATCTGAGTCTAGGTCAAACAGTAGAGGTGGGTCATGATGCTTCAGGAAGGACACCATATGGCAGTCCTGGTCTGGAGTGGTGTCACTGTGTGCTGCCCCTGAAACAGAAAAAGAGAGAGAGGAAGAAAAAAAGATAAAACTATGTCAGATATATTGAATGTAAGTCATGTTTCATTTTTAGGTCTTTGCTGTAAGAAGGCTATTTCTCACCCCTTGTGTAGTAGTGAGCTTTGTATTTTCCCATTCTCACTGCGAACACACCATACTTCTCACTTGGATCAGTTGGGTAAAAAAACATAGTATCTCTCTTTCCCTAAAACACAACACAAATTAAGGCATATAAATACATCACGTCTGATAGTTTATGAAGAAAAAAAAATACATTTTACAATTCTGAAATCCTGAACAAAAAGATACATTAAGTCATGTTTGCTTACTGGTCCATGGTTAAACAAAATATCAGTCATATCCACACCGTCCAGTTTGACTTGAGGTAATGGCGCTTTAGCCAGACTTGCAAAGGTAGGCAAAATGTCCAGAGTGCTGGAGAGACTATGAGTGACACCTGTAGAACATTAAAAGACTATATAATACACAGAAATTTTCTGAGAAGCATTTACACAAGCAATTATATTAAGAATACCTTGAAGTATAGTACGAGACTACATGCCCATTTATTACCATGGACAGATCCTTTCATAATATCACCACTCTGATAAGGACCACAGAAACGTTATTGGCTAGATATTTATGGGGTCGCTGATCACCCTCACCGGTAAGGTACCTTACTCTCATAATCACACAACTCTACGATTGTGCCATGCTAGTGACACTACTATGAAACGTCCCACTACCTAAAAATCTAGTCACAGCAGAAAGAATTCCAAATAATGCAAAGTGTAGAGGGAGTCTACAAGACACAGCAACAAGAGGTTTCTCTATCAATATCTGTAACAATATCTGTAATTGTACACCAATGAACAGTCAACATATTATGCAAGTGCACCTATAGAGGCCGCAGTGATTGGGGTCTACAGGTCTTTATGATTACACATACAGCTTTTCCGCAAATGTAGGTCCTATAGTCAGTTACGGTATAGTGAACAAATAGAGAACAAACAGATAATGGCAGACAGATTGTAGACAGCAAAAGAGGAGTTACAAGTCACAAGTTAGCAGATTTTCTTAACTAAGTGCGCAATATTTTGCTTTATAAAATTAAAAACACCACATCTTTTCAATATGCATTTCTACATCAATGGCAGTTATTCCAACTACAGTATATACTGAATTCCAACACTAAAGCACACAATTAAGCTTAATAAGGATCTATTTATCTGATCAGCTGAACCAAAGTTGAACATAAAATGACGAAAGCTTTGGCAACCTCTGCTATTGACTTTCACATCCTGTTATAATAGCAGAGAATATTACCAATATCAGAATGGATATCATGAAAACATTCCTAATACATTTCAAATAACTGTATTCAAGACAGCAATATTACATAGTTTCAGTACAGTAAACATTTTATTCCAAGTTTAACAACCTATTATTTTACCTTATTTTGATCAGTTGCCATTTTCTACAAAATCAATGTTCTGAATAACAATATTTTTCACTGGAATTTAGAATCAAATGTGTTCAACAGTTTTCAAAATAAAAGCAAACTGTAATTTGTAAAGACGGCACCGATCCCATACGTGGATTTGATATCGGTCCGACAACGACTCTAATAGCTGGATCGGGTATCGGCGGCATTGGACCGATTTATGAAGCCGAACTGTAAATGTGCGCACGCTCAGTTTGTTATGAATTGGAAGCGGCTCTGCGCTATAGCTGGTTTATTGTTCGACATCCGCGCTAATTTGTACATACTGATATGATAATGACCAGAGCAAGCAACGCAACACACTACAACTCCAAAAGAGAATCACATGATTATACTGTTTAATTTCCTTAACAACACTAGCTCTCGCTCGCAATCTCTGTGTTGGGGACACAGAGGGACTGTCACAGAAAAATTGTGTTTAAACAAAATAAAAAACAAAACAAAACAAAATTGAGATATTATTTATGTTATAATATTTAATATAATAATATAATATAATATAATAATAAATATTTTAGCATATACATATAGATGTATAGTTATTACTTTGTTTTAGTTAGGAAAACAGTATTTGTCAAGTATTCCCTTAAGCATAACCAAAAAATCTCAGTCATGTATTCAGACATGTTTAAAACATTGACCACATAGCCATTTGGTATCTCTACAATGCTAAAGATACTAGGATGTTTAACAGAGTCTTTGTCCAGAGTTGTATAGGTACAAGATAGCAGTGTGGGTAAGTGTCTCTTTGCATTGATGCCGGCATGCTTCTTTACCTGGCTGTATGACTCCAGACCAGTATGCAATAGCAGGTTCCCTCATTCCTCCCTCATATGTCGTCCCTTTACCACACTTCAGCAATCCAGCATTTCCACCACGAGACATTCGCATGAGCTCTGGCCTAGGGTTGGTATGCATGTGCACACAATAAAGGACAAGGGAATAAAGATAAAGAAAAAGGGTATCAGTAGCTGGCAGCATAAACAGTAGTCACGAGTCATCCAAAAGCAAACATGTTGCCATGAGGCAGCATAATAACTGACCGTTATAAATGACAGATTCCTACACAAAAACACACACTCCTATGCCCATTCTCACCCATTATCAGCTGTGAAGAAGACAAGTGTGTTGTTGAGGACGCCTGTTTCCTCCAGAGTCTGTAGGATGTTTCCTACTGTGGTGTCAAACTCCAGGAGGGAGTCTCCAAAAGGCCCTCTTAGAGACCTGTTCACGGCATTCCAACCTGCAAACTGTGGGTAGTGGGTGTGCTACAGAAACAAAGGGAAAGTACATGTTTTAATATTTAACAAGTTAAAAATGTTAAGTAAGTACCTTTTTTCTATATATTATAGTGGTAATCAAACATTCCGTCAGTCTACACTAGAACCAATTTTCTGTATAATGTCCTTTGTCTTATTACATTAGTCATATTTCCAGATATAAAACCAAATCAAGATCAATAATAAAGCTCCTCTCTCCATAATGACTGTCATACGTGATATGTATAGGCCTGGCTCTTGACTTACATGAGATGGATAATAAAGGAAGAAGGGCTTCTGGTTTTTGGCTGCTGTGCGGATGAAGTCAGTGGCAAAGGTACTGTAAGACTTTTCCAGCTCCACAAAATCTACAGGCTGCTGCTTTATGGTTTCTCCCAACATTAGAGGCACAGTTACCACACCTTGATCACAGTAGCCAAAACACTTCACATCAGGAGGAAAGCATGTCAGATTCCTACAGGGACCCTTCACAAAGAGTAGAAAGCAAAGTTATAAAAAAAGTCAAGGTGCTCAAAAGAGGGAAAGCACATTCAATAATACTGCATAGTATTTATCTGTTTTATTATTACTGTATTTATACAGTGATCTCCTAGACAAATAATCATATTACTTTGGAGGTAAATACAGATATTTCAACTTGTATGGCTTAAGAAAACAGACTAGTTTAATTCCCATTAATTTGATATCTATTATGTTTAACATATAATCAAAAATATATCTAACATGGCTCTGAGGATACTTTCATAAAAGTAAACATGGTACTGTAGTATCAATTTATGTCATACTTACCATATCATGAGAGTATGGGATACCAAGGAAGTGGTCAAACCCTTGCCTTGTGGGCAGGTAGTGCCCATTTGCCCCTAAGCCCAGGTGCCATTTGCCTACCATGGCTGTGGAATAACCCCACGGCTTCAGTACCTCAGCGATGGTGGTCTCATTCAGGGGGAGGCCACCCCTGGAGCCTGTAGAGAACACACCCGGGTAGATTCCAGAACGGGTCTGGTAGCGGCCAGTCAACAGAGACGCCCTATAAACAAAGAACCAAAGTTGAAAGGTTAACTGCTTAAATCAAATCATTAACATATATGTTTATAACTGAGTAAGAATCTTCATCCCCATAACATGGCATAATGCAGTTTGAAAGTGAACTCATAATCGACCACAAACACACACAGATGGTCTGCCCTCTGGTGGACAAACAATGCAACAATATTTCCTTTTTAATTAGTTATTATTTTTTGGTCGTTGACTCTGATTAGAATTAGTTAATAAGGAACTCATATCCCCAAACACACGATTAGAAAATAGAAAAAAAAACTTGAGGAAAGCAATCTACATGGGCTACTGTTGTGACATTAGCTTTGCAGGTGCAAATATTTCTTGTGTAACCTGAGGAGGATCCAGCCTGACGAACGTTCGATGGACATCAGACTGCATAATTGGACGACAGAGTATCAGGTATCAGGAAACACTGAATCCTGCAGTGCAATTTCAGAACAGTTGCAAAAGATCTCTTATTGCAGTGGTGATAAGTGTACTGTATTGAGAGTAACACCAATATTTTTACTCTGGAAAGCCTCCAGAAATGGAACACCACCTCCTGGTTTGTGAACAGGACTTGAAGCCCCAAAGAGAGTAACCAACACTAGATCAGGTCTGTCATCTTTGCAGAGCATTTCCAGCAGGAGTTGCAAGACCAGAGCTACCAGGATCACCAGAGACATGTCTCACACCAGTAACTGTCTATTTCAGGCCTGCTTAAATCAGGCAAACGTTAGACAAGTTTTATAGAGATACTCAGAAGGACTTTCAATCCTCGGGGCATAAAACTTCTAAACCAGTTTCACTCCTTCTTAAAAAAAACCTGTTTTAGGACATAACTTATTTTTATCACTCTATTCAATAACACAGTGCACTTTCCACAAAGTTTAAACAAGCAAAATATAATTTTAGAAATGTTTATAATTTTTTGTGCATCGTTTTATTTTTAGAGATATATATTTTCAATATGTACATTAGCATTGTCTTACCTTTCTAAACTGAATCATAAAATGTAACTTGATATATTGTATGAGTAATTTTAATTTTATTTATTTAACATTTCTTGTATAGGGGCATGAGTGAAGCAAGGTTTAATTTCACTACCCGTAGTAACCGTACATTAGCAGTGTGCACACTTCACAGACAGAGCTTAAACAAGAACAACTGTATACTTATAAAATGTTTATAATTCCATTTTTAATTTTAGGCCTATATATTTGCAGTTCTAGTAGTAGTGTTTCCTTACCTTCCTTAATTCAATCTTAAAATACACATTTAATAAAAATGCATTTTATTTAACATTTATTGCACAATGTCAGGTGTGAATCAAAGTTTCATTCAACTACAATTTGGCAAATAATGTTTTGCTTTTTCAAACTCGGTCTGTGAAAAACGCACAGTCCATTTATACACATACACTATTCAAAATGTACACTTTTCAAAGTTAGAGTTTAAACAAGCAATACCGTATATTCGTAAAACTCTAATGATTGGCGTTACAATTCCATTTTTTTCAACTCCCCGACTATATTCTCATCTTTCATTTAATATTAAAATGCAACTTGAAATATTTGTTGCACAGCGTCAGGTGTGAACCATGGTTTAACTTCACTGCATGAAGAACTTGAATGACTATATTTACTAAAACGGACAAATAAACAATCTGAAAAGTAGTACAACACAGATTCATACACAGGCGCAGTCACCTGATCGCACCTGGACGGACTGCAGACGGGGCTGGTGACGTAGAAGTCGGTAAAGCGCAGTCCGTTCGCAGCGAGCCGGTCCAGATTCGGCGTCAGAGACGTGGGATGACCACTAAAACCCAAATCACCGTAACCTAAATCATCAGCGAATAGAAGCACAAAGTTCGGCCGAGATATAGCCTGACAGACCGGGAAGAGCAGTGCGCACAGAGCCACGACACTCACAGCCTCCATGTTCCCAGTCAAACACTCAGATCTGAGATGATCATAAACTGAAAAGTAACAACAGAATATCCACAAAATTGTGCCATAAAAGATAAAGGGAAACAGGGTTCCATGTTTGTCACATGAGCACGTCACGTGATACAAGTCTAACGTCTGTCTTTTTACAAGGGCTGATGGGACGTGAAGTTTCTCATTAAACATTTACGCGTCGTGTGATTCTCATCCCTCAAAATGATCTACATCGAACAATTTCCCGATTATATGATGCCCAGCCTTCAAATTTATTTATTTATTTATTTATTTATTTATTTATTTATTTATACTCTGAGCCTCACAATGTTGACGAATGCATAGTCTTTCTCGATATATGTTTGAGAGAACTTATAAAACTCCAGTTAATGAAACATGTGAGTACATTTGGTGTGTAATCCTGACAGTCTTAATTATATAATTCCATTCCATGTATGAGGGGAAAAAAGTCTGACATTGTAAGGTCATACATTTCCAGGGGGGGATGCAGGGGGGATAGCCGCCTGACTTTACAATGTCAGACTTTTTTGCCTCGTACATTTTTTACTTTGATCTGTTTCACGCATAAAGAATTTATTAGACGTATGCAAAACTGTGTAAGATGCTGTATGTTCTTTGCTCTGAGTCATTTTGGCGCTCTGCCGCTGCGCGTCGCTGTTTTGCTGGATTTTTCTCTGTTGCTTTGGAAGCTGGAGAGTAAGCGCATGCGTAGACGGGCGCTGTGCTCTCCGCTTCAACCATTAATAACTCATTAGTTCTCTAAAGGGCGGATGGTCTCTCCTCGGCTAAGGTCTCGTTGAGACTCCCCCAGAAGCTCCTGCAGTGGTATAATGCGACGAGCAGTCAGTTAAACAACCCGGAAACTGAGGGAGAATATATGGAAATACACTTAAAATTAGCTCAAGGCATTTTAATTGTTTTAAACATGCAGAATGATCTCAATCTTAATCCTAATTTGCCTGACCTTTCAGATAGATAACGTTAACTTCCACCCATAACGTTAAAATCCTGCAAGCTCAGAACTGTCCTAATTTATTAATAGATTTTAGTCTCTTTTAAGTTCTAGCAACCTTAAATATAGGAACATAGATATTTCTATTATTTATAATGATGTCAGTGAACGTATGATGTTTTAAAGGCACAGTCACAGTGGGTGCCTATACTACTGGTCATCAGTATATTGATTATCTTCAGACGTGTGTGGATTTGGGCAACCATGATGCAACTGGTTCAGTTGAATTTGAAATCAGTAAAATCTTTCTTGTGTCTGTTATGCAAATGTTGTATATTCACATGTGTAATCTTCATTGTCTGTAAATTATGAGAGGAAGAATCCTCCCCTTCCATTGTCCGGTTGGCTGTGGTGTCCTGCTCCAGGGACCTACAAGCCGATAGATTGTTTTGATTTGCCATTCACTTTCACAACCCTCTACAGAGCTGACCTACATTCTGCTCAGTGTATGTGTGTGTGTGTGTGTGCATGTAGTAAGAGTAATGAAGGGAGGCAGATAGAGAATGAGAGAATGAAATAGAGAGAAGGGGGGGAGAGGGAAGATGAAAAAGCAACATGTTCCAAAACGTCTCCCTCATGCCCTCTAGTAAAATTTCTTGCTTCCCCACTCCCCTCCGATCCTGCTGTCCAGCTCTGGTCCTATTTCTTCTTTTGCTGTTTTTCTCTTTGTAGGTTTTTTATCACAACTTGAAAAGACAATTATCTTTGCCCTTGTGGCCAGCGGCCATGTTAGATGGTTTTTGCTGTGGCCGACTGGGCTCCCGTTGGCACAGGATGAGCTGGAACGGGCTCTGCATCACGTCTGCATGGTCACAGATCCATTTGGCACGCTGCTCGGACACTGCCGGGGCATTCGATTTTGGCCTGTTTCACTCACGCTTCTCATGGTCCTTTTTTGCCACTTGAACGGAAGGTTTTGTAAGGTTTTTTATCACTTTCTATCTGAAAAAAAACCCATTCATTATGTGTTGAATTTTAGTTAACCGTGAAAACTTCCTCCCAGACAAGGGTAACGTGTGTGTCCTTATATGTCTTATTGAAGGTATAAAAGATGAAAGTTGCAGTGTGTTTCTTTGAATTTCACTGCTGCGTTGAGTAGAGACCTGGCAAAGATCAAAGATCAGATGATGGTAATTGCTGTAATAGATCCTTCCCCACAAGCAGCCTTAAGTGAGGTTTTGTCATTTAAAATGGGCAGCACTTTTGAACATCCTAGTCTTAAGGTTGCTTGTTATCACTGTGAGCTATCTCGTATTCAAGTGTGTTCTGTCGTAGGGATTTATCCTCAGTATGAGGCAGTATTGTGTTTTCATGATGTTCTCAGCACTTTTCGCCAACTCTAATCCCATAACCCCACAGGCTGAGTGGTTGTGATCCCATTACTGTTCTGCATTGTGTAAAATTAAGTGAGCTGAGGTTAATCCTGTGTGGTTATTCCCTGGTGTTCTACTGCATTCTGCTTAGTTGCGGAATGGCAGTAGTCTGACTTAGTCTGGCAGGTCTCAGCCTGTGGCTCAGTGCAAGACCGACTGCCAGTCAGAAAGCCGTAAATGTGAGTGGGAGTGTGACATTTGTTACCACAGGACTCTGGCTTCTGATGCTCTACCTGACTGTCACAGATCAGGCCACGTTACAGGCCATGGCTGCTGGTCTCACTGTGGCAAAGCTCCAGGTGCCTGAGGACAGCTTGAAACTCTCAGTGTTACAGATATGCAGGAGTCTCTAGGAGTCTAGGAGTCTCTTATTCACAGTGAAAGACTCTCAAAATGACAAGGTAGTTTAGAAATATGAAGTCCTTACAGAAATATAAAATCCCTCCCTCAGGGTGGCTAACAGATTGGGTATGGCAGCAGATGGTGGACAGTCTGAATTTATATCTAAACAGTGAACATATTATCTGGGATTTCTTGATTTAGTGGGCTGTTGGAATAAGTACAACAGATATATATTCATGCTAATATGGTGAGTGAGCATATCTATAGCAGTGGATGTTTGGGCTCATCTGAGTAGGAGACATGCTCAATATTCAGTTTAGGATCAACAGCAACATAACCACATTCTGTCTGTTTTATCGGAGCAGAACTGGCGTCAGGTGTTGGATTTATGTTGTATATTATAATAAATGTTTTTACTCAGGCAGCATGCTTCAATCAGCATAGAATGTTTTTTCAAAGAAAAGAGACTAAATGAGAGCAAAACATTTTCAAATGTTGCATTGAAAAAAATCCATCATAAATTTTAAACATGATGTCTTCTAAGAACCAGCTTCAAAGGAAACAGTTGCATATCCTCAAAGAATATAAGTGAGGCAATGGGGGAAATAGTCCGATTTGACTGACTGCGTGTATATAACCTTAGACACTTTGTATTCAGGCTGCGTGTCCCGCTGTGGTTGGCTGATTCGTAGATAAATAGGGAAGCGGGAGAGGTGCTGGAATGGTGGCTGAATGTCTGCAGGATTTACTATTGCACAGGTAAAAGCACTCCATGGTTCTGTGACCCATCCAAAAAATACCAATAATACAAAAATATGAAAAACATTAACATTTATCAAGCTGTAGTCAAATGTAGTGGGTGTTTCAGTGTTGTATTGCTGTACGAAGCACCTTTAAATATCAGTCTAATCATTTGTTTAGAAAAAAAAAACACTTGAGTTCTACCCAACCAGCTGTGGATGAATAATTGAACAAGTGGGTGAGGGAGAAGGGGAGAAGAGGGCAAGATTAGGAACACCTTCCCTTCCTCTCTCTCTGCTTGTGTGTTGTGGGCCGGTAGATAAGGTTGATGAATAATTCAAGCGTTGTATTGAGTGTTTCCTCTTGGCTGTGTCTGGCTGTTTGCTGCTCTTTCGTGTGGAAGCTGCTGTGCCGTGCTGTGCTAAATAAATGGGGCAAGAGAGAGGAGTGGGGCGAGAGAGAGGGGAGAGTTAAAGGAGGGAAGAAGAGGGTGGTCATAGGGTAGGTCTAAAATGCTGGCGTGTGAAAGAACAAGGTGATATAGCAGGGGAGAACAGGACATTAAGCGGGTCAAAGGGGAGCCCAGCAGTGAGCAATACTCCAGATAGAGAATAAAAATGCAGGACCAGAAGTTATGGGGCAGTTACAATATAACAGTTTAGCAGAGTGAATATTTGGCCTGATCCAGCACTGAAAAGGATCATTACCATTATATGAATGTGTGCTACAAATCTAGGTTTGTGACTAAATATTGGTTATATGATGTATGCACAAGATAAGATCCACAAAGATGGAAGACTTTTGGAGTGTTGAGATTGTAAGAACAGCATCCAAGATGTCTCATTGGAAAAAGAGTCAGTGTAATGATTAAACACAAACCCAATGTGTGCTTTTCAGCTTTGTATAATATTTTACTCTAATGTATGAAATATAGATTTATTATCTCTCACATTAAATACACATATTCATACCTAGTTGATCCTTATGGATTCTTATGTTGAAGTTCTTATAGGTTTTCAATGACTTCCCAGACATTACATTGACTATTAATGTTGGCAAAAAATGACCATTCACAGTGTGTAAAAATACTATGTAAGATTAAATCTTTATTTGTTAAATCTTATAATGTAAGAGCTACACGCCTATCCGGATTAGTATGTAAGTGAATTATATGTCAGCATGAACATACCACAGAACAGCACACAGTGTAAAATTACAAAACACAACCTCTGCATTTAACCAGTGCATGTTGGAGCTGTGGGCAGCTGATGTGGGCAGTGCCATGGGGCAGTGCTTGGGGATGGTAATTTGATCACACGTTCCTTTACTGAGCTGGCATTTGATAAACACTGAAAGTGATAAACGTGGGAACAGATCCAAGACAGTATTAAACTTAACACAATCAATTTATGGTTTCCTTTAGGTGATGCATACGTATGTACAAGCTTAAACCTAAGCTGACTAATGGAGTTTGAGAGCACTTTTAGCTTTCATTTGTTATCTTTCCTCAAGTGTTATTCTTGGACCTAAGTCAGACCCTAGAGCTGAGATGCTGTCAATAAAGTACACAAATATTTTGTCACATTCATTAATATAAGCACCACAAAAAATCTAAAAACAGTGCAAAAACATTTTTCTCTTTAGTAAGCATGTTTAAATAAATAAATAAAAAAATCTGGAATCATTGTGTATGGGCTTTTGTACATTCCTGCTGAGCACCACCTGTTTCACTAATAATTATCCAGGAAAAATATCCCAATTAGTGAAGTATAGCCCTTCACTACTCTTTTATCCAAAAACATGAAGACACTATGCCCATATAAAAGCTGACAAAATGGACTTACAGTGTGTCTCTTTACACTGGGCCATTTTCAGCACCAACTGTCGCAATAATCTCCAGACTAACAACGGCCAGCCAGTCGATCTTCTCCTTCTCCTTTTAGCTTTCTCTGCTAAGGGTCGTCCTAGCGGATCATTTGTTTCCAGTTTCCTGTTGTATGCATCTTTTTTATTTCGCCACATCCACAAACCCCTCTCTCTTAGATCTTGTCAAGAGCGAGATTTCGCGACAGTCGCACAGAATATTGTGCAGTGTCTAAGGGACACGTCTTGTTTGTAGTTTATCAAACGTTTTTTTATTTCACTCCTAGAATCGCAATACAGTCTGACCATGTAAACTTATCAAACGCCAAATTCTAACCAAAAGCTGTACAAACCATGTGTTCAGAACTGAGTGCTGTGACTCGATTGCCAAATAGATTGTAGTTAACTCGGAATCGAGAATCGACTCTACAGCCTTGGGACTGACCCTATCGAAGAATTAAGCAGCGCACAAAGTTGCGTAATTAAATAAACGTGTAGTTTACTGTGAAAACTGGAGCCACGTCGTCTGGTCTCTCTGTATATCTGTACAGTATATAGTAGAGATGACAAGGTTTACTTTGACTTTAACTAAAAGACCGATTTTGTGAATTAAAGCGAATAGCTACTTTAACGTTAGTGTCAATCTTCTTTTGGATCAATCATGAATTTAACATGACCTAAGGGTTACTTAATTACTGCTAGGTCGAAAAGAAAGACGTCATATTTGCTTACATATAAATACATGTGCTTTACAGAAAGTATACTGAAAAGATATCTCGTCATTCAGGTTTTTTTTTCTTAAATGGTATTACAAGATGTCGCGTTTATTTTTGGAATATACATAATAAATGTCTTGAATAGACTCGTTTAATCTGTTAAATCGATCCTCAACAGCTACGATCAGAATCGGAGTCGATTCCAAAATGTTAAGATTAAACCAGTAATAAGATTCACCAGGTAACCGCACGTCACTTTCCACGGGAATCGTCGGCCAGGGGGAACAATCAGAACGATTTTAAACGTTACCATAATGAAGATGCTGGATCGTAAAGGGACTGACATTGAGACCTGATATTTGTGCCTAAACAAAACGGTAGTTATGGCAGAAACTGGGCATTAAATTATGTGACACAGGTGATACGGAAAAAAATATATATATAATAAAATACCGCAAGCGCACTCCATCTGCTGCTCAAACAGTGTATTGCAACCGGCGTTCAGCGTATTTTACATTTCATTACAGCATTAGACTCGACATTTAACCACAACTTCGGTCTCCACCGAAATCTTACGAAGCAATGTGACGTCATGAAAATGTAACTCAAACAGGAATGGCCTATACGATGCAAGACTCAAAGCACCAACCCAAAAGAATAACCTCGACGTGTTGGATGACCAACTGAGACTTAAAGAGATTTGTCGCTTGATGGAGCTATATGTGTTCCTCATCTGCAGATTTCTCATTAGCCGGTCCCAGAAGAAATGCTGTAGATAGTATGCTGTATAGAATGCTATTAATATTTTAACCACCAGGGTTTAATAGAGAGCCGCGAAGTGTTAAACGAAACTTAGCGTATTTAATGATTTCTCGATGTAAGTGGACGCAGTACCGAATGGTCTGCGTAGATTTAGAGCACTGTGTCCCGATTCCGATTCCGGTCGTGAAATCAAACGTTTAACTACAACTCGCCCTACATTTTTAACATTTCTTGAGAGCCAAGCCCTGGAAATGGAAAGTGCTGGAAATGGGAAGGCCTGAGTTAAATAAACATCTCTCTGTATGTTCAGAATACACAACACTAACGTGTTTTGTTTGGTGAGGTAAGTAAGGTTTCTTTATTACTAGTTTGTACTCAGGTCAGCTACAACAGACATGCTGGTCGAAGTAATTTTTTTACTGTCTACATTGGGTTGCTTTTATGGCTGTACAATGTATGGTGCAGTTTTAACATCGAGGTCGTAATGTGCACATGTGCAGTGTTACACAGCAGCATGTAAGAAAGGTGATGCTAACTTCACTGTTATTTAACTCCAAAGGGAAAGTCACATGGTTCTCAATTTCAGTAATTCTCAAAGAAGTATGTTAGACATACCATACTTTACTTATTTAAAGGTTCTTGGATAAGTTAAGGAAAGAATACTGTAGTTTACTCTCAAAGTCTTCAGTGTACCAAAATTTTATTAACTGTATTATTGTTTTTATTGTACAAAATATCTCCAATCCTTCTAGAATAATGATTTACAAGCTACTAAAGTCATATGCTAAACATTTTATATTTAGGTACTGCAGTATTTTTGGCATCACACTCCGGCCCAAATCAACACTAGAGAATAGATGTAAGCTTTAGAAATTGAATGGATTTCTCTCCTTCAAAGGATATGACGTCATAGGGTGATATGTGGTACAGAACTACATTACATTATTGAAGAGGTATAAAACCAACTGAGGTATTATTTTGGAATGTAATGTAAGAGTAGGTATTTTGTCCAAAAATCAACAGCCGGCAAATATGACAATGTCAGATGGAAGTAAACATTTGGTACAAATTGTGGTTTCAGTTTAAGTCAACCTTTTTATGAATGTGCAGGGTTGGATCACTTGCTTCATCTCTCTACCCTCCATTCCCCTTAAAGCCATTTTTCATCTCTCTTTTCCAGCCCTCATTGTAACCAGTTTAAACCATCTCTCAATGTTGTATTGAGCTCCACATAACATAATAACAGACTTGGACTTTTCCATATGCTATACTGTATACTTTTGGGACGATTTGGGCTAGTGGTGCGTCTGTACTGATTCAGCCTGTTGTTCTGCTTGGGGGACCAGTTCCATTAGACCATAATGTTGTCAAAATATTAAACCACTTCTCACCACATTATAGGGAGCACAACAGCTATTCCATGTCAATTTCCCAAGGTAAGGAGATTTGCCACATGTGACAGCATACACTGCAGGATTAAAGTGCAATAATGTGATGCATTGCTGAAACAGATTCAGTATTCCAATACACAAGTGTATATAGAGTTGTATGTTGTAGAGTTTTGTGTTCCACTTTGCTGAATGATTGCAAAAACATTATTCGTCTCAGTAATAATTTTGTAGTCATATATGTGTTTAGGGGGTTACAGAGGGAACATGCTTGCTGTTATGGGGGACCTCTAGCACCTACACAGAACCACAGCTGATTTAGAGATAATTTTGCACTCCACAACAAAAGCCATATAAATAAGTCCGTGGTGAATGGGATGACGGATGGGCTACCTTCCACATCCACGCTGGGGGTTTCAGTTGTATGGTGTGAGCGCTTGTCAAATGACATGATTTCTTCCTTCCTACAGTGTTTGCCGGGTGGCCTGAGAGGCACAGTTATTTCAGGTAGGGGTTTTCAACTGAGACCATCCTCTGCAGTGCTCTGCAAATATTTGTTTCCCGTCCCCAAACACTGAACATCAGCAGGTCCTGTAGGCCCATATTTCAGAATGTAGCTTTAAAGCTTTATTATAAGTTGTTGTAAAGGCATCTAGATGTGATTCAGATATGAATATCATAACTGATTTGCTAATTCACTTACATGTAGTCTGTGTTTCTGTATCTTTCATTGCATGCTAGTAAAACCCTTATTTTGCATATTCAGGTGAGGCAGGTTTCCCCCAGGTTTAGCAGGAGGAGCCAAAGGAGGGTAGGGTTGATATATTAGCGATTAAATGATATTTGATTTATATGAAACAATATGTGTAGTTTTCCTTTTCTGATAGCACGGTGACAATGAGAGATAAAGCTGTCTCAGGGTGCATGTTGCTAAAGATGTGAGGGAGAGCTGTATTAATCTTAGAGTCTCTTTGGGTGAGATTCTACACCGATGACCTTTTATATGGCACAGACACATGGCCTGTCAGGGGCTGAAGTTTCACACAGAAGAGTTTCTCAGCCCTGTGCTACTAGAATTCACTTCACTGGAGGAGAACAAGGAGCAAAGTCATTTATATCAGTTCATTTAACTAAGGGTATCGTAATGAGCCTGTTTCATTTGTGCTTAGGCCCTAGGTTTGAGGTCTTTTCAGGCAATACAAGAAATACATTTTTCAGTGCAAAAACCAGCAGTTGGCTTTAATTAGAGTATGTAGTCTGTCAGAGAACAAAAAAGGTCTAATTTCCCACTTGCTGTCTATTGAACAGTTTATTTTAATGTAGATTGCACAGTATTAGCTATAAATACTTTGAGTCTGTCTACAGAAGCATGTGATTTGCCTTGCTCTGGTAATGGTCTTAATCACATTAAATGAAGGCCATAAATTACATTAATTATCTTCTCTCACAATGTCATTAAATCCAGTTAACACTGCACCTCAAAAAGTGACATCATAAATGTACCACAACCAGATCCAAAGATCATTAAAGTTTGATGAATATGAGCACACGCGAATTAGAAAAAGCCACACAAATTGTGAAAAGATGAAGGTAAAAAACTCAAGTTCTGATTAAACTATTCAACAGAACCATGGGTGGCAAAGTATTGTTTAAAGGTAAATGTGTGTGACCTCTGTTGAAATATGAAATAAATAATGAATGGCTATTAAAATGCAGACAGACTTCAAGGACAACATGTGCTATTACCTGAGGACTTTAGCAACAGTCCCCATGGCCTTTCACTGCAGACATTTTATATTAACTGCATTGACTTGACGCCCTAGAATGAGTGGGTCTCAGTGTGAAGTTCATGCACTGAGCTCTGCATAATTATTGCACCCTTTTAATAAAAAAATAGACGCTGAATAAAATTCATTTTATGCAGAAGAGTTTTTGATTTATGTTTTGCTAAAACTGGAACCCCCCCCGCCCCTCTTTTATTGCACATGAAATGAAGTAGAATTTAATTGGAAATGCACTTTGTATTCATTTCTAAGGTGCTAGAAATTTACATATTTTGTTTTTGTCAACTATTGCATGTTTGTGTAGATGTTTTCTGCATTAAGATCACAGCTTAGTGTTGCACTTAGTGACTCATGTTTCTCTGTCAGGGTTTGTTGTCCAGAGGGGCACAATCTGTTCTCTTTGTCCTGAGGGGTTCTCTCTCTCTCTGTTTCTCTTTCTCTCTCACACACACACCCAAACACACACTCAATCTCCCAGTATTTCTCCTCATTTCTAGCTGCGCTGTGCCCCTGTAGGCATGGTAACTGATAAGTTTACATGTCCAGACTGGGTCTGACTTGCACAGAACCTTTTGGGCATATTTCCCTCCTCACCAGCCCTGAATAACTGAACTGTAATACCTTACAGAGACATAAGACAGAAGAGAATTCCTGAAAGTGTCTGCACACAAAAATGAGATGGGAGGATCTCTCAGATTACATCTTCCCCAAACAGGATGTGTTTGGGTGCATCAGTAGGTACGTGCAAACTGTAATGCTGCACATATTTCTTGTCTGTGACAAGTCACTAGATGGAGCTACTCCCTCAGATCCATGCTGTGTTGGGCACATGCCAGGTGATGTTCCACTGATGCAGTCATGTTTGCGCTTATCATTTTGTACACTATGTATCTCCAGTGTATTATGATGTGATAATTTTATTTCTGATTTTTATGTCAGGTATAAAATCTGAATTATATTGGACATATGCTAATCATTCACTTTATTAGACGTGTTTACAATCACTGGCCACCTACATGTTTAAGTTTATGTCTACTGCTGCTACATATTTGCGCAACTATTGAACATTGAACATTGCTGTACATATCACTAACTAACTGTATCTGCACAAACTATTGAAAGTATTGCACAGACTCTAGTTCTCCACTGCTGTTACAATATCTGGACTAGTAAGACTTGAATGTTAGTTCAGAGTGTATAAAAGATACAGTTTTATTTTATAGAATTTTTAGGGGGCCATGCAGTGGAACACTGTGTGGAACTCTATTGGAATTGTTAGGATTTTTAGGGGGCCATGCAGTGAAACCACTGCATGGAACCCTATTGGAATCGTTAGGATTTTTAGGGGGCCATGCAGTGGAACCACTGCGTGGAACCCTATTGGAATCGTTAGGATTTTTAGGGGGCCATGCAGTGGAACACTGCGTGGTACCCTATTGGAATTGTGCTGATTTTTTTTTTTCTCACTAAAACGCGTTGTGGAGAAAAAACTGTAAGACCTACAGCTTTGAAATTTGGCAGGTAGGTCCGGTACCCCATCCACTACTAAATTGCACCAAAATAAGCTATTTTGCGTTTTTCCAAAAAAAATTGCATTTTTACTAATAATTTAAAAAATTAGTTCCGATTGTCAAAAATCTTATATCATCTTATTCCATGGGTTAAGACGAATTTTTTAGACCCTCACAACTATTTCTGCCATATTTGATTTTTCGCTAATTTGCATAAAATGAAAACCCATCTTTTTCGAACTAGTCCCTGGGTTTTTGTCCAATCTGCAAGTAACTGGTATCATTTGAATCCCAAGATACTCTTCTTTAATTATTATCGAGCACATTTTTAATTTCATTTTTCTGTAATATGCAAATAAATGTGGTCGGCTTGGCATACGACTGCAACACCACACACTGAGTGTCATAGAACTCCAGCTCTGGGTGGGCTACAGCTTTAAAATTTGGCAGGTAGGTCCGGGACCCCTCCCACTACTCAGGCAAAAAAATTGTGCCACTCTGCCAGTTGGTGGCACTATAATAAGCTATTTTGTGTTTTGCCTAATAGGTTTTGAACCGTAGCACCCTAGATAAAAGGATGAAACATGTCATTTTTCAACGTCTGTCCACTTCGATTCGTCAAAAACTGATAAAGCTGCAAACTGCATGGCCCCCGTAATCACTGCTTGCAGTTATATTTCATATTGAAACTGTTACTGACCTCATGCACATTCAATGTAAAAGAAAACTCCAAGACCATAATTGTAGGCTGAATACAGCATCCGAATTGTCTCTCTCTCTACTTGTAGTTTAAAGTTGATATTTTATATTCCACTTCTAGTTTAAAGTGTATATTTTATATTCTATTTCTATATTGCCTATTCTATGTGCCTGATTTGTTCTTTGTTCTTTGCACTGTTAAAACTGGAGCCACGTCACCTCGTCTCTCTGTATACCTGTACAGCATATTGCAGAGATGACAAAGTTTACTTTGACTTTGACAACAGGTGCACTTACATAAAAGATACAATATAAATACAGTACTGGGCAGAAGTCTTTAAACACCTTTCATTTCTTAATATTTTGCTTTAAAATGTCAGGCTTTCTTGTGTTTTTAATGTAGTCTTGAGGAGTAGTTTTATATGTATGTTTGCAAGAGATAACTATACCTGTTGTCTCATTTTCCTACCAAAATATAACAACTTTTGGGCACTACTGTAGGTGTACGTACACACAGTTAGCTGTGCATAGTCCATTGTCCATTGGCTTTTTTCCCTCTGACATTGAGCACACAGTGCACTACAATGAAATGTGACCTCTGCATTTGACCCTTCCGTGAAGGAGCAGTGGGCATCTTTTTTGGCAGCACCACAGCATCTTGCTCACGAATACCTCAGTGGTACCTTTACCGGTCCAGGTCATGAACCGCCAACCTTCCAATCACAGGCCAACTCCCTAACCGTTACGCTACTGCTCCAGGAATAGTGCTTGTATATGTGTATATGATGCAGCAG
The DNA here is from genome assembly GCA_032718565.1 of Distichodus sexfasciatus. NCBI lineage: Eukaryota > Metazoa > Chordata > Actinopteri > Characiformes > Distichodontidae > Distichodus > Distichodus sexfasciatus. Next base: position 6,874,251 of record JAVGVS010000007.1, on the reverse strand, counting down.
TTTGCTTGGAGTGTTATTCTCTTTAATGATGTTGGCTAGATTGGTTACAACCAAAAGTGGCTCTCTCAGAAAAATGTAATGCATAATGATGCATGTTCTCCAAATTTAAACAGATCCCCCAGAATTAATAAGTGTGTATTATGTCATGAATCTATGCTATTTGGGTAAATATTATGTCCTTATCACAAGAAACAGTGAAAACAAGATGGTATGAATTATATAGTGCATGTATTTATGTTCTCAGAACACAAATTGTTTGTTGTCATTTTTGATTAATTTCAAGTGAGCACATTCTGTAAAACATCGTGATATAATTTTATCTTTATCTTTATAACTAATATAACCATTTTTAGCATTTGAGATGAATCTACTTGCAATGTACTGATGCAGAGGGGCACACCACCAAAAATACCTGATATAAAAGAATGAAGAACTAGCACTGAAACCCGTTACCACATGGGTAATATGGTGTGTGTTATTTTCCCTCCTGTTTAGTATGAACAGACTCGGTTAATATCTCGGTGCTCTGTGAGCTGTGCACAGGGAGAGATGGTTTTCCCTTCGGTGCGATGAGCAGCACATATCCTCATATTGTGGCTCTGATCCATTAGGCTAATCTTCTGCTGTAATTGGCTGGTTCTACCACTCAGAGAAAGCTTATGCAATGAGGCCCGGCAGCTCTTGCACTCGTTAATGTTTAAAGAGACATTTGGGTAACGAGTGCGATTTCAGCCAACTATGGGCCTTGCTGCTTAACGCACGCCATTCACAGAAAAGTATCTCTCCTGACTTGCTCTGTGTGCATGTGTTAGTGTGTGTTGAACGTGTCATTCTTTGTGCTTGACTTGCTTGTCATTCAGCAGAACTGACTAGAGAATTATAACTAATTATAATCTAATAAGCACTAATTACATATGCAATCGGATGTCGGTTTTGTTTTTAATTGCTTGCTGAGAAACATGATGAGACGGCATCATTGGTGTTATCTCCCAAGCTACAGTCTCTGACACAGAAGTGCTGTGACTTTCATCGACTGAGTTTTCATTGACCTCTAAATGGCAAAATAACTCCAGACTATCACTTGCAATGTGTCAGGAGACGGTGTCCTGTTTCATGGCGTAGAAAATAACAGCGAAAAACGTGTGTCAGGAATGTTCATAGGCACTTAGCATCATGTGCAGGCCCTTCTCCAGAGCCTAATGTCCGTGGGAGTGATTTATGTGGTGTGTGGCTGAACAGTCTGACCCACTTCATGCCATCTGGCTTTGACCTGGGTGCTCTGGGTACTGGGGGTGTTTTGAACTAAAGATAAAGGGCTGTTTAATATACACATGCAGGAAAAAATCTGCTGTTGGATTGATTCTGAAACCTAAACTCTTACTGCGACATACATTTTACATAAAGTTCAACTTAAATATTTGCTTACCTTTTGCCCCTGGAACTCCATAGAAGGATGGTTTGAACTTAATTAAGGGTCATATCTGACTGCCTTATTCTGTTATGCAAATTAGTTGTGCTGCCCCCTGGAAGTTGACTATTTAAAAATTCAGAGCAAGTGTGATTCTTGAAGTTGAGCTGTCCTCTTTTTGTGCATGACAATGTCATAAAAACACAGCTTACAGCAGGGATGATATTTCAGTGAGCAATTATAAATGCATAACGGAATCTTAGATGTAAATAATGCACAAATCCATAATTAAGGTAAAGAAAGAGAAAGGCAGACGTGCACTCCATAAAGCGCTAGAGCCACAGCCTGATGTTGAAATCATCACTAAGTTTAACTTATCTTCAAATTGCCGGCCTAGAACTGCTCAGTCCCACGCTGTCCTCAAACGGCATCTGAAGGTCTTTTATTAGTCTTGATCCGTGTAAAAATAGTTGGAATAAGTCTGAGAGCAGGTTTTCCCTCTTTGTGCATTTAGATGCTTGTACCCTGATTCACAAAATGTAAAGTGGGCCATTATTTTGATTATTTGTCATTGTAAACACACCACAGTACACAGTGCACCACAACAAAATGTGTCTTCCGCATTTGACCCATCCGTGAAGGAGAAGTGGGCAGTTGACTTGGGAAGCGCCCGGGGACGAGTGCTTGGGGATGGTACTTTGCTCATGAGTACCTCAGTGGTATAATTACGGCAACCTTCCAATCACAGATCGAACACGCCAACTGTTATGCTACCAACTGCGACAGTAAACTAAGTATATCAAAAGTTTTACCTTTTAGCCTTTTAGCCAGTGCAACACTCGCTTTATATAAAAGTGCTTCAGCGCTCTACAGTGAGTCTACACTGAACAAAATAAGCAGGATTCAAACCGTGGTTTGGAGGGACTGGTTATTTTTTTCAAAAAGCAGAAGGTAATTTCATTATATTATTTGGTGGGGAGGTGAGATGGATGCCGGGGATAATATTGGTTATCTAAGCCCTTTATGGAGTCCACAAACATGCACAGAATACCAAGGATATATTAGCATAGACAGGGAGAAAGTATGAAATAGCATTAACTAAATCCCGCAGCAAGCTCTACTTACGACACAGTGGGTTCTTTAAACCCAAAGTCTTAATACACACGTACACACACTCACACACACCAACACACACACTTTGTCCTGCAGAGTACTGGCTGTTCCTCTGTAGTAGCCAGGCTTCTATTGAGAGTTTAGTCTGTTAATCTCAAGGGTCAGTCTCTTGATGTGTCGGGTCAAAAGGCTGAGAAAAAAGCAGTGAAGCAAATAATGTGGCTTTATGACTTTAATCCATATTTCCCTTTTGCCTTCAGTGCGGCGTTATTATAGTGAATTGGAAGGTTTGATTAAGAAGTTACCAAACAGCACATGATGAGTACATAGAGATCACTGTTGTGTTTACATTTTGCATTTACATTTAGAGCATTTGGCATTTGGCAGTCGCTCTTATCCGGATTGACGTACATCAGTGCCTTGTAGTCTGTGACTGTTCTTCAGTCTGTAAAGCTAGAATTAAATCAACAACTGTCATTTAACTAAGTTACTGCCAGCTAAGCTATACACCTTAAAAACCCTATTAGAGAAGATCGTTCACAAACATGAGAGCATGTTGGTGGGTTAGTGTTTTTTTTTTTTTTTTCTTTCTAAAGTTGTTTTCTTGTCAATTATATTACATATAGATGTCATTAACATACACTACCAGTCAAAAGTTTGGACACACCTTCCCATTCAATGTTTTTTCTTTATTTTCATTACTATTTACAATGTAGATTCTCACTAAAGGCATCAAAACTATGAATGAACTCTGTAAGGGCTATTTGACCAAGAATGAGAGTGATGGAGTGCTGCGCCAGATGGCCTGGCCTCCACAGTCACCTGACCTAAACCCAATCGAGATGGTTTGGGATGAGATGGACCGCAGAAGGCAAAAGGGCCAACAAGTGCTCAGCATCTCTGGGAACTCCTTCAAGACTGTTGGAAAACCATTTCAGGTGACTACCTCATGAAGCTCATTGAGAGAATGCCAATAGTGTGCAAAGCAGTGATCAAAGCAAAGGGTGGCTATTTTCAAGAATCTAAGATATAAAACATGTTTTGGGTTATTTCACACTTTTTGTTTACTACATAATTCCATGTGTTCATTCATAGTGGCTTCAGTGAGAATCTACAATGTAAATAGTCATGATAATAAAAAATAAAACATGGAACGGGAAGGTGTGTCCAAACTTTTGACTGGTAGTGTATATTAAATGTCATGTTCTATCATTTGTAGTTTTTTGATTCAGAACATAACACAAGGAGATGCCTGAAGATGATGCCTTATTTCTGAGGTCTTTGGACTGGATTTAAAACAAAGATGTGCATTAAATGGCACTTTTGGGGCATTTTTTACAAGTACACACACTTATACATATGTGTCTGTGGTAGTAAGTTATACTGAAATTCATTAACACCTTTCTCTTTTATCAGGCATGTGACCTATCTGTGACCCATCGGGTGCTGCAATGCACATGATGAAATTTAGCCAGTCTCTCTCTGACACAGATTATTCTCATCCATGCATGAAAGTAATGTACTAGTCCATTAAGTTTAGAAAACCTCAGCCATTTCATCTATTATAGTATAAATTCTCCTGTAACAACTCATATACAGTTTCAGTGATACCCAAGAATAGCAAGATCTGTGTGATCTGTACAGCAGGTGAGCAGGTAAGGTCACATGCTTTATTATTTAATATCTTATCTAAATGTGGAATGTTAAATATCAAATCTCATGCTGTTTCAGGTTCTGATAATGGAGACTATTTAAGACATTTTCAGCGAGCATTACATATTCTGTGTGATCTTGGTGGTGTGAATCAAGGGAGCCAATTTTTTTTATTCCTAGCTGTCATGGCAGTTGCATCACGACAGTTGCGTTATATCCACATAATCCCTTAATAATTATGGTTTGGACCTAAGTGTCATTTCTACTTCTAAAAGTACAACAAATTGTACCACACCATGTGCATTATAAATTATTAGCAGTTTATGTAAAAAAAAAAAAGTTGTGTGAGAGACCTTATGTGTTGTGTTGGTTGTTGAGCAAGATCATATCTGATTAGAATTTTTATACGTAATTAATCAATGAATAACTCCATGTCGAAGTTGTATATTTTTGTGCATTGTGCATCTCTCTCTCTCTCTCTCTCTCATAAATATCTCTGCCAGTATCTGTTACTATTACTATTATCGTCAACTGTTTGTCATTCCAATGGCCTAATCGCAAAAACGATTTGCTTTGTTGCATTTCCATATTTATGGAATAGTTTTGATATTAATGGAGATTTATCGTAGTGTGGCATTACAATCGCACAGAGGCCAGCTCCTGTTATTCAAGGTGTCACCGGATAGACCCTTCCTCCCCCACCACCACCAGCACCACCTTCCTTTCTCCCTCTCTCTCTTTCTCTCTCTACATTTTCAGTCTGTTCATCTGCTTCATCAGCCTGGCATCTCATTGGTATGGGACGTGGAGCGGAGGAGCGGGAAAGGCTTTACTCTTTCAAGGATGCGCTCTTGTCTTCATACGGGCCCTCCATTATTCATGAGGGCCAGTGGGGAGTTAGTGGATGAGATCGGTGGCCCTTTACCTGCTTATTGGTAAACGTGCTGATGGCATCTGTGCTACAATAACACCACTTCTTGGTCCGTCACAAGTCAGCCGCGTGTCACCTACAGCATGATATACTTTATTTATGAAGACATTTCAGGACGTCAGACTAGCCCTAACTTTGAACTGTGAAGAGTAAATGACCCACTACTGTTTAAATACATATGCAAAAATGTTTCGATAAAATAAATGTCTAAAACACCAAAAATACTTAAATGTAGTTACAATGTGATAAACTACACAACACTCATAACATGGCAGGATACATTAGAATTATTTTTGCAATGATCAGTTGGGCTCTAGTTACAGAAAATTGTTATATCTTATGTCCTCTGTAAGATATTATTGTTGAAATCTAAGTGTAGTTTAAAAAAAAAAACAATATTTAAATATATTTTTAATCACTAATTCCATTCTCAACTTTTAAAGCTTTTAATCTCCTGTAAAAAGGCTAATTTAGTGTAGGATTAGGCTTGATCTGTGTGTAGAAAACAGGCCATTAGTGTAGAGTGGGTATAAGTTTCTCCCCCGGCCCGGCGCCTGCAGCAGGGAAGTTTAGCTGATAGGCGTGAAGAATCTACACGTTCCAATCCACTTAGTGAGAATGGAGGAGTGCGACCAGACAGAGGAGTTCAGAAAAGGAAATGATGTGGCTTTGCCTATAATCTCTCAAATGAACAGGCGATCTCCTCCCCTGCTGCTAATTTTTGTGTCTGTTTCTCATCCTTGTGTATGTGAGAGACAGGCGAGTGTGAGGGGGGTTAGATGTGAGCAACAGTGCTAAGCTCATTAAGTTCAGTAGAGCAGAACGCTGGGATCTGTCTCTGCTGATCCTCCACAGTCCAAAGAGGGGCATGAAGATGAGCTGTAAACACACTCCCACACTCCCACACCAAGTTTGTCTGTGCTCAACTCCGTATTTAAGTGCTTCTACATATTTTATATGCACATTCTAACCTGGCCTGTTCTTGTGTTGGCTGATTTGCTCAGTATTAATGGTTTATTATTATTATTATTATTATTATTATTATTATTATTATTATTATTATTATTATTATTATTATTATTATGACAAGACACTCAGCTCAAGAGATGAAACAATACACAAGATTGGGTTCTCGAGAACGAGATGAGATTTAAACTATTTTAAAGAAATAATTGACTGGAATTTGGCCTATTATTTGCCTGAAAGATAAAAATCAACTGCGAGGAGGATAATGGGCGAAAAAAATTACAACCAAAATCTTCAAGTAACCCACATCTTGTCTTCTTGTTGCTTCTTTTGGTGTCATACTGGAAAAATGTGTGTTCGTATTCGGTAAATACACATATTACCCACCTGAAGATTAAATCAGTCAATCAGCTTTCTCCAAACATGTGATTGACTGGTTTTGGCACATTTATAACACCAAGTGGAGTTAAGCACATGCAGTCAAAGTTGAGCATGTGCAGATGCCAGATTTTGCTCTTGAAAGTTCCACTGCGCACTCAGAATTTTGGCACAAAAATAACAGCATACTGTTTCACGAGACAGCTTTTTACCTCAACGAGAAATGTTGTCATGTTTTATTTTTGTGGTACAAGATCTCGTCATACGCCTTATTATTATTATTATTATTATTGATATAAGGCTAGATATCTATCACAGTTTCATCTATGGAGTCGTGATTCTTTATTTGTCACATACTGTATATAGCTACAGTATACTATGCAATAGGGGTATGCAAAAAATTTAATTGAATTGCTATTTTTTGTCTGTCTATTCAAAATCTATTCATAACCCTAACCCTAACCCTAATCTACATTTGATTCAGTATGATTTTTTGGTTGATCTGCCACAGTCAAATGGGAAAAGTAACTCAAATCTGGAAACAGTTTCATCTGTGTATTGAACTGTGAATCGTTTATGAATCCTGAATCGATTTTGAATCAAATTGCGAGCCGAAGAATTGGAATTGAATCGAATTGTGAGATTTTCTTAACTGTAGACCCCTAGCATGCAAATACAACATGTAGTGAAATGTGCCCTGATCATTCTTAAGCCTTTTAGAAAATTAGAAATTAACAACTGATTAAATTAATAAACATAAACAGTAATAACACATTACCAATTGATCATGCTCTCTCTCTCTCTCTCTCTCTCTCTCTCTCTCTCTCAAGGCTGTGAGAATTAGTTAGCCCTGCACTAGTAGAAAGGCTGATTCCATTTTTCCCCGTCCAGCTCAATAAATGCAATCAGGCTCTCTTTCATCTCACACTCCTCACCCTGTCAATCCTCATTTATCCCACTTCTCTCATCCTTTTCTTTGTCCTGTTCTCCCTCCTCATAGGAAGATGTGAGGCTAAACGCTTGTAGCACTTTAGGGAAATTATGCCTCTTTAGTAAACATTAGCAGGTTGACATTCTTTCTTCTGCAGGATACGTGCAAAAACACTCACTCTCTCTCACACACACACGGAAACAGACCCACACTTGTAGGCAGAAGTACATAGAGACACACTGACCTGAAGAGCGTTTGACAGCGTTTGAAAACTATGTGAGTCTCCTGAGAATGCAACTCAGACACACTGACAAGAGTGGAGTGAGTCTGATATTGTGTGTGTGTGTGTGGACGGGGCACAACATTTACATTCTGTGCACTGACTGTCCTGTCACTTATTCCCATGTGCTTTGGTTAATGGAAACCAAACCGAGTATCACCTCAAGGACATGGAGCAGTGAGGTGTGTGTGTGTGTGTGAGGGAGAGAGAGAGATCCCTGGGGATTAGTGTGTTTATCAGCAAGAGATTATATGCTCTTGAGAAAACAGGTGTAGGTGTCTCTCCTTATGCCATTTGTATTTTTTTTCTTTGCATGGAGCAATGTTCTCACTAAGCTTATTTGTTTGTGCATTATTAAATACAGCTTTTATTACTAAACAACCTGCGCAAAATGTTATTTTGGTTACCAACGTTGTGGGTATTTTAAAATTTAGGGAAAGAACGATCAGGGTTAAGTGTTTTTTTGGTGGTGTTAATATTATTCGAACATACCGCTAGGAGTATCCATCCATGACACTTGCACAATTCAGGTCTCTATTGTTCCATTTTATAAACTGCAGATTTCGACGGCAGCATTAGAAAGTTGTTGAGCGAACAGCTGTACATAAAAATATATGACCAATAAAACATGCTTCCTTTACAATATAGAAACAGTAAGTAACTGACTGGTTGTGTGATGATGGCATAGTCACAATCACAATCTAGCCTCTCCATTAAGTGCACTTGTTAACTGGCCTTTTCATTGGTTGTCACTTAAAAACACTTGTCTAGTGGTCCATGTCATAAATATATTAAGTGGCTTTTTGTAGGTTGGTAGAAGAGGAATCAAAGATATGACCAAGAATATTTTATCCATGTACAAATGGTGAACATACTGTATACATATTTGTTAGCAAAGAATATTGAGTGTGATTGTAATAAATATTAACTTGTGACTTGCAAATATAGAAGATTAGATGTGTGTAAAACCTGACTCTGTGTCAGAGATGTTAACAAGTAATTTTTTCCAAATCCAAGTCAAGTCTCTATTGACTGAAATGAACTTCTCTACACTTCTTATACACTACAGTATCAAAATTGATCAGAGTATGGTCATTTAAGAGGGATATTTCAATACAATGTGAAGAAACACAATGAAAGATTTGAAGCTGATGGATGTATTTTTCTTCTGCAACACAGGTTAAAGGATGGTCAGTGTTGTTTTGACTTCTCTGACTGCACACATGTGAGATGTTGCACGTAATATCAGGGAATTATACCAAGACAATACAGAGCGCATTTTGTAAAAGAGCAGTGCACATCTCACATTAAAAAAATAGAAGTCTAACGTATTTCTGCGTTTTCAGAATGTTGTACGTGGCACTTATGTTCCGCTGTGGTGTCAGGAGTAGCCAGTTCCATTAGTTACAGAGGTTGCCGCGTATATGACACTAATGTGACGCTTTGGTGTATAATCAGCTCACCTTTAGTTCTCCTCACATCAATACATTGGGAAAACTGAAATGAGTAAAAATAAAAGGATTTAACAAAAACCTACTGATTACATGAAATAAAGATTGTTCGCGAGTCCCAAATCTCGAGTCCAATTCAAGTCTCAAGTCTTTTGAGGGCGAGTCTGAAGTCAAGTTTCGAGTCACTGTTTGTGCGACTTAAGTGCAACTCGAGTCCAAGTCTCTGCTGGATGTATATTTATCCATCCATCTTTAGTTATGATGTGCAATATTAGGAAGTAACTAACTAAAATTAGTACTAATGTAGCTACTTTTTTTCAGTAGCTTCTTAGTAGCAAAGCCACTTTTTAAAGCTTTTCCACTAACTTTTTTAAATCAGCTACAACTAGCAGGTGTTTCTAATTGGTGCTGAATTAGTAGAAGTGGCATCTGATAAGCTACCATGCCTGTCTGGTGTGCTGTACACAACATTACATCACAGCATGCTCCTGGCAGCTGCTGGATGGATCCGCTGGATGGGATCTGCCTTGGTGAGGATAGTAGCAAGAATCTGTAGCTGTGAAATAGCTGTGGTTTACTGAGTTAGCTACATTTACTTTTTAGCTTGTAGTGTGGCTAACTAAAGCATGAGAACAGTAGCTTGACCTTAGTTTAGCTATATTTAATCATAAATAGTTTGTGACTTCAGAAGTAGCTTCGCCAACACCAATAATGTGTCTGTCAATAACTACTTGAAAACAGTATGTGTTGAGTGTGAAAGTGTGTGTTTTTGTGAGACCAGCCATGAGGGGGGTCTGCAGCAGGGAGTGTGATTCTACAATAAAAGACTCTTTATTGCAGTTTGATCTGTCTCAGTGTGGAGTTTCACTCACGCTGGCGCCCAGGCTGCAGAGAGACAGAGGCATTCTGGGACGTGGAGGGAGTGTCAGTCAGGGTCAGCAAACACCTGGAGGAGTTTCACACGGCTGTGGGACTCGCAGCCTGCCATCACGACAGTCTTCAGCCTTAATCACAGTTACACAGCAGTAACCGATGCTAAAGATGCTTTAGTTTGCTCATTTCAGTGTTTTTACAGCAGAACTTGTCATACTTTCCTTTCCACTTTACCTGCTCTCCTTGTGGAGTTCAGACACAGTCAGTCAAGCACAATTATTCCAAGGGTTTTTCATACCACTTTTTACCATGCTGCCCTCTAGCTTGAAGCGAGTGACTTTTTGCTATTTCACAATTGTCACTTGGAATAACGGATTGGCTTGTTGGAGTCCAGCTTCATAGTTCACTAGCGAAAGTGTTTGTGTATTAAAATAATTTCCCAGGATTTTTTTTGAAGCCGGTATGATACAAGCCGAATGAATAATGACCATGTATTTGTGGTGACTTCAGCCTAAGGCCATGGTTATGCCAGAAAAAACATTTTATCACATTACAAAGTTTCTCGGCTAAAACACTCCCCACTGAGATGTGGATCTTCTCTAGCTGTGTAGTTGGTGTGAGACTTAAGGCAAGAGACAGCAATTAATAAGTTCTTTTTGTGCTAGTAAAAATGTTTCATGAATAACTAAAGGTGTTTGTGAAATTGACACTTCATGTATGTTAACTACTTGTTTACGTATATATAAACCCTAACGTTGCACATGGCAAACTCTGAAAGCTTGCAGCTTACCTCTCTCTATGCGTGATTTTCCAAGACAGTTTTGTGTTCTGTGACTTTGTCCACTTTAAACTAAACAAGGTCTATTGGTAGACTTGTGTACACCAAACCTGTTTTTTCTGCTGGCACTGGCTATTTTTAATACAAATCCTATGAGCTTCAGCGTTTTGTCCACTAAAAATGTCTAGATGCTGCTGCTGTGAACAAAACCCCACACGTAGTGAAGTGAGATGGACGTGTTCATTAGAACTTTATGTAACAACACCTGTGATGCATGTTGCTCTGTGGGCAGTTGGTAGTGTAATGGTTAGGGAGTCGGCCCCATAACCAGAAGGTAGCTGATTCAAGTCCCAGACTGGTACAGGTACTACTGAGGTACTCATGAGCAAGGTACAATCCTCAAACACTGCCAAAAAGAGCTGCCCACTACTGAGGTACCCATGAGCAATGTGCCATTCTCAAACACTGCTCAAACACTGCCAAAAAAGCTGCCCACTTCGTCATTTCGTTGTGGTACACTGTGTGCTGTGTTCACAATGACAAATAATCACTCACTTAAATTCACTCAACATCAACAAAACTTTGTGCTCCAACACAAACTAGAATCCAACAAAGTTTTTCTTGTTAAATCATACTTGTGTCTCCACAGCTTCAGTTGCCTGTTCTCGGCTGTCAGATTTAAGTGTAGATTGGTCTATGATTTTGGGATATGTCTGGTGTTTGTGCTCACGGCTGAGGTCATGGAGCAGATGGCTGTCCCTGCGTCCTGTTCTCTCTCTATAGACCTGTTGGTGTGTGTTTGTGTGTGGCTAGAGTAATGTGACAGAGAATTTAGAACTGCTTTCAGCCCTTAGAGAGTCTGACGTCTCGGAGGAGGGACGCTTCTGTGGCGGTGACATTTTATCCAGAAGCTCGGCCTTGTCTCAGAAGACGGCCTCCTCTCTCTCTCTCATTATTTGTCCCTTTTTTCGCACTCTGTAACTCCATAGTTTCATAATTTACTTGAATATTTCGAGTAAAAAGCGTCAGAATGAGATAAGTTATGACCTGCTGTCTATAAGACATTTTCTAATGTCCTTGACTCACACAAGTGACCCTGCGTATTAGGCCCAGGTGAAAACGTCATTACTGTGTTAATGTCAGGTGCTTTTTTGGGAGCACATCAAGACTGAACACAAACCTCTCTGGAGGGTTTAATAATTGTCGTGCTTATGTGTTGCAGTGGTGGTATAAATAACTTGTGTTGTACTTGTGGTGTCCTTGTGGTCTCCCCTGTTGTCACAGTGACCCAAATCCCATTGAGGAAACAGTTTCACCTTCCAGTGATTCAATTAAGGGTTTTATGAGTCATACTTCTGAGTTGTCACTCTCCATAAACTTTGCATACTTCATTGTTGCACTGCTGTAGAACACTCAGGCACAGAGGTTGATGGCAGCTCTAGTACTAATAGCTAATGGTTACACTGTACTAATAGCTAATACTAATACTAATAGCTGATTACACTGTAAATAAACTATGAATTGCACTGATGTTTATCGATCTTTTCTCCAATCACTCAAACCCAAATTTTTACATTACAGAGTACTACTGTATACAGTACATCACTGTCCCCCTTTTAAGGAAAACTCGATGGCATCAGCATACCAGGGAAAATACTGCTTTGTTTTCCACATTACTTTTGTCTCATTAGTTCAGCATATTTAGCTCAGTTTTTCCTGCATATATGGGAGTCGAAAACAAGATGACTCAAAAAAGTTCATTGCAGTTTCTCTAAGGACAGGAGATTTCTATTTCATTCTGTTTCTGATATGCCAGTTGAGTTGTGTACAGTCAATGTTGAAATCCCCTGTCTACGTTTGCAGCTTTTAAAATGACAAATGAAATTAAGTCTCAGTTATCTGTGTATTTCAACATATGCTGCAAAAGTGATCGTGCAGGGCAGTTGGAACCAAATCATTGCCATCGGCTATTCAGAATCAACACCATCGTTTTGGAGTGTTTTCTCAAGTGAATGCTCGTACAAGTCAGCAGAACCGACAGCCCCTTTCTCTTAACTACCGTAAAACGTTAATAAAGGGCAGCACCGCTGCAGCTTTGCCTGCTCCGGGCAAGTAATTAGTGAGCTAGTTTTCAGTATTGGTTGTCTGCCCTCTCTACATTAACTTTGCTCAGCGCTTTTGGCGAAAGTGAATTAGCATCAGTCAGAGGTCTTCTGCCTCTGTGCAAAACTGCTGTATTTATATGTTAATGTTCAGTCATTAATAGCAACGTAACATGTCTATCTTTATTTATAAAATATCTAATGTTGGTCAAGTTTGATTAAAATAAACAAACTGACTTCTAACATACTTAACTCATGTATCTGATGTGTTCTTAGGATTAGGGCTGGGTGATATGACCTCATATCAATATCACAATTAATTGATCATTTTACATTGATTATGTACTGTCAACACTGTCAGTGGTATCAAACTGTGAAACATTCTTAAAGTAATACTGGCAAAAATGTTGTTTTACTGTATTTTTACAGTGTAAAATAACTTCTCTATCAAAGAATCAAGGCAGCATACACAAACTAACACATTACTCACATTTCATCACGCTTTGTTACTAGCTGAATGGCCAGATTATCTATAATAAATGAAGAGATTACTGTTTGTACTGCAGATTTGACTTGGCAAAAACTTGCAAGCTATGTTTATTTCTTACTTGTTTCACTGTAATTTATGCCACCAAAATGGTTCTAACAAATTTCTAAATATGTATTTTTCCTAGAAAACAATGCTTAATGTTTTGGGGTGTGTGTTTATGAATGAGGGAGAGAGAATAAAACTCATAATCTTCCGCTTCCTGTTTCCATCCATAAACCCCCAGCTGTGAGAGAACAATTCAGCTCAGGTTGACACAGAGGAATTTAACTCCTCTGTTACCCTTTTGAACTGTGTGTGTGTGTGTGTGTGTATCCATATTTGACTATCTCAACCACTAAAAAAATTCCTTGTATATGACAACGTACTTGCCAATAAACATTCTGATTCTGAGCCTGACTGTGGTTATATACATCCCTATTCAAAGAGGAAGACTGCTATGAGATTAACCAAGCACATTTTACCCCCACCCCTCATGTCCATGCTGAAAAAAATGAGTTCTGCCTTTTTTCCCTGCCAGAGAACTGCCCCACTCTGAGCCACTGCTGCCTGAATGAGCAGGTATTGTTTTCAGACCTGGACGAAAGAGGATCCTCTTACTCTGGCTCCAATCAGCCTCGCACAGTAGGGCAATGTGAGCCCGGCCTGCCCTGGGTAGCCTCACCACTGACCCAGGAACAGTAGGATGAACTGTTTTCTCTCTGGGCCTTGCTCTGAGCTTCACTCTTACACATCTGCTCTCAGATCAGCAGGGAAGACAAGAGACATCTTACATGATCGGATCTGCTCTTCAACAGGTGAATGGCTTTCTTTCTTCCCCCTCTCTCTCTCTCTCTCTCTCTCTCACTCGCTTCCTCCCAGCCGCTAGGCAGATTAGCCTGTTGGTATCCGAGTAATTTTTAAAACAAGCTTTGTGGGGCAAGAAAGTGTGTTCCATCCATCTTCGGATCTTTGATATTTTTTGTAGCCCATAGAGCCTGATGCTTTAGATTACTTGCTGCACAGAAACAAGGTAATACCATGCATCTGATTTCATATCTTTAACTGATATTCTGGTTGTGATTTTAATCTTTGTGAACATACAGGCTCAAATAAATTCTACAGCTTTGTCTTGTTAAGTTTCAAAGGTTACACACATTTCTTCCATCTGTACGCCAGTTTGTCTTGCATTCTTTCTTTTGACTTACTCACTCTTTGTTCTTGCTACTTTAAATCTGAATTGTTTTATGCAGTTCTGGTAACAAATATAATCTTGTTTGTTTTATCAGAACTCCTACTCAGTGCTGGGGAGTAACTAAAATTAGCGATTAGTTGCAAAGCTGCTTTTAAAACGCCATATCTTTTTAACTTCTATATATAAGTATAAGCAAATATACTATTAGATTTCCTCCTTTTGCAAAGATGGGTCATTTCAACTAGTGATACATTTGCAGAAGTGGCTCCTGATCTGCTACCGGGCCTCATTGCATCACAGTGTGCTCTTGACACTGCTCCGAGATGGAGTCAGAGGATACAACCTATCTTGTTGAAGATGGATAGCTTTGATGTAGTTAGCTGCTTTTTCTCTGTCGCTTGAAGAGTAGCTAACTTCTATATGAAAACAGTAGCTTGGCTGTAGTGTAGTTGCTTTTAATCATATGTAGCTTGCAGCTTGGAAAGCTAGAGTTTAAAGGTAGCTTCCCCAGCACTGCCCCTACTTTATTGGCAGTGCATTATCCACATCTGTTTATTATAAGTATTCCAGCTTTGTTTTGTGTGATTTGTTGTAGAAGTGGCGGGAGATGTTTGTCCGTGTGTGTGTGTTTCAGAGCTATGCATGTGGGCCCCGAGGCCATGCCCAAGACTCTCCATCTGTTTCAATTAAAGAGAGTACAGGACCCACAGCACAGCCGGCTTGACTTAAATGTCACTGCCACACCGAGAGAGCTCTCACACACCTCACCCAAAAGGAAACAAAAGAACACAGTGTAATGACATCCGTCTTCACATACAGAGGAAAAAAATCTGGCAAAATCTCAATTGACTGCCACCGCTGTAGCCAACAGGTGAATGGATCTCAAAGAGCTGACAGACCATTTACTGGTCAGCACTCGTCAATGGTTTACTTGGAGGTGAAAAAGCAGACTGTTTCCCATGTCACATTAATCTACTTTTTCTGACACCATTAACCTGAGGAATCTGGCTAAATATTTGCTTTTGGCTTCTAGTTAATGTGCAAGTGAAAAGTGTCCAGGTGTAGCTGGGAACGATGGCGCTTTCCCATAACCTTTAACATGTTTCCTCTTACCTGCAGTTTTTCATTTTTCTTGAAACTGGAGATGAATATTATGATAACACCTCCATGCTGATGAATTCCAAACTTGATAATTATAATTGCAAAACCCAATGGACGTACAGACCACAGGCATAGCTTACTTTTACTAGTGTGTGTGATAGTAGATTAATTTCTCATATATGGCTTTACTATAAAAATTTAATTATAGCTTTAGAGTTTATCATTTTAATTTAATAGATTTTACTGAGATGCAGGATACTGATAAATATATCTTATAAATATTAGTAATTAGTACAACTGGCATGTGTGAAATTCATTATCTCGAATTCATTGAAAGCAAAGAGACATAATTAATTCAACCTAATTATAAATTTCAAGGAAAACATGTAAATATTTATTGTGAAGGAAATGGAATATTCCAAGTCTAGTATTACCAAGCTTACATCACCGTGATAGTTATGAAGGATAAATCCTTAGACTGCATCAAACTCCTGAATTGTAATAAGGAACAAACGATTAGACAGTAAAACTTCTTGTTTAATTGACAGATTAAGATCAAACCTAAAATATGTAGCATTGTGGTTTAACAGAAAAATAGACTTGTTGGAACTCTCTAACACAGACAGACCTCTTCATGTCACTCACTATCGTAAGGCCCGACAACGACGGCATTCATGTTGTAAACAGCGCCCAGTGATGCAACGTGGTTGAAAGCTCTAGTAAGTTCAGGTTTTGATGCCATCTTGATCCTTCTTCATCCAAAAAAAAATCGTGATATTGTTTCCAAACACACAATTACTGTTATCAACTGTCAACGTTCCTCATTTGCCCAGAGAGGAGAATGTTTATTATAGATGGCAAAAAACTTACGTAGTTTTGCCCACTTTTGAAACTATCCTGTGCACGAAAAACTGCTCAGTGCTGCTGCTGATGCTGTCTTGAAGATGTCCCAATACCTGAGTAAATCCCAGATGACTTGGTCCTGTCGTTAGACACTGACCAGAGGTGACTAGTGGTCAAGCTGCCAGAACAATGGGCCTCAGTGACCAAACGTTCTTGAGAAGATTTTTTTCTTAAAAATATCTTGCACAGTTTTCACCAAGATTGCGGCATTCACCGGTGTTTGTTTATTTGAGATTTGCTTTTATATATGATATGTAGTAATATTAGTGTAGCTTAGATCTTAAAAGGGATTCTTATTTTGTGTTTATCTCTGAACAAAAAGAATGCTGAATTTTGTCAGATGGTGACAGGAATCTACACCCTCTGATATATAACATTAGGATATTGTTATATATATTGGAAACATTTTCTCATATATAACATTATACATTTTCAATATCCTTTTGTTCATCAGGGGACATTTTTGTCTTCAGAGCTCATGCTGGATTGCAGGGTTTGGTCTGCATCGTGGCACTGGGGTAATTCTGTTTCCTTTAGCAGGTCATTTTCACAAGACGCCTCTCAGTGTTTAAGTAATGCGGTCGGAATTTCAATAAGGCTGCAGGAGCAGCTTTTAAAATAAAAATTTAGGAGAGCAAGGACTGCAACCACATCAGACACATCGTGCGTATAAACACACACACACACATCATAGTGTAACTGCGCAGTTCATTAGTACTATCTGTCAGTGTTAATGTAAGATAGGTAAATAATTGGACACAGTATGTTGCAGTAGATGACTTCCACGGCTATTTGGGCTTTGTGATTATCGGACTAATTGCATTTCGTCACTTTGGATGGTAATCACCTGCAATTTTAAACGCTTACACAACATCTGTCACCATGTGCACTATTCCTACAACCATTCTATCATTTTATTTATACAAGGCTGAGAACATTTTACCCACTTTTTAATATGGCAGTCAGAGTGGGTATGATTCTTTGGCTTAATATTTCTTTAAGGCTAATAGTTCTCTCTTGTAAGTACCCAGTTAGCAAACACATTTGGGTCGATTCTGGCTGAGTTGTGGCACAGTCGGTTCACTGTCGGCACAAGCAAACATTGCGGGCTGGAGCCGTTCCGAGCACGGCGAGCGATTCTGGCTGAGAGTCTGCATTTTTCGTGTGGGCCATAACCGTTCTGAGTATGGCAAGCGATTCCAAGGAAGAACCATGTCTGGGCCATCATTCTTTGTGGTATCCGGGCCAGAGAAAATAGATTGTGTGGGCCAGATCTGGCCCAACAGAATTTTGCTGACTGGGTACAGTTCTGCTGGTTTTATTCAGAAAGACAAATGATAATGTGATGATGTATTATTGTAATTTTATGTTATATGGGAATATAGTAATAATAAGGTGTGAAGTAAATTGTGCTGATGGCTGATCTTATCCGGTCTAGTTTGAGGGAATTGGAGTGTTGAGAACTCTTTTCAGCAACCGGTTTGAAATTTAAGCTATACTTTTAATGCCCTTCCTCTGCGTTACACTGCGTCTGTCCTCATGTCCTTCGTTCCTCTATGCTTCATTTCCATGGGAATTTCACAGCGGCTGAGTCTTGGGACTGCTTGCTGACGTTTCACAATCTGTCTTGTGAAATTGTGTCTGCCATATACCTTACTTCACTTTCCATTTCCATGGCAAGTTGACTCAAAAGTGAGCAAATATAAATTGTTAATTTGTTTCCAAACTGTCTACGATGCAATATTGAACTGGCTGCCTATTGGAAAAATGATTTAGAGTCTTGACAAATACAAAATGAGTAATAATTTGTCATAAATAAATATGTATGTGACCAAACAGGGGCTGCAAGGTAAAATGTTCTGCTGTCCTAGGTCATGACTTTACTGTTTTCTCTGCCATTATGATAAGGGACATTAGAAGTTGCCCTCATAGAACTAAAAATATGATCTTTGTTTGATTTGAATTAGGAATATTTCTGAATTACCATATGTTCTGATAAGAATCATATTTGTAACTAGTCACTTGGCTACAGTTAGGCCTCGTCCACACGGACATTCGAAATGAACGCCCTCTGGATGCCATACGCATTTTTGCTGCGTTTTGTAGCTGCGTTTGATTGGCGTTTCACTGGCGTTCACAATAGAGCCGTTTTCCTCGCGTTCGTCGGGATTTTGACGCCAAGAAAACGTTGCATGCAGCGTTTATTTGACGCCACCCGAACGCGCAGCCAGCCGAACGCCGGTGCCGAACGCCCATGTGGACGCTTTGATTTGCTCCAATGAGCAGAAAAATGGTTGGCGTTCAGTCGGCACTGACCTGGCGCCACGAACGCCAGAAAAACGCCTGGTTCAGACGTCCATGTGAACGAGGCCTTAGTCTTCATTGTACAATATTAAAGCTTTGTTAGCTCATTATGTAAATAAAGATAACCTACCAATTTATTAAGATGCATATGGATCAATTTATTAATCTCTGTTTGTTTTAAGTGTGTTCATAATTAAATTTTCCAGTCTGATGTAAATTTGTCATACAGTTGAAATGTATGAAGTTTGAGAAATGAAGGAAAATATATTTTTTAAGTGAAGTGTAGTTGTCTTGGTATTTAAAAGAGTTGGTGTCAAGACCACCTGAACCGAGACTGAGACAAGACCAAGACTAGAGTGTGTTGAGACCGAGACAAGACTGAGACCAGACCAATGCATATTTTACACCACATGACAAATAAGTGGAACATGAAAAACCTAAGTAACATTAAACATGTTTATTCAATATTTCTCTCTTACATATCTATAATGTGGAAATCACTTCACTGGAAGCAGTTATCCAAACCGATCACATCATATGTTAAACTCAACAAATCACAGTGGCAGAACACACCTCAAGACCAAGCTCACTGTTTTATTGACTTGTAGAATTCGTATTATGCAGAGACATTCTATGGCTTAGTACTGTGAAGGAAAGTAAGGTTAGTGCCAGGCGGAAACACTTCTTTATCTATTTGGTACCACTTTCTGGAAGAGAACTGCATTTTTGCGCATGATGGCCTTCCATATGAGAGTCAAGAGCGCAAATCGCGAATAATGTAATTAATGCGTTTTTATGCAATTATTTCAATTTTTAGGCACGGAATTATTCCAGTAATAATTTAATATACAGATGAATGACTGTAATCTCTGGAGTTGTGGTCTCGACTGGTTTCAATATATAATCCCGAGTCCTCTTTGTCCGAGTCAAATACAGCCGAGTCTGAGACAAGACCAAGACCGGACTTGAGTACTACAACACTAGTATTTGGATTTACATTTTGGATATTTGGTAGACAACAGAGCGACTTAAATTTCCTAATTACAGACCCTCCTTTGAGCGTTTAGGGATTAAGGGTCTTGCTCAGGAACACGACTCTCTCTCTCTCATGAGATTCAACCTCCCAAATCTTATTGTCGCCAACGCAAGGTTTCAATCACTCAGACCACCACTGTCTCAGTAGAGCGCTAAAGACTCCAAGTAAAAATAACTGATCTATCAACTAAATGCCTTAATTTGTTTGGATTAAAGGTTTGTTTAGGGAAGAGAAGAGGGATGTAATTGTGACCCTTGAAAGATAAACATGTTAATTGCCTTTAAACCTGGCAATTAAGAATAATTAGTTGGAAGCCATTTATGTGTGCCTTGTGTAATACTTCTGTTAATGCATGCCACATATGAAAGTTTCTCGACGCTTTGTCTGAGTAAACATAACTAAATTACATGTACTGAGAGAGAGAGAGAGAAAGTCACTTTCATTTGTGGGCCACACTACAGCTGGCAGTGCCGGTTCAGCTTCGACACACTTCATCTGAACCATGAAAAATGACACAACGCTGAACACAAACTATCTGAGCTGTAGTTGTGGGAAACCAATTTCATGCTTGTAGCTCTCTGGTATGACAGATACATACAAACACAAAGTCAGTTAGTAAGCCGGGATTGGGAACAATGTTTATTATGAGGACAGGAGACCGTTGCGTTGTTCATCCACTTTAGAGATGCCAGTTCTATGCCATTATGCAGTATGTGATAGCTGGGATTGTTTCCACTAGAAATCATAGTTGATTGTAGACCAGATGGTGAGTAGCTAAATAAAATGAGCAGTGCTACTAGCATAACTTTTTTCCTACTGAAATTAAAATATCTGAACCTGGATTGTCAGCCAAAAAAGCTAATTAAAGTTTGCAGTGTTTTTGTTAATGGGATGTGTATATGGAAGTTGTTCCTGTCTTGTCTGTATGATGGAGCTCTAATTTCAGCTGTAGCAAAAATGTATTCCGTTGTCAGAATTGTGCTCCAGTAAGGGAGCTTGTGACCTGGCTGTAACCAAAGGTGGGCCACGTAGCTAACTTCACTACTTAAGTGAAAGTACAGATGTCACTAGTCAAATGTTACTCCAATACAAGTGAAAGTCATACAGTCAAAATTTTACTTAAGTTAAAGTACTGAATTGCTTGTTTTAAAAAATACTTAAGTATTAAAAGTACATCTTCTTTCACCACATTGTTGCATTATTGCCACAACACTTACAAAACCTAATGCCTCTGACTAGCTTGTAGAAGCTGTAGAATAAGGAACTGGTAGAATGTTACAGAATGAGACACAACCCAAACTGACAAAGAAAATCAGTCATTAGTTTATTTTATTAATTAATTGTAAGATACCCACCCCCACAAAACAGCACGGTAGTGTTCTGACACAGCTCTGGCAGTGTGTGCACACATATATGTGTATGTTAATCAGGAGGACAGTGTAACAGCTGTAAATGCAGCTCACAACATAAAATCAACATTCCAACCTGCTTAAAACACAGCTCTACACCTCTAGCTTCATGACTTTCCAACAGCAACAATGTTTTAATCAAGACAGAAAACAGCAGACCTGTCTGAACTTGGTTTTATAGTTACAGTCTACAGGTGTGATGTAACTGATAGACTGTCACCTGCCAAACAACCAATCACCTTTTAGAAAAGGGGGAATAACGTTCAATTTATCCACAGATTTGAACGTAACAAGTAACGAGAACCTTGATAGAAATGTAGTGAAGTAAAATGTACAGTATTTGTCTTTAAAATGTAGTGAAGTGGAAAGTCATAAGTTTCCAAATAAAATACTACTCAAGTGAAGTACAGATACTCAAAAACCCTACTTAAGTACAGAACTCAAGTAAATGTACTGCCCACCTCTGGTTGTAACCGTGTGGAAGCAGAATGTGAGTATAGTGGAGGTTCATGGGGAGATGATGGTCATCTCAGTAGACTAGGGTGAAGAAGAGGGAGAGAGAGGACATGTGACAGTCTGTGGTCAGGCTTCAGTGTGATGTAGTAGATTGGACCAGCAGGTGTCTGTGTCAGCAAGTGTGAGCCATGTGTGCTAGACATTATCTGGGGAGTGTGAAAAGTTTTGGACACCTCTTCTTTTCTTTCTTTGTCTGTCTCTATCTTTCAAATGTAAGATCACATACATAGTCCCTCTCTTCATCTATTTTTCTTACTTGCTGTTTTCTAATTTTGTCCAATAATGACAGTAATGATAATGATGATAATATATTTAATTTACACAGTGATTTTTCACAACCAGTACCAATAAATAAAGGGAAAAAATGCAATAAACAGGAAAACATACTAAAGCATACTAAAGTTTTTCATTGTTTTCTGTCTCTTCCTTTCCTTCTCTCTTTCTTTTGTCTTTCATTTTCTCTTTCTCCATCTTCCCTTCTCATGCATGCGCTCTCTCTTTTACACGTATCACATATACATTCAAACCCTCTCTCTTTATCTCTTTCTCTTACTCTCTGTTTCTCTTACGTTTTATTAATAATAACAATAAAATTAATAATTTGCATATTGTTTAATTTAAATAATAGCTTTCTAACACGCATGGTTGCTTAACAAAGGAATTAAACCAAAATAAAAATAAAATGAAATAATCAAAGCAACACTTTTATCTCTCTCCCCACCATCTCATACCATCTCTTACTGCTTCTCTGTCTCACTCCATCTACCTTTCTCATGCTCTCTTTCTCTCTCTTAACCCTTGTCACTCTGTCATTTTGTCCACCTCTATCACTGTCCTCCCTTTCTCCTCTAAGAGGATAAAAGGCTTCATATCTTAAAGAAAAGCATAAAGTGTGCTCTGGACCTGATATCTGACCCATTCCAGAGAACTGCTTCAATTCCAAATGTCATGGGAACACCAGGACTTACTTTATTACACACAAGAGAACATTCTGGACATATATCATATCTTTTGGCAGTGTGAGAAAATGTTGCATCTACCTCTGTTGGAGCTAATCCTCTCCCCTGGTACAATTTACATTCTCTAAAGTCGTAGGTAGTTTCAGACGGCTGGTGCTGTTTGTCATGTTCCTTTTTACTGAATTGGCTTCTGCAAATTATACAGATAGTAAGTGAGGACTGATTACATTTGGATAAAGTGAACAGAGGCTGACACCAACAAATGGCATACTGTGAAAACACCATATGGCTGTGTTCCTGTGTTCTAAGATAGCAGTCGTGTTTCGTTTTTTGTAATACAACCAACTATTGGAGTTCCCCAACATTTTTGTTTTTATCAGGAAAAACACGTTCCTGGGTTCATTTAAGCTTTGTTACTAAGTAAGAACAGAATCTTCAACTGCCGAAGAGCACTCTTTTGGGCGTTACTTTGCGGCAGTTGGTAGCATATCGGTTAGGCATTCGTCCCATGATCGGATGGTCGCCTGTGTGAATCCCGAGACCGGTAAAGGTACCACCTAGGTACTCATGAGCAAGGTACCGTCCCTAAGCTGCTCCAAAAAGCTGCCTGGTGCTCCTTCATGGATGGGTCAAATGCAGAGGTCACACTTCATTGTGGTGCACTGTGTACTGTGCTGTGGTGTGTTCACAATGACAGTCACACAGTTTCATCTTTTCAACTCACCATTATGAGTATAAAGATGCTTGATAAACAGTGTTGGTGAGATGGTTTTCATTTGAATCAGTCAGTGTGCTTCTCAGACAGGCGGATATTGCAGGTTTTTAAAGATGCTTGCGAGTTGCCAAATGTGTCTGTTCTACATCTGACAGCTGCTGCTGAAAGGAGAAAACTCTGAAGCAGGCAAGGTGTATGACTGGCGGTGTTTCATTACCAATTTTGGAAATTAATGAAATTCCGCCCTCCAGTTCTTCTCTTTCAGTTGACTCTGGATTCATGGTGAGGTCTGTAACAATCTACATTTTAAACACTATATTGTTAAGCGTTGTTATTTTTGAGCATTTTTCCTGCTGTGTCATGCTTGCTCTTGGCTTGAGTATTATTGACTGGACTGTGTACCTGCTATTATTGTTATTCATTTTTTTATTATGACTATAGTTTAATGCTTAAACATTATTTTGAGATTTTCACCCTTATTTTATTTTATTTATATTTGTGTGTTTCTTATTCCATCTATAATAGAACTCTGCGGAGTTCCAGTTCTAGCCTTCAGTGGATTTTGCTGCTGTGTCTGAAAAGCAGGACTGAGTCATGACCCACACAGGCCTTTAATGTTTGTTACGCCCTCAGTGCTCAGGGACGTTATTGGTTGTGTTGTATTAATACATGACAAATCCGGCCATCTGAGAGGACCGTTGTAATTGATTTCTTTGTTTATACCTCTAGATTTGGTGGATGTAAATTGATTAAGTAGATTGCAGTATGTGATTACACTTGAGAAGTGCTTCATGTGATAATGATGATGACGACGATGATCCTTACTACAGTTAGTTACAATTAGTTGATAGATAATTTGATTATCATGTATAAAGTTGATTTTTGAAGTAGTGATACCTGTTTAATTTACGGAAAGTGATCTTAGTAGTCTGATATAAAATAAAAGGAATCTGTCCATTAAACATTGTTATTTAAGTGTGGATTTTTCGGTAGTCAAAACATAATTCACTATATTTATGCCTGAGCTATAGATACATTCAAAGGAAAGGCTCCAGTATTATTTGGCAAACACAGAACAATGGCACCTGCTGCTGTATGAAAGCACTTTTGCACCTGCTACTTTAGCACCAGTAGAACAAAAATGATGACTGAATAACTTCAGTAGAGCCGAATCAAATGTCATCCTCTTAAAGTTTAAACCTGTTGTGTGTGTGTGTATTGCATTACCTCTCTGAATTTGTATCAGATTGTTTTTAGAAGGTTGCTTGTTGTTAATGCATCATATGTATTTTAGACATTAGCATTTTGTGCCGTTGCAGCACTGTTAAAATCATTGATTCATAAGCCATGTGAAGCAGCTGTTCTTATATCATATATGGCAAGGATTTTTCTGATATTTTTGCTATCACAAAATGCAATAAAGCACAAGCTCAGAAACAAACAGTTAAAAAAATTAATCTTTTGCTTTACAGAGTTTAACTAAATCACACACTCCTGATCTAGTAAAATTAAAACATTACCTCAGACTATGTTAAATGTGGTTCGGAAAGAAACCAGTAAACCTCTATCAGATGACTTTGACCCTCTGTTAATCGATATCTCGAGGAGATTTTTGTAGTCAGCATGTTACAGATTTTAAGTCATGTAATCTCCATTTTTTATTCATGAATCTATCACAGGCAGGATAATGGCCACCCAGAGATGAGTGACACTTTTTCCTCAAGTCATTTTGCTTTCTCATATTACCTTGGCTCATGCCTGCTGGTCCGGTTCTGTCCAGACGGGAAACAGACGTTTTTACTAAACTGCTGCTTACCACTGTCATTGCCCCGAGTTCTCCCCCAGTGTGTCAAACGCAAGCCGCGTAACAAATTTTGATCATCAAAAGTGGACCAGCCTCACTAAGAGCCCTTCTCAGGTCAATGAGGAGGCACTTCCGCTGGCATGGATACAGAGCCAAGCTTGCTTTGTTGCCCTTGGTAACACTATGAAAATGCAAACACAATGTACTTAATTTGTCTGATTTCCGGGGCTTAACTGCCAACTCTTAGCTGAATAGCCTGGTTAGACTTTTAATCACCCGTAAGCACTTCCTTTTTGCGTTTGGATTTTATGCCCTTGACATTTGAAATCTCCTCACCTGCCTGAACGCTGTGGAGAACATGATGAAAAACTTTCTCAGCTATTTAGGAGCTTGGTTGTTAAAGAATATCGGATGACATCATAATTCTCAAGCCATTATCTTTCATAACTTTTAACATTATAACATTTTATATAATTGTTTCGTATCTAATTGCGACGTCACTCACTTATGAGGGCATTTTCATAAGGTCAGCAGGAATTTGATACAGATGTAATGGGTAACAATACATTCTAACAAAGATAAATATGTTCGAATTGAATCCCTATTCACATTATGAAAATAGCCTGATAGGTTTAATGACATATTAGTCATGAGAAAAAAATATTGAATAATAAATCATGCAGGTTTCTGTATGTGGCATTTTTTTTTTTGCATTTTATGCAGTTGTCTGACAAAAAGCGTGGCTAACATTGCATGCTGAACTGTCATGAGGTGTAATTGGTAGAGGTGTGAACCTTCACTGGTCTCACGATTTGATTTGATTATGATTATTAGGTCAGCGATTTGATTTGATACAATATCTCGATGCATCACAATGCATGGCACAATTTTTCTACATTAGTTCACATTGCTCACAGACTGCAGCCATAGTTGCTACCGAGATGTTGGAAATTTTTATGCCATAGCCGGAAAATTGCCAAGCAATGTCATATAATTCAGGGGTTTTCAACTGCTTCTGTCCCAGGTTACCACTCAGACTAAGGAGCATTGGGGAGTACTTTTTGTGTTACTTTTTGAATATTTTCATTAAACTCATCATTCGTAAAGATGCCCAAATCATCTGAAAATGTTTTGAAAAATGAAAAAGGAATAGTTTTTAAGAAGTGATTTTAGTAGTGAAAGTGGATTGCATGTCACAGACCACCTGCAATGCTGGTGGCAGCAAATGTAGCAGCATATTCTCTACAGGATGTATGACATGCCTGACTCTCACCAGAGATGGAAAGAGTTCAGTTTCAAATCCCAATTTTAATTTAAAAAGCATGTCCTCCAAATGCCCAAGTATGTCTCTAGCTGGTAGTGACTGCTGGTAGTATGTCTTGATTTACAATGTTTTCAAGTTACAGTGGGGTCATTGGAACATATCGCCGTCATTAGTCGGGGACTATCTGTATTTTTATTCGCATTGTTTGGAAACAAAATTATCACAGTGTATTAATGTAAAAGTTTGCACCAGGAAACACAGGTTGTAGTGTGTGATTGGATTGGGGCACATCATAAACACAGTTCTCAGTGAGACTAGACTAAAACTATGTCTCTTACTTTGCATGTTTAAAATCATAAGCGGTAAATAGACTTGTATTTCTTGCACAACATTTGTGAAGTTGCTTGAATGCATGTTCCTGCCATGGTTTATTTTTATTTTTTAAAGTTGTTAAGTTGTGCAACTGCACTGCACATCATATAAAGGTGTTTCTTTGCAGTTCTTCATGATGAAATGCCAGCTTCAAGTGGAGGTACTTAAAAATAAGGCAGTTTTCCTAAGCTTAAGCAAAGTTTTCTTGAGAAAGCAGAAGGTGTTCCAACAAGATGTTCTTTCGACAAGGTTTGCCAGCTCAACACATACAAATCATATTGGTCAAAGTCCAAGTCAAAGTAAACTTTATTATCACCTCTGCTATATACTGTACAAGTATACAGAGAGACAAGATGACGTGGCTCCAGTTTTGCTACAATATTTGCTATAATATTTGCACAATTTTTGCACTGCTGCTACTTATTCGCACAACTATTGAACATTGACTGTACGTATCACTGGTCACCTTCTAAACAGCTGTATCTGCACAAATTATTGTAAGTGTTGCACAGACTGTAGTTCTCCGCTGCTGTTACAATATCTGCACATACTTGATGCAACTTAAATGTTAGACAGACTTTTTAAGAGATACTGTTTTATTTAATAGACTGTCAGTATGGAATTTTTCATATTGAAACTGTTACTGACCTCATGCACATTCAGTGTAAAAGTCAACTCCAAGACCATAGTTGTAGGTTGTAGTTGTAGGAATACTGCATCCTAATTGTCTCTCTTTCTACTTCGATTTCTAGTTTAAAGTTTATATTTAATACACCATTTCTAGTTTAAAGTGTATATTTTGTATTCTATTTATATATTGTTTATCCTATGTGCCTTATTTGTTTTTTGTTCCCTGTTCTTTTTTGTTTGCACTGTGAAAACTGGAGCCATGTCGTCTTGTCTCTGTATACCTGTACAGCATATAGCAGACATGACAATAAAGCTTACTTTGACTTTGACTTTTAACAGTGCAAAGAACAAATAAGACACATAGAATAAGCAATATATGAATAGAATATAAAATATACACTTTAAACTAGAAGTGGAAAGAGAGACAATTAGGATGCAGTATTCAGCCTACAATTATGGTCTTGGTATTGTCTTTTACACTGAATGTGCATGAGGTCAGTGACCGTTTTAATAGAAAAAATTCTTTACAGTCTATGAAATAAAACAGTATTTTGTATAAAATCAAAACTAACATTCGAGTCGGATCTACTATTTGCGGATATTGTAACCGCAGTGGAGAACTGAAGTCTCAAAGTCAAAGTAAACTTTATGGTCATCTCTGCTATATACTGTACAAGAATACAGAGAGACGAGATGATATGACTCTAGTTTTAATTGTGCAAAGAATAAGGAACAAAGAACAAATAAGGCACATAGAATAAGCTATATATAAATAGAACATATATAGAATGTAAAAAATACAATCAGAAAAGGACAATTATGGTCTTGTCTTTTATGAAAAAAAAAATTATGGAATTTTCTTTTAACTGAATGTGCATGAGTCTGTGCAATACTTTGTGTAGACATCAGTCAGTAAGATAATGCGATTAGTGATATGTACAGCACTGTTCAATAGTTGTGCAAATATATAGAAGCACATTTGCACAACTATTGAACATTGCTGTAAGAGACAATTAATTAGAAATATTGAGAGGTGGCCAAATTAAGAAAAGAAAGCCAAAAAGCAGAGGTTAAAGGATAGTGTTATAGGTAGAATGCATAAATGAGTAACTGTAAATATCTGAATTCCTTTTTGAGTACAATTTGATTTAAAAATTACATCCTATATGAAAATTTGCTGCAAAATTGAAATTTTGAGTCATATCACCCTGAACTACCCTTAACCCCAAGTTGCTCCAGTGAGTAATTAGGTAATTAAGTCCCTCTGGATAAGAGTGTGTGCTAAATGCTATAAATATTAATATAAACCGAACTAGTGACAGGTGTAACTGATAAAAGATGATAAACTGAAACATAAAGCAAACCCAGATTCAGGAATCCACAGAGGATGTGACAATAATATTAAAATTGTTTTGCATGTGTTGCATTGCATCAGCACGGATGGACACTTTTTACCTACTGGTAGACAAGTTGTTGTATTCATCTAATCAAATAATAAAGGTCTGACAGGTACATGGGGGGTTGTTTACTTGATACTATTTTTTGGGTAATTTAACTCATCTGAACGATTGATGATGCTTCCTTGTTGGACTAAAGTTTGCAGGTCATTTTGACTTTCTGCACCATGCGTGAATGACGGGGCATGTTGTGAGTGTAATGTCTCACACTGAGAATTGTTTATAATGTATGAGGATCATCAGTGTGGCACTGTGAGATCAACTTTTATGATTGGTTCTAGCCTTCACCCGCAATCAAGCTCTCCGTGCTGTTACCTGCAGAGGTGTGTGTGTGTCCTATACCCAAATGCATAATAGAAGCTGATCATGATGGTGAGTTAACCTGCTGTTTGAGCACTTACCCACCGTTGGATATTGATTAAAAGGACACTATTAATTCTGCTGTGTGGCTGAAGTTGAAGCCAAAAAATAGGCTCTAAGGAGACATCAGCAGAACATAGAAATGCTTCCTGCTGCCATCCCAACATAACATTGATGTAAATAGACTTTGTCATTATTTGTTTGCTTCTGTCAAAGTATTAGTGAGTAGTTAGCAGTTATTAAAATGCAAATACACCAAACTGAATGTAGAGCCCAAAGCACTAAAATTTGATGAAATGTTATTTAGTAGTGAACCATATTTACATATTCAAGTCAGTGATCTGGGCAGCACGGTGGTGCAGTGGTTAGCGCTGCTGCCTCACAGCGTGAAGGCTCTGGGTTCAGCCATAGGGCCTGTCTGTGTGGAGTTTGCATGCTCTTCCCATGTTCACGTGGGTTTCCTCTGGGTGCTCTGGTTTCCAAAAATTCCAAAAGCGACTCTAAAATTGGACCCGTAAAGTGGGAGTGGAAGTGTGATTGCCTGTGCCCTGCGGTGTGTTGGTCCCCCACTTGCGCCCGTAGTTCCTGGGATAGGCTCCGGTCCCCGCAACTCCGAAAGGGATTAAGTAGTTCAGATAATGAATGGATGAAAGTCAGTGATCCTTTAAGGTGCTAGTCTGTTGTGACGGTAGCAGGAGAAGTGTTATGGACATATAGACCCGTGTCTCTCTTTGTCTTTAAATGCCAGAAAAGCTGAAATGTCAAGTTGGTGGTTGGTGAGAATATAAATTGCTTCAAAAGGATGAACTAAGCATAGTTCAGGCGTCATAAAAACCTATATATTTATCCTCAAGCTCTAATGTAGCTAATAGAATATGACTAATTTCCCTCAATTGCAGAAAAATGTGTTTTACAAAGGAAAAAATAAGAAAGGTTGAACGGCTAGCAAATCATTTGAAATTGGCTGTTAAAATGTTCACCTGGCAAAAAGTAACACTGCGTACTTCCATACTGGCAAAGTGTTAAAAAACCTCAGGCACCAGGAAAAGGGTCTTTCTAAATTGATTTCCAAATCATTCTGATTGTCTGTTCCAGCCATCAGGACAGTGAAAAGGTTACGTTAAAGCAACATTTATCCTCTGCATATCTACTGTACATCTGACCTTAAACCTGGGTCTGGGAGTGGAAACTCAAGTCCAGAAAGCAGAATTCCTGGAACTACTTTGATTCCCAACATTCAAATTTCCCTAACTGAATAAACAGGGACAGATAAAGATTTCATTATTGAGCTGAGTCCGTGTAGCTTGAGGGGGACGTTGCCAAAAGATGCGGCTAACAGTGAATGAAAGTGATTAGAGTCTTTTAGCATATGCCATCCATGTGGCTTTCATTCATTGTTAACCACATTAGCATGTACAGGTGTAGGCGTCCATTTAAATGACGAGGTGGATGGAAAACCTGACAGTAAGGACATTTTACTTTCTGACACCGACTTTTCCCCATCCCTGGATGGCTCGTACGTGTCTCGAGGGATTCTGGCCCCAAGGCTTGGCTGTACTACAGACAGGCAGAATACAGCAGTAGTACAAATATATCAGTCTGACACTTGTCGTACAACACAGAGGGAGGATGACAAGCATTGTTTTGTCCTAACAGAGATAACGGAGAGACAAAAGCAGGACAGGAATGAGAGGAAGAGAGAGCTGAATGTGATGGGAGAAAGGGCGAGGAAAGCGACCGGTGAGCAAAGACAGAGAGGAGTCGCTTCTCTTGTAGATCACACACAGGACAGGAAAGAGAGAGCGATCACAGCCGTCTTCAGCACCCCCAGGCTCATCCTACACACGCACTCACACACACACACTAATCAGAATAAAGGCTGCTCTTTGATTCGTCCCTGTTTTTCACCTTTATCTTGCTAAATTTTTTTCTTGATGTCTGAATCTGTCGTTTGCACACTCTCTTCATTATTGTGCAACTTCCTTTTCTCATAAAGTTCTCACAGTATTTATCCCGCTCTAGTCTTATCTCCCTCAGTTCTGCTCTGGCTCCTGTGCCGGTTCCAGATGGGCGCCGTAATTCCTCTGCAGGACGCAGATGCGGAGGGGGATCAAACTAAGACTCAGGCCCTGCTGCTGCGAGCTGGGCTCAGCTCTGCTCACTTTTGTTTGGCTGTGTAAACACACACAAAATCATAGATGACCCACAGCATGAGAGGCTGAAAGTTGCCTTTAATTTGCGGGTGTTGAACATTGGGCCTAATTTATTGAATTTTTTCTTGCCAATTATTGATCATTTGTTATAAAGGATGCACCATGGCATCCAACGTTGGACGAACTGCCTGTGCTGCTTTTTTGCTATTACTTATCCTTACTCTATTTTCTATCGCTCCCTCTCACACACATTAATTCTCTCTTTGCAACACTTAGACACCATAAACTTACTAAATCATTATTATTCCTTCTCTTCCCCAACCTCGCTTCCCCCTCCCTTTTCAATCACTCATTCACTTATTCCAGCAATTGCTCGTTCACACATTCATTCATACGCTCGCTTACTCATACTTTACTCTCTCTCTCTCTCTCTCTCTCTCTAACAAACACACACGCATAGGGTCTGGATGTGCAGTGAGGTACATCGGAGGAGCTGTAGAGCTAAGCTGGCTGAGGCAGGCAGGGCTAAAGTCAGAGTTTAAAGCCTTATCCAGAGACATCAATTACCAGCAGTGCAGCCCTGCACAGCACGGCCGATATTAATGAGGCTCCTGGCCAAGTAAAGGCTATGCAGAAATCAGCACCTAGCTCCACCTCGTTCACCAAGTGCATGTCCCAGCACACTTCATACTTTTACAAAGCTCATTCGTATGCTTGTAATGCATTTGCTAATTTGCCTTCAGTTCACAAAGTTGTGCCATGAAGTTCGAAAGTGCTATTTTACTTTGCTGTAATGACTCAGGAGGGTTAATGGACAGTGTTATGTAGATGTGATTGCTGGGTACCAGAGGTCACCTTGTTCTCTTCTTTATTTCTTCTTCTCACTTTTTGTGCCTTCAACTCATTCTACCGTTTTTGTTGTAGAGGTGTTTCATGGTGTAAAGTTTTCAGCTTATTGAGGACATTAGGGCTATTTTTTTCTTGTCAATAGCCCAACTGCAAAAGTAATTCCTTACTGTATTTTGGGGTGGCTACACTAAGGCTGTAATTGCCTATTTTAGCCACAAGAGGTCACCATCATTAAAGTTGTCATTCTCTGTTTTGACCACAAGAGGACTCCAACACTAAGGTGTCTATTTTGGACACACAATATTGACAACATTAAGGTTATGATTCCCTATTTTGGCCACAAGAGGATGCAACCATGAAGATGTCGTTACCTATTTTGACCACAAGAGGACACCACCA
This sequence comes from Distichodus sexfasciatus, assembly GCA_032718565.1. Classification (NCBI taxonomy): domain Eukaryota; kingdom Metazoa; phylum Chordata; class Actinopteri; order Characiformes; family Distichodontidae; genus Distichodus; species Distichodus sexfasciatus. The sequence goes on along the minus strand of JAVGVS010000007.1, from coordinate 6,841,435 downwards.
TCAAGGCGTCTTCCCCTATTTTGGCCACAAGAGGATGCCACTATTAAGCATCTTTCTAAAACTTTCATTCTTTATTTAGGCCAGATGGGATGCCTTCATTAAGGAGAACTGGGTTGTTACTTTTACTGTTAGCTTGCTCCTAGTGTGAACTTAATAACTGACCAGCTTATAGTTTAACAGCTAGGCCAGCTAAAATCTGCAGAAATGCCTATAACTGGCGTTTATCATTTCTCTTTATAATTTTTTCACCCAGTTCTTCCTTTCTGCATTTCTTCGCACACAGCAATCACTCAATTCAGCAGAAATTCCAATTAGTTTCACTTGCCATCCAATTACATATAATCTCAAAACATTTTAGTCTTTAGTTTTTAATCTGTAGTTGTGGCCAGTCACATCCTATTCTATGCCTGGCTTGTCTCTACCCATCTTCACGTCACATTACAAACTTGCCGCAGACCAATCCTCTAGATAAACTTCTTTAATGAAACTTTTCCAGCACACTGCTTTAACCTTGGACAGGCACAAGAGGATGATAACCTGAAAGTGGGGTCTGCCCATTAAAGATCTGTCTGTTAAGAATCGGTGCTGCATTAAAGCCGGGCTGATGGTCAGACACCACCTTGTCCCCCCACCCCCCCACCCCCATCGTGCTGAGCGTCCTGTGTGACTACGAATGCCCTGCTCTTCTCCTCTCCTCTTATCTCTCCTGGGCAAACAGAGGCTAAATGAATGCCCTTGTTATGCCTCTGCATGGTTTGTTCCATGCTTTTTTTGTTGATAGAGGGACTCGGTCTGTATGAGTGCTAATCAGGAGAGGCATATACCCTTCAGAAGTACCGTTCCATCCAGGGAAGAGGCTGAACGCAATCCTGTTTAATGTAGACGTCCTCGATTCAGTTCAATTCAATCAGGTTGAGGAGAGGCGGACTGTGTGCAGATATCTAATTGATTTGAGACTTGAGCCATGTGGTAGCTCATCCAGTGGGAGAGGATGGACTGGTGAGGATCAGAGAGATAGATTAAAATAGATTAGCTGAACGAGTCTGAATGGGCAGAGCCTCATTTAGATAATGCTCACGAGTCCGGCTGAGATACTGGCTATTAGTGATGATCCCAACCTAGTCTCCCAGTACCGGTTCTGTCTCTTTCACTGAGTAAGAAAGAGGTACATTTTTCATTGCATCAGCAGCAGAGATTTGAGATTTGAATTTTAATAAATGAAAGATGGTTAAAAACAACTTATTGTCAGAATTTGTGTGCATTTCTCAAACACTATTTAAGTGTTATACATATACTTCCCTGTACGGCGGCACAGTGATTAGCACTGCTGTGTCACAAGAAGGTTCTGGGTTCGAACCCCAGGTCAGCCGTAGGGCCTTTCTGTGTGGAATGGCTTTTGGTGGCCTAGTGATAAGACACTCATCTTTGGACCAAGAGGTTGTGGGTTCGAATCTGACATTGGGTCCCTGAGCAAGACCCTTAACCCTAAGTTGCTCTTAGGGGAACTGTCCCTGAATTAGGAAATGTAAGTCGCTCTGGATAAGAGCGTCTGCTAAATGCTGTAAATTTAAATGGAATTTGCATGCTGTCCCCATGTTTGTGTAGGGGAGTAAGGTGTGACTTATGTGGCCCTATAAGGTGTGACTGATGGTGTGATTGTGTGAGTATATGTGCCCTGCGGTCTGTTGGCACGTTCCCAAGGTTGGTCCCGGACTTGCACCCCCAGTTCCCAGGATAGACTCCGGTCCCTGCGACGCCAATTGGGATTAAGTGGTTTAATTTACTTAAACTTAAAGTTTCAAATATTTAAATTTGTAGCAAAAAAATTAAGTTACATTTCAAAATGCCTTGAATATTTGTGAATGACCAGCTTACAAAAAGTTGTTTCACCTACAAGAAGCTGTAATTCTACTTATGTAGATTAAGTTTTTGAGTCTTTTTTCCTTAGTGCGTTGGTACTGCTGTTTCTCCAGCACAGTGTGATGGTCATATAATCTGATTTATAGATTCTATTACAGACAGAGACTTCATTTATCTTCCCTGTTATCTGCTCTACCAGTGTCGGTGGGGAATTCCTGAGTTTAATACCTCCGTTGCCTCTCAGGTATTAAAAGCTGCATCAGCTGCAAATCAAATGTGTGCCAGAGAGAGAGAGAAATACAGAAAGAGAGGCCTAAACCGGATCTTGGTGTTAGCACTTGGACCCCGTCCGGGTCGTCTGCTCCCGAATTGGAGTTGTGACCCTCCACCTGGGGGAGTGCTGCACTAAACAGGAAATCTGATCAGTTGGAGTAACGAGTTCAGAGGCTCTCCACCGCTCTCTACATCTTTTATAGGCCTCCGTTGGCCTGCTTGGTTCTGGCTGTCTAAATACTTAATGACTGCTCCGTACGCTAGCGTACTCACTCCAGTTTCCTCTCTGTGATCTCACATCCCTCTTTCGAATTACTCAGACATTTCTGATGGCCCAGATGCGCTATTTTGCAGACCCCTTAATGTGGCAGTGTGTTTTGTCTGGAGAGGCCGGTGCTTAAGCTTTTGCAGGAAGCATGAAAGGAGGTAAAGTGAAAGAGGAAGCTCTCCTACTTATATGGGCATTGCTTAAAAGAACGTTGCTATAGCAACTTGTCAAATTATTGAATTAGGGTGATTGTACATAATGGGACTCCTTCTGCTGTATGTTGATGTCCTTAAACCCCTGCACTAAGGCTTGTAAGCTGTAAATGTCTAATGTGCCCAAATTAGTTAGAGAAATTTACATATAAATGTACCAATAGGTACCAGTGCCACCCCCTTAATGACTTAATGACCGACCTTAATGACTTAATGGTCACCTGGACTGCTAATGATTCTCTATATTCTAAACGAATGCCAAAAGTTTACCAGTGCTGTGGTGTTTGTGTCTAAATTGTTTCCTTGTAAAGATGCCATCACTGGTTAAAATACAGGTTTAGTGGGAAAAACTAATTTCCTTTCCATTTCCCCTATGTATAATACCTTGTAACTTATTTTGACATTTATAAATAAAATGGTTTATGTTTGGATCATTCCTTATTCTAATAATATAAAATATAATAATATTCTAGTAATATTATTCTAATAATATAAAATATAAAAGTATTTATATTTTATAGTCTGTGTATAGTTACTTCGCTTATTCCATGACTTATTTGTGTTTATATTTTTTATTACTTTATGTGCCTTATCTGTTCATACTGTAGAAACTGGAGCCACATTGTCTCGTCTCTCTATGTACATGTATATAGAAGAGATACCAATAAAGTTGACTTTGAGATTGACTTTTGACATATTCTGGCATCACCCAGAGGTGGAACAATGTGTTCAGTTTGAGTGAAAGTGAGTGATTATTTGTTCTTGTGAACATGCCACAGTACAGCACACAGTGCACCATAACGAAACGTGACCTCTGCATGGTACCTTGCTCATGAATACTTCTGTGGTACATTTACCAGTCCGGGATTCAAATCAGTGACCTTTTGATCAAAGGGCAAACTCGCTAACCATTACACTACCAACTGCCCCAGTGATGCACTAAATTATATAAAGCACAAAGAGCAACTGTAATGCTCTACGCAGGTGTTATAAACTATAGATCTTATACACTGCTTTCTGTTCTATTTTAAGAATATTATTAAAAACTGACTTATAATAAGCAATATTGGGGCGGGGCGGTATGGTGGCACAGTGGTTAGCGCTGCCGCCTCATGAGAAAGTCCTGGGTTCAAACCCTGGGTCAGCCGTAGGGCCTTTCTGAGGGTGTGACTGTGTGAGTGTGTGTGCCCTGCAGTGTGTTGGTGCCTGCTATGAGTTGGCCCCCACCTTGTGCCCGTAGTTCCCAGGATAGACTCCAGTCCCTGCAACCCCAGTTGTTATTAAGCGGTTCAGATATTGAAGGAATGAATCATACAAATGATCATACAAAAATGCTTTATAATGCATTAGAATAGAGTTATGTAACTTATCTTAAAGTTTTTATTTTCTGCTTTGTAAAGTTACTTTGTATTTTAAGAACATTGTTGCTGGACTGTTTATGGTTAGGAAAGACAGCAATGTCAGTCTCTCTCTAGGCTTAATTTTTGCTGCTCATGAGTATGAGGAATGTCCAAGCTGCAGACTTGAAAAGGTTTATCCAGACCCTGTCTTAAAAAACAGATGCATTTGCAGTTAGGACTGTGTTTTGTCTTCCACTTTTACTGTTGCAGTTACGGCACTTACCAGACTCTCTTATCCAGACTCATTTTCATTTTCTAATTACTTGGACATTTTCTCTGGAGCAACATGGTGTTAAGAGTCTTCCAGCAGGGCTCAGTGGTGGTAGTGCCAGAGGAAAGACTGAGCCAGAGTTGAGAATCAGTGTCTAGAGAATCATAACCGTAAACCACCACCATCCTATTTTTATATAAGGTTTTGGTTTGTCTACAGTAGAAATTCGAACAATAATATCATACATATACTCAAGGAAGATAACGATATTCCCATATTCTAGTTATCACTATCACTGGCTCCTAAACTGTGATAAGACTAATAATAATAATAATAATAATAAAAAAATAACAAATAATAATAATAATAATATAGCACTTTTCATACATTAAAATACAACCCAAAGTGCCTTCCTTAAAAAAAGAAAAAGATAAGGAAGCAGCAGTTAAGCAGGAGAATAAGCAGTTGCAATATTAGTAAGTGTAAGATGATAAAAAATAGGAACAAATTAGACAAATAACTCTATAAAAAGGAAATGCTAACACAATAAAACTTAAACCAAGTTAAAAATGAAAAAGTGAGAAAAATAAGAATTAGCAGAAATAACGGTGTAAAAGAAGAACAGAAACACTGTGTTAGTGATTGTGACTAGTTAGTTAGATGTCTAGGTTGCAGTGAGTCAGGATGAGTTAATAATGCCCATGTGTGCATAAGCCAGCACTCTTGTCTTGGATCTTTGAGCTTTTTCCTTTCATGCTTTTTTCTTTTTTCTTTTAACTACGTTGGGCTCTTCCTCTATAGTTTCCATGGTAACGCCTCAAACTACTGGGATCTCCTCTAGTCCCACCTTCTTCAGGCTGCAGTTTGTATGTATGTCTGTATGTGTGTGTGTGTGTGTGTGTGTGTGTGTATGTTCGTGAAAAGGGAGGGGTTGTGAGAGGTAAGTAGAGCTACTTATGTATTAAACAGTTCAGGCTGCTTTCACCACCATTCAGAAATGCACAGAGGTCTCCATGGTTACGGGAAGGCCTGGTTTATTTGCCCCAGCGGGTGAGTTGCCTACAGCACACATGACAATTACACACTCGCTCAGCCTCTTCCTCTTACGGAAGTGTGTCTCAGTGTGTCAGATGCTTGTTAGCATCAACACATACACACACACACTCTCTCGTCTGTTCTTTGTTCCTGAACTCTTCTGTGTCCTTCTCTTTTTCTTTTTCTCTGCTTTTCAGGAGAAATTTCGTCTCTGACTGTTGTCACTTTAGTGCTCTCTTCTTTGCTCCCTTCAACTGTGACACAATTTACTGAAATAGGAGTTGGTTGGTTCTGTTTGTTTTTTTCTTGTGAATCTCATGCAAAGTCCATCTCTCACAACCATCTACACAGTCAGCCACCTAATGCAACTTGTTATTTGCTGTAATTTCATTGAGACTGTGTGTGTAGTGGATTTAATTTTTGTTTTGTATGTGGGTATATTTCTAGATGATGGTGAGGTTCTGATGTTTGCTAAAAGTCAGGAAAACTTTAGATTTTTATTTTCCTTTCCTGTTGCATTTGAGAGCCTCATAAACTATGGGTTAACAGATTTGTTCAATTTTAAGAGCAAGATGTCTTGTTGTGCTCTGTAGAAATATAAAGAATGGGCCTCATTCACACAGATCTTCCTAAGAATTTTCTTTAAAGTATTTTCTTGAGAAATTTGCTAAGAATAATCTACTTAAGGAGCAGAATTGTTCCTATGTGTTCCTACGTTCTTGTGTTCCTAAGAATGATGAATCCCTCATCTTTGTAATTCCAGGCAGTCTTCCTTTAGGGCCATGTGCAAAAAGTTGGGCCGAGTAGAACGTCAAAGAGAAATCAGCACAGCTGCAGAGAAAAGCTCCCCCATCGCAGGAGTGCACATTTGATGATAGTTGCCTTACTACAAATAAACATCTGATTTGTTTCCACATTGAGTAAACACCACACGGAGCGCGATAACATGTTCTTGACACTTCAAAATGGACTGTTTAATCCAAACGTGTAGACAGTAATATTTCATTCGTTTAAAAACTGAGATAAAAAAACAACAAAAAGACTCTACAAACCATTTAAAATGAACAATAGCATTCTTATTCTACAACACACTTAGTATAAATTAAATCCACTATAACTTGAAATGTATAAAGTGTGCAGATTAGGCATTTTTACCCGCGGCATTATTTTTACATCTTTGTACCATGAACAATAAATTGTGTTATAAATGATAAAAGATAATAATTATAAATATCAATAAATAATTTTACATTAATATTTATAGATTAATGAAATAATACATTATTTAATTCATAATTAATGGGTGGGGCAGTGGTTAGCATTGCTGTCTCACAGCGAGAAGGTCCTGGGTTCGATGCTTGGGTCGGCCATAGGGCCTGTCTGTGTGTAGTTTGCATGCTCTCACTGTGTTCGCGTGGGTTTTCTGGTTTCCTCCCACAGTCCAAAAGCATGCAATATAGGCATGCTACGGTCCCCACAACCCCAATAAGGATTAAGCGGTTTGGATAATGAATTAATTAATAATTTTATTAATTTTAAGGTTGTATTTAAAAGGCCACAAGTACATTACATTAAAAGACTATTATTTTATTAACTGTACAATTAACAAAATTGCTACAAGCGATTATCTTGAACTCAAATCATCACTCAAATGTGCGTATGACTGCTCTTGAATGTGCATAGATTCTGCTCCTAGCTAAGAACAAATTCCAGATAAGAAAACATTGGTGAATGTCAGAATCTTCATGAAAAGTGCATAAGAGGGATTTAAGAACTAATTTGTTCATAAAAATATTTGGTGAATGATCTTTTGATTAAAAATTGAATACAAATGAAAACATTGCAGTCGTGTTTATTCACTGATGTGCTCTAAAATCACCAAAACAAAGTTCAAAGGTCACATATTTTACATTTTTTCAACAAGTTAAAATCAGCCTATGAACTCCACTACACATGTCTCTGAGGTAGTTTGCTGAAAATATCTCTCAGATTAGGCATTTTTACCTGCTTTTTACTCCTCTATTTCAGTCTGTTTCAGAACAGGCTGTTTCTCATTAGTATTCCTAAATGCAAATGAGCTGCTGCTGCCCGCGAGCACGGGCAGCACTCACCAGCACGGCAAGAGTTAACCTTACGTGAAAATAATCGACTGCTAACAGGCCATCCACATAGCCATACATGTTCAACACAACACTCCGCAGGTAGACTACTTCATTGTGATTCCTACACTAGCACTTGCAAGAAAACATGGCGGATCAGGAAGCGCTAGCAGTTCTACCTGGTGGGCGGAGCTTCTCAGACAGGAGGGTGGAGTTATTCAGATGTACCCTGCTGTGGCATAAAGCTAGAGGAGAAATTTCTGACACATCTCTGACACAATTTCTGACATTCATAAATGAATACTAACACATTTTGTAAAATCAAACTTACAGTGTGTATAGAGGCAGAACAGACCCAAATGAATGTCCAATGAACTGAAAAAGTGATTTTTTTCATAATATGCGCCCTTTAAACTAAAACTGAATAATAATAAAACATTATATAAATACATTAAAATATAAATCAACAATACATTATATCTAAATGTGGATAAAATATCATGTGCCAAATATCGTGCATTTTCTTGACAAACACTTACAAAACAAAATGTTTGCGGCAGGTTTGCGGCAAACTTGTGGGTAATTTGTGGCACAAAGTGGAGTTTACCCAGAATATGCTGCCGCAAGTTTGCCATTGTCTGGCAACAATGACAAATTGCCACTAGTGAGAAATGTATTTGCGAGTGATTTGCCAAAACAATTAGCCAGTAATGACAAACCTGTAGGGCATTTTTGATGAGAAATTTGCCAGGTTGTCCACAAAGTTTGCGTCCACCGCAAGTTTGCCACATATAATTTGCGTGTGAAAATAATGACCTTGCTGCAAATTCGCAGCAACTTTGCCAAAGGTTAACGGCAACTGCTTGCCAGAAGATTTTTGTAAGGGAATATAAAGGTGACAACTAACATTTATTTTTTACTACAACAACACTAGTTGAAGCAGAAAACAGGGAAATGGCACCAGCTTAATGGCACTTTCTGACAATGTCAACAACCAACATGACTTCAGTAACATAGGCATAACTAACTCTGACCCTCTCTCTTTTATTGAGAGATTTTGACTAGATTATCTGTGAAACAGCTGGTTGTGGGTTCGAGCCTTAGTATCCTACCACCTTAACCCCAAGTTGCACCAGGGAGACTTCCTGTAATTAGTAAAGGGAAGATGCTCTGGATTATGGCATGTAGCAGAGAAGAGTAACTTGAATTCTAATGCTGTCTGAGTTGTCTCATGCAGTTGAATCCCTGCTAAAAGCTAGTTCAACAAAATGGGACTCCTGTTGGGGGGTTCTTTCTTCTGACACCGATGTACTGCTCAAAATCCTCCTACGCATGATTCTGGCTCTTCGGGTGTAGTTTCTGGGGTTGGGTCATGGTGAACCTGTTCCTCACTCGTCATGCCTTGTTCGCTTGTGCTTTCATTAGCCTTTTTTATAACTACAGTTGCATATTTTGGCAAAATCTTCAGAGGATGAATTTTACTATGATTACTGAAGTAAGGGAAAATGGTGTCAGTAAACGCGTGCCGGAATGTATGGAGATGATGGCCGTTGATCGGATCAGAGAGTGTAACTCGTCCTCTGTCGCAGTCCAGCGCAACCCTGACCCTCTGAAGCTTGTCGTTTATACTGAGGGCGGTGGTGGGACCTCCAGAACAGCTAGCCCCATACACAATGTTTTGGTAAGGGCATCTCCATATGCCTGCCGTGTAGTGACTCATATCCTTTGTAGTGGATCCCATTTGAATGCCTACGGACCACTGCTCACTGTCGTTCAAATCAACTTCCCAAAAGTGAGTGCCCGAGCTAAAGCCAGTGGAGCCCAGGGTCCACACGTAATGGTCAAATCTCTCTGGGTTTTCAGGAAGATTTTCCTGATACTTGTCCCTGCATATAAAGCTGGTCAAGTCTTTGGAGATGGTGAGACGTGAGTGTGCAGTGTTGGTGTCGAGAATCACCGGAGCTGGAAAAGGGGAGTGAAAAAGATAGGGATAACACGTTTTTTTTTACCATTATCCATATACCATAAGTGCTGGCATCATTTACAGGTATGTTTGCTCTCTGAATAGTTATGGCCTGTGTCCACCAAACGTGTTTTTTCCGTTTGCAGCGCCTATTTTAAATACAAGTCCTATGAGCTTCACCGTTCAGAGCACTAAGCGCCTTCAGCAGAACAAAAGAGTGCCAGTGGAATCAAATTTAAAAACAGCGCTGTGCTCATCAAAGTCACTTGTCTCTTGCTAGTCAATCAAAATCGAGGAAGGGGCTGGACAAACCAGTGGTACACTGTATACAGCTGTTGACTTGCAGAGTTTATTTCATGCACCCAATCTTGTCTTAAAGACATGCAAGAATCTATTTCAAACGCTGTGCTAGCCACTAATGCTAAGGTGCAATTTCTCTCAATCTTGTCGGCTAAAGCAGCGATCTCAAATAAACATGTTGAAGTAGGAACGAATGTGGAAGTGCTCCTGATGGCGCTTTTCGTAACTTAGCAACAACAAGCACTGAGAGAAAGCAAAGAGAAAGTGCTCTGGAAGTGAGTTTTTAAAAAAAAAAAAAATGGAAAAACACGTTTGGTGGACACAGGCCCTTATAGCTTTCTATAAAGATGTATGAAGTGAATATACTAGGGCTGCATGATGTGAGAATTTTAGGCCAATGCCGATATCTGATGTTTTTCATGCTTGTATCTGTCGATAAAAGAGGAAGGCAGAGTCAAGTGTGGGCGCAGGCAAAGTTGAGCGGATGAAGACAAGATATTTTGCTCGCCAAAGTTCCACTGCACCCTTAGAATGTTGGCACAGATATAACTCCATAGCTCTGACATTTCTAACACAGCGCCAAGTCGAGCGAGCGTGTAGGCAGAGTTGAGCGAGGGCAGAGCATTTTGAGCCCATTGAGTGTGTACAGACAAAAGATTTTGCTTGGGAACGTTCCACTGTGTGCTCAGCGTTTCGGCACAAAATAAACGCATACATTTTAAGGTGCGAGTTGTCTAAAAGCCGACTTTGGACATGTCTGGCATAAGCGCTACCTTTCCGGTGTACAATAAATCAAATATCAAATATTGGCTGGAAATATCAGGTAAATTTAAGCATTTTAAAAAATGCAATTATCGGTCAATACTGTATGTTTTACTGTATGTGTCGTCTTTTAGAATTTCATATAAGGTATAAAACTTAAGGTCCTAGCTCGTTGAGGACATAAAATGTAACTGGCCATCATTCTAAAACAGAGAATGGAAGCTCAGGTGGAGCTGCACCTTGGTGGTGGTTGAAGTGGCTCTGTATTGCCCAGGTAAAGCATTTTGTGTGTCTACAAATGGGCTATATACAGAATCTGTGAAACCATACTTACCACCTAACATTTATTAGGTCTGTGGCTATGAAGCCGCGTACACAACAAACAGCGATGCACTTTGTTCTCTGACATCTTCCTATCTGACCCAGAATTTACATTTTCAGCTAATTTAAGTTCTTCTATTGGATCAGACCACACAGACCAGCCTTTGTTCCCCACATACATCAGCGAGCCTCGGCCACACATCACCTTGTATCTGGTTTACCAGTTTCCATTCTTTGATTCACTTTTGGTAGCTCCTGATCTCTGCAGAGTGAGAAAATACCTCAAGAGCTGCAGGGGTGGCGCACTCTTTATCTGTTCAGTAATTACAATTTGGCCCTGCTCAAATTCGCTTAAATCCTTCCAGCAAATCAACTTTTTGAACAAAATGTTCTTACGCCGCCTTATTTATTCCGCTCGCTGCCAGGTGCCTTTGTAATAAGGTAATCAATATTATTCACTTCACCTGTCAGTGGTCATAATGTTGTGAAATAGTGTTATGGCTAATTGGTGTAAATGTAATGTGTGAGACTTGTGGGATGTAAATGGATGTATAAAATAATTGACATACATAGGAAATGCACCACCAAATGAAGTTGCTGGTGGTTAATTGACATTAATATCAGTGCCCTTTCGGACTTACAGTATTCAGTTATGTCTTTCATCTTCTCCCACACTGTGAACTTCAGGTTGCCCAGGTGTTCTGCTACATTGATTAGTGCTCCGCTGAGTGTCTGTGGTTCCTCACTGGTGCACTGAGCTCTAGAAGATGATGTTAGGATCAGTGGTGCTGTGGGATTGATTTCAGAGTCATAGACGTGAGAGAAATAAGAGTTCGTTGACTTACCTTTCCACAGTGTCTTTGTAATTCTGCAAGTGAAAGCAGAAATGTGCATTTTAACACTCTGGTTTTCTTAAACATTGGGTTATGTGCTGTGACTGTAACATTAAGCTATGAAATATTGTGCAGTGCAGCCCATAAATATTCAGAGAGTGTTAAGATTTCTTTTGTTTGTTTCTGTGCTCTATTCAACAAGGAATGAAATCTAAAAAAAAATATTTATGCTTGATTGTAAATCATTTGCTGTTGATAACTAGCTAATCTTTGAAAGCCACACACACTGCCTAGACTTGACATAGTTACTGTGGATCTGTCATTTTTAGTTTCTTCTTGTTTTTAGATAATTTTGCCTCTTTAATATATTTAATAAGTTAGTTATATCTGATCCCCAGATGTTATTTAGTGGTGTGCCGTGTAGCCTCCTTCATCACGGTTTACAGCACAGATGAGATCTGAACCGATTCAATGTAGAGGCAAATTTACTTTCCTACAGCTGTTGGCTGTCACACCATTACTAAAGACAAGTGAGCTGGATCCACTGGCAGCCTACACGACCATTACATGTTTTACAGATGAGGTTTCATGCTTTGATTCCTGAGCAAATTCATGTTTACATTTTCCTTAATTCATCATTGTAGGTCAGGTTAATTTTCATCTCCTTTGGTGGAATCTAGGGAGAGTATTGGAGCTCAGTAGACTTTACCTGACTTAAAGGCCTGTTTACATGTATGCAGATATATTTACAAAGGCATGTTTTTTAAATATGCTCAGGCGTTTCGTTTACACGTAAACAGAGTTTTAGCCACCGCAAACCCCCTCCAAAGTGGAGATTTTTCAAAAGCTTCTATTCTCTGGATTCTGTGGACATGTGTAAACGAAAGGTCCAGACGTATAAAAAATATGTGTTTATAAAAATATTTCCGCGTACATGTAAACAGGCCCTAACATTGTAGTGGTAAGTGACCTATTTATTATTTTGTTTTGGATATTCAGTTATATATCAACAGATTCTATATGTATCCTAAGTTCAGTACTGCCACCTCCCTGGCCTTGTGTAAAGATCTTTTGTGCCACAGAGCAAAAAGGCCCTGTCCATGCACTACTGGACACTGTATTACTCAAAACAGACATGAACAGTCAATAAACAGTGAAACACCTTAAGAAAGACTGTGTCCTCAGCCACCAGTTCCTCAAGGGTAGACGAGATGATTGCTGAAAGGTGCTGGATCTCTGCATATACGCTGCCAATGGTGTTATTTAGCGTTTGACTTTTCGTTTCCACTTCTTTTCTCAGTTCAGCTATTCTTTTTTCCTCTTCTGCTAATAGAAAATTATGCAGTTTCTGGAACTCTCCATGAATTCGCCTCTCTGTGTCCTGGGCCTGGCGCTAAAATACAAAAGAAAAATTTAATTGACTCTTTTTTTCGAAAAGAAAAAAAGATGCAAAATGCAAAATAGTTGCTTTACGATTTTTCCTACCTTAATGTGTTGCGCAGTCTGATCACAAGTCAGCTTGGCAGTTAGAAACAAATTGAGCTTCTTTTGCAGGGGTGTCAGTTTGCTCTGAAGCAGCTCCTGGAGTCATAAAATTAGAAAAACATTTTATATAGTATAGTGTTTTTGTATAGTAAGTAACAAGTATTTATTGTTTTATTTTAGGCTTTATGTGAGTTTTGTGTATTAATCTTTGTATTCACATGTTTAAGCTTGCTGATATTGCAGCAAAACTTGCTTTGTTTTAAAGAGTAAGAAAGACACTTTCTTTTTCTGCGGCCTAAATGTAGTTATGCCAGATCTCCTTTGAAGGTAAAGGTCAGTGGAAAGTTTAATCATTAACAGTTGTTTTCTTTTAGAATAGAAAAATTGGTTTCAGTTTCTTGGGTGTGGGATTAAAAAGACCATTTCTAGAATTACACTTTCTTAAAATGTTGTTACATGATTTTTTTGCGGTTAACCCACCCTGTGTTCCTGTGCTGCCTCGTCCAGTGGTCTGAAGCTGTGCCCAGTGTGCACTTTGGAGTGGCGACACACCATGCAGACTGGCTGTTTGTCTTCCTGGCAGAAGAGTTTGAATTTTTCTCCATGCAGGCTGCAATGTGTCTCCGGCCGCATTCCTGTGTTGCTTTTCGCTTCCTGAAACTTGTCACAGAGCACTTTTAAATGCATGTTGGGCGGAGGTAAAGATTTAGAGACCTTTCTCTTACACAAGGGACATTTGTTTGATTTGCCTTTCTTCCAGTACTCTTCCAAGCAGGCCATACAGAAGCTGTGCTTGCAAGACAGCAGCCGAGGGTCCACATAGATGTTGCAGCATCGAGGACATGTCAGTTCTTTCAACGAAAGAGTTCCTTTTGTGGCCATTTTCTGTGCTTTAAAACAGCAAATCCTCGTTTTATTCCTCTGATATGCAAGGCAGTCTGTGAGAAGTGACTTCTTTGGGGGAGGATATGTCTTGAGAATGCTTGAGCTTAGATTTGAGTTAAAATTCTACCAGATTTATTAGGGATGAGATTACAGCCTGACATCTGATTTGTGTGTGTGTGTGATGTCAGTGTCATTGTTACACTAGGTGGTGACTTAAGAGAATGTGAGTATGATGAATAATAAGGTGGACTTTTGTCACTCAGGACTATCAGCCAGCAGTAGGACAAAGTCCATTCTTTCATTTGCTGCTGGCAGCAATACAGTAAAATTACATTTAGAGTGAACACACAATAAAAAACAAGACGCAGTTCTGCAAATTAAATACTAGCACAAAGTACACTCAAGTTCTGAGGCAAACATTTTTTTTTATTTGAATGCTAATTTAGAAACCCTGAAAATTATGTTGAAAGGCTTTAGAATTAGGAAGGCACTGGAATAGATAAATGGATCAGACGTGTGTACATTCTACAGTCAGAGGTGTATTTTGGAAATGGCAAGGGTGGAGTGCTCGATGGGACTAAAGTACTGAACTGGTGGCTATATGATTGGGGGTTAGAATCCCAGAAAAGCTTCAAATCCACTGTTACATCCCTGAGTAAGGCTCTTAACCCCCAACCTGTAAGTCGCTCAGGATAAAATGTTCTTATAAATGTTGTAAATTTAAATGTTTTGTGGGTCTTGAAGGCCACTAGTAAAAAAAAACCCAGATACTAAAGAAAATCATATTGAATATTAAACCATAATTCTTAATATTGGCTGGACTTTTACATTTTTATGAAGTTAGCAATTATTTGTCATTGTGAACCCACAACAGCACAGCTCAAAGTGCAGCACAATGAAATGTGATCTCTGTATCTATCCCTTTTTTGTAGTAGCACACCACAGGGCACACTTACTCACACAATCACAAATTACAGGGCCAATTTAGAGTCACCAATTAACCTATTTTGCATACCTTTGGACTGTGGGAGGAAACTGGACCACCCGGAAGAAACCCAGGTGAGCATGCAAGCTCCACACAGAAAGGCCCAGGAATCAAACCCACACCTTGTCGCTGTCAGGTGTCAGCTCTAACCACCATGCCACCGTGCCGCCCACTAATTTTCGATGAATTGCCCTGCACTAGATTGGAACTCCCAAGAAGCATGCTAATGCTAGGTGTGAATAACCCTGACATTAAGGGATTTGTTTTGCAATGCTCACTTATGACAGATGGCATCAGTTATTTATTTGTCCAATTAGCTGTAGGCCTTTCAATGTACTTAAAGCACCAAGTTGTCATCTAACAATATGAGACCAGTTAGATCCAGCAGATCACACATGATTGAGATAAGTGGTGTAGCAGTTGGTGCTGAACGCCCGTGGCTGCAGAGTTTTCAGCACAGTGCTCCTCTGTTTGACATAGTAAAATTTGTGTCAATGGGAAGCAGCTTTTTGCTCTTTTTAAAAAAAGTTTTATTACCAGCGCTTCTGGATATCTTACTTGAGCAGTTTTCCTGATGGTATTTAAGGCGTCTGTCTCTGATGTGCTGGTGTTCTGTAGCGCAGCCGTCTGTGTAGAGCAGCTGTCTGAAGCTGGAGAGCCACGCCGGCCTCTGCATTCGTAAACAGGGGGAAGTAATTTCTCCCTCATTTAGCGTCACATGCCTCCGACAGCTCACAGACGCAAACCTGACACTGCATACTGAAGCCACTCATCTACTTACAAAGGCAAGGCGTTGTGAATCTGTGTGTGTATAAAAGAGTGTGTGCATGTCAGTCATCGACAGTCCTTACAGGAAGTATGTCATGCTTGTCCGTTCTCGTTGCCAGATTCCTGTTATGTTTGATCAGTCATAAGTGTGTGTGTGTGTTTGGGCTGGTTTTAGGAGGTTTTTAGGGCCTGACATAAACATCTAAAAGAGTGTATAAGCTGTTAAGTATTTGTGAGGACCTGGCTGTTCCCTAAAAGTACAGTAGCAACACCTTGCATTTTATTTTTATGCAAGGACTGGTACTTTTAAAGAGAAAATTGATTTCAGAGAGAAGTTGCAGGGTGTATTTGGAAACTTATTTTTGGTTACTGAGGTGAAGGTTATGTTTATCTAGTGCATTATTTACCTTTAATGATGGTGGGAGACATAAAAATGAAGCATGCCACAGGAAGTGTCACAGAGAAGTGTGTATGCGCGTGTGTGTTCACAACTACAAACAGGTTGTTATTGGGACCTAATTGTTAGCTGACATGGACAGCACCTGGGAAGTAGTGTTTGGGGATGGTACCTTTCTTGTGAGTACCTTGGAAACTTTACCGGTCCGGGATTTGATCCAGTGACCTTTTGATCACAGGGTGAACTCCCTAACCGTTACCAGCTACCAACTGCCCCTTTTAGTAAGGACTTTGTAAGAACATTTTTAGTGGAATGTTTTATTGTCTAGCCATTAGGATACTTGCCTCTGGACAAGAGGTTGTGGGTTCAAATCCTACCTCCAGCACTACCATCACTGGGTCCCTGAGCAACATTCCTGAACCCCAAGTTGCTCCAGTGAAACCATCCCTAAAATCAGGAAAATGGAAGTTGCTTTGGATAAGAGTGTCTGCTAAATGCTGTAAATGTAAATGTAAGAATTTCTTTGATAGAGTTATTATGGCCACCAGTGGACATCTCACAAAAATGGAGACATGTGTGTGTGTATTTGTGAGTACATTGTGTGTTGTGACACTCTGTCATCACAGGCCTTTTCTGAATCACTTCCCAGCTGTCAGTGCATTGCTGTCACACGGGCGCACTAGAAAATGACGTGGAGATAAGCTTTAGCTCAACTCTACTCTGTTATTCTCCCTGAACCTCCTGCTCATCTCTTCATCACTCGCTTTCTGTCATGCTGTCCAGTGCTTCTTCTGTGCCAATGTTTAATGTCCTTGTTACCAGTACTTAACGATGGCTTTATCCCCCCTCCCACACCACCACCATCACCAAAGTAAAGTCTCGGGATGAGAAAAAAGAGCTCCGTGATTGTATTTGGAATATCACTCTGATTGCTCATTAGCATTTATGATTTCTTGAATAAAGGTGATGACCTAATTAGTTAAATTGCAGTGATTAACTAACCTTAAAAAGATGAAATGACTGTGCGTGTATATATATTACCCCCATGTGAGTGATGTCCTCTAGTGGCCAGTGATGACTTACACTTAGACAGGGCGTTACACTTATATAGTAATATTATAAAATGTCAGTGTTTAGCATGATTGGAAGATATGCTGCACAGTGGGACAGAATCCAAGGTGTCCAAAGAACACACATTCTTCACTCCAGTAGAAGTATAGATTAATGTGTTTAAAAAGACTAGTAAATCGTGAAGTATTGACTCGACTTCTTTACTCAAGTTAAAGCGAAAGTACAGGCTCTAAAAGATACTTAAAGTATAAAAGGATAAAGTTTCCTTGCGAAGGACAAAACCACCATATTAGGGCAAAGATGACTGGACTCCATGTTCAAGCATTATGCAGAGCACAAACGGAGAAAAATAAAGCCACGTGAATACATAAAGCTCCGTTGGTCATTACCGTCATTATACATAATGACTGCCTCTATCCTAAACACATCATCAAAAATATTATAGTGCTGTAAAGAGTGTTATATAAATAAACTGAACTGAACTGAATTTTGTCGAGCTAAGCTTCATTTTGCCACCGCAATCACAATATGATTTCCCACCGAGTTGCAGCTTGGTTTTAGTTTCTTTCTCTCTCTCTTGTACACGCATGCGTTGTCATGTCTGTTGTGTTATGTGTCACGTACAAAGGTGAATACACCAATGGGATTGTCATTTCTGTGCATGTTTACTACATTTTTAATCAGTTAAGTTGTCTGGTTGGTGCGCATTATTGATATGGAATAGGTGAAATGCATGGCAGTAGAAAGCACAGATATTTATGCTAAAAATATACATAGTAAAAGTTAAAAGTTGGCACAAAAATAAATAGTCAAGTAAAGTACAGACACATGAAAATTCTACTTAGATACAGTAAAAAAGTTTTTGTATTTTGTTACTGTACTTAAGTAGAATTTTTGTGTATCTGTACTTTACTTCACTATTTATTTTTGTACTTCCTTACTTGCCATGTTTGGACAGAATACGTTGTCATATTTTTCTTCAGCCTTGCACTCTTATTTGTTTCTGATCTTCTCTGATTAATCAGAGAAGTCTATTAGATATGACATAAATTTACTCTGAATTCAAGGAAGAAGTTATTCTTGAGCTTTTTTATAATTATTATTTTAGTGTGAGTATTTTAAGAGTGTAGAACATCATTTCCCAGCAAAAACTACAGAGAGATAGAACAAAGAAAGATCAAACAGCAAAATATATTTCTATGTCTAACAGATTTCTTTGATAGATTAGTCATGAAAAATCACATCCAGGTGAGTTTCCCTGGATTTCAATCAACTACAAAGTTGTGGCATGGTGTGCTACAACACATGACGTGTTGATTAAAATACATTTACTATTTTTTGTTTATCACATTATAACTTGATAACATTAAATTCATACATATTGAGTAGGTCTGCAGCAATTTGGCTATTTGGCCCTTGTTAGAGTCTCTCAAGTTCTTACACTTGCCCAGTTTTATGCTTACAACACATCAACATCGAGTTCCCTTGCTGCCTAATGTATCCCACTCAAAATGTGCCAAGTGCCACTGTAACGAGGAAGTATGTGTGCAAAAGTATATATGTACGTAAGTGATGTGTTGTGTAGCTGTTTTTTTCCTGTTTTATATGTTTCATTAAAAATGTATTAATGAGTCCTGTACATGTATAGTCTTTACTGGAGGTGTAAAGCTGTATAGAATATGTAGCCTTCAGCTGTCTTCTGGGTCCAACTTTGTTCCCTGATCATCATTCAGCTCCATAAACGCTTCCAGTGTCTATTGGAAGCTGTATGGAGTTTTGTTTTCCCTGGTGTCTTCTGAGCCTTGTTATCGCTGATTGCCTCATTCTGTTCTCCAGCCTTTTATGTGATTACAGTTGTTCTCCTCCACCCTGTTTCTGTTTGTTGATGATCAAGTTTGCTTTGTTTATAACATTTATGACATTACATTGTGGATTTAATAAAGTGTCAGTCATTTGCTCTCTGGATTCGTGACTGGATTTGACATCAGCGTGGCGGTGAGTTTGTTTAGTGAGTGCAGCGTAGCAGGGCAAAATTACAGTCTGTAAAAGATGTTTCTTTCACATGTCACTATTTACACTATTATTGTAATTAGAAGTGTGCATAGATGTATATAAGAAGGGTAGAGAGATCTATACATGAACATTCAAGTTGAATTTGCAAGAGAACATATGGTGTTATTTATTTGTCAATGTAAAATGAATGCATATCAGTCTGCAAAGTGTTAATTCTATTAAGAAGTCCGTAATGATTACTGTAGCTAAATAAGCGTATGGTTGCTCTTAAATCTAACCTTAATAATGGAAACAAAACCAAATGGAAACACCATTTTTTCTGCCTAGATGTCTTTCCCCATTTTGCAAGTGCAGAGGGTAAAATCAGATCCTCACAGTTCTATCTACCTGTCTGTCCATCAATCAATCCTTCCGTGCGTCTTTTCTGTCTTGAGATCTGTCGGTGCATTGAATGTGCCTTTGGATCCGACATTCAGTTGACGAGATTACGCCAAATCTGCTTAAAACACAGTAAAAACCGAGTGGGATATGTTCCATTTGCCACAGGAGAGTTGGACTCGGATAGAAGAGGCTAGGCATTATTAATGCTAACACATCTACACTTTTTATCTGAATTTTCCGTCCCGAGTTGCTGATCTTGTTCACCTTTCTGTTCAGCTAGCTGAGCTAATCATTCGTTTTTAGCAACATCGACCAGTCAATTTATCATCGCCACTTGATGAACAACACATAACACGTTAGTTCATGCATAACATGACCATAGCAACACGTCTATTGACTACAATAGACACAGTAGTACACAGCTGATCAGATTAGACACAAACAACACTAAAATGTTGAACGGGGAAACGGAGGCACTAAGAAGCGGGGGCACACTATCGTCACCTCCGGCTTCAGCCCTCGGGAAAACGACAAGGAAACCGAGGATCAACGGCAAATTGAATGCACTCTCCCTCTCAGTCTCTGTTAATTACTCGCTCTTTCTATTTTTCTGTTTCTCTAGATCTGTCCCTAGAGCTGCAAAAATGTCCCAAACGAAGCCAAATAAATTAGACAAATCTCAGGTTTTCCTATTTAGGGTATAATCGTGTTCTTACACTCCCCTACAAACCTCTCTCTCATACACTCACTCATACAGATTTGTGTGTACTTGAGTACATGCCTTTTCCCCTTTCTGCTCCATCCCTCCTTCCTGTCTAATTGCTACATTTATAAATGTCCGGAATGGAATTTGAGTGTCGGATATAAATCTTTCTGATATTATCAGATAATTGAATGCTATTGAGCGCATGGGAACAGTGCTGCTGGAGAAATGATTAGTGGAGCCTCTGCCTTGCCGCTTGCCGTCAGGAGTCCAGTCAGATGAGCCTAGTCTGGCATCCACTCTGATGCCGTGCTGCTGTGCCGTACTGGACAGAAGCCAGGTCCGAGGTCCGGCCACGCCGCTTAAGGAGCTAGCAGGCGCATTAGCAAATCCGCTTCCCCGCTGGCAGTCTCCAAATGAGCTTCGTTCTTTCAGCCTGGAACCTGAGTTTTACTCTGTGTGGTGGAATGATTTGATCATTCAGCTAGCTACATGAGGGCCGGCCCCAAAACTTCCTGCTAGCCTGTGTTGGGGATTTGTTACTTAACCACTTTTTTCAGTAGCTTATCTGTAGCGAAGCTACATTCAAGATGCTGAAGCTTTTTAAGCACCTAACTTGTTTCAACCACGCTATTACAAAACAAAAGCAGATTTTTCTTTCCTTATAAAGACGGCTATTTTCAACTACCAGGTGTTTCTGATTGATGGTGAATTGGCTGAAGTGGCATCTGATAGTCTAACGTGCCCGGGTGGCACACACTCGTTGTGTCACAGAGCCCGCATTGGCAAAAATTGAAACAAAAATTCATGGCTGTGAAATAGCTTGGGTGCAGTTAGCTTCTTTTTCTCCTTAGCTTGTAGTGTAACAGTAGCTTCGCTACTTTTAATCAGGAGTAGCTTGTAGCCACTGTTTTAAAATATCTTCCCTCACACTGCTGCTGGCCTCTGAATGGCACAGGCTTTTGAAGGGGTTTAAGCCTGTCCCTGGGCTGGATCTCACGTCGCTGCTGTTGGCTCCTTTGTATTTATAGAGTAGACCATGCTGAGCAGGACAGATGGCCAAGCATGATCCTATTAGCTCCATTAATGCACTCGGTGCATGGGGACGTTTGTGCAGCTCTCACCTGTAAGCCTCTCTTTCTCTCCGCCGCTCTTACTCTCGTTTATCCGCGGTGCCGTGAACTCCCCATTGGACTTGCTTTTTTTGCACCTGGCCGCATGCAGACAGCCACAGAGAAATCAACAAAGCAAGGGGAAAATCCAGGTACGTCCAGGTGTTCCCGCTTCCCACCTTGAGGGTTTTTTGTGCACAGAGCATAGCACTCTCATTATTCGGCCTGTTGGTCTTGGTGCAGTTTGCTTGACCGGGCATGTGTGCATTCGTGTGACTTTGTTTACCATTGTCATTATGTGTCATTTGTCGCACATTACTCGTGGGGGAAACATGGCAAATGAAAGTAGAGAATGGTTCTGTTTCTTTTGCTCCCTAATCACATGTATGAATGATCATTGTTGGACTTTGTATAAACACTTACATAAGAAACCATGTGTGTTTTCTGCACTTCTGTGTTGAGAGCTTTTATTTACATGGTTTTTACTATGACAGTTTATATCACATCATTTACAAGATTTATTATGTGATTGCGGTGAGTACATATTGTCATCCCATTTTTATTTCACACACTTTTTCTGTCCACTACTCCTCCTACTCCACACAAACGAGCAACCTATGGAGGTGTAGGGTGCTTGCGTACACATTTTTTATACGAGCGCTCATTTGCAAGTTCTGTCCATTTTTTCATCCATTTTTTTCATAGAAAAATTTCAAGGCTTTACTGCGCAGCTGCTGTTCTTCACAAATCCACCAAATTCGACGTGATTTGAGGACGCATGGGCCTCTTCGCATATCTGTAACCGTCATGACCCTCGCTCATCTTTTTCATCCTTCTTTTCCTGTTGTTTATTTCTTCCTTAGGAACACATTCATTTTATAGCACACATCTAAATCTGTTTCCATCCGCACTTGTCTTTTTCTTACTTTGATCTTCCCTTTCCTGTCTTTCTGCTTGGCCAGTTTTCATGTCACAGCTATAAAAATGGCAATCACTTTGCCATTTTGTTTAAAAATGCATTTCCAGTTTATTTTGAATTTGTGTGTGAAAAGGGGTTATGAAGAATTTTTAGCGAAATTTTAGCGAAACCCTAACCCTGCCACTTCTTATGGCAGTTATTCAATTTGCTATTTTACTGTTTAGTTGATTTTAAATGACAGACCCTCCAGGATTTTGCGATGTTGCAATCGCAACTCTTAATGCAAATTCAAACAGTCCCCGCAAATTCATTACTACTCTGTAATTTTGACCAGTTACCGCAACCTTTCCGCAATTTTTGACCAGTCATTGTCGTTTCCCACAAAGGTTAAGCTATATGTCAGCAAACTCACTTCCTTGTTACATTTAGAAAACACAGGAAATGTGTGATAAAACGTCATATTTACCTTAGAATTTTTTTTATTAATGGTTAATAAAAATAATAGTGGTTTTGTTGCCTCCATTTTAATAAATTGCTAAAGAATCATTATAAATGGGGACAACTTTAACTTGATCCTGCAACTTTATTTCAACAAAAACACCACAACTTTCATCACAATTTTTTAGAACAGCTGGTGCAAAATCAGGTATTTTAGGCCACAACAATCTCAAAAAAAGGCCTGTGAAATCCTTGAGGGACTGAAAAAATTACTTTTCTTGTAGGGTTATTACTATCAGTTATGTTTCACACACTTTTAATTATTCATTCATTCATTCATTATCCGAACCGCTGAATCCCAACTGTGGTTGCGGGGGGACTGGAGCTTTTTCTAGGGTTAGGGTTAGGGTCAGGGTTAGGAACAACGGGTGCAAGCCGGGGACTAACCGTGGGCAGGTGCCAACACACTGCAGGGCACACACACTCACACAGGAGCCAATTTAGTCACCAGTTAACCTATAGTGCATGTTTTGAACTGTGGGAGGAAACCCACGCGAACACAGGGAGAGCACGCCAACTCCACACAGAAAGAACTCCTCTACAGCTGACCCAGGGATTGAACCCAGGACCTTCTCGCTAACCACTGCGCCATTGTGCCACCAACTTTAATTAGCCGGTGCTGCCTGTGGCCATCAAAACATTATTAACCTTGTTTTAACCCTTGTTAACCCTTTGTTTAACTTTTTCACCATAATTTGAAGTGCACCCATGTTCGGAAACTTTTGCACTCAGCGACTGAAACAAAAAATTTTTTGAATTGACTGGTGCCACTCAATGGCCTGAACCAAAAGACTTGATTTTCACAGATAATTGTTCGAAGCATTTTAGACGTTAAAATGTTAAACTCACTTTTAAAAAATGATCAATTAAAAATTTTGGTAACAGTTTTCAGCGTCTGTGTCATTGACTTTGTTGACTACTCCCGACAGCACTATTGTGGCACAATTTGGTTTGTCAGTAGTGTTGTTAATTTAGGAATAAATGCTGTGAATAAATGTTACTGCAGGAATACTTACTGCACAATAATCCATTATGTGACTAAATTTGAGAACACCAATCACAAGTCTGGAGTCTGGAGTCATTCAAAGTGAGAGCTGTTACCAGTGACTGACACACAACATGGCCAGTCAACATCGATTTTGTTGTGACATGTGAACAGCAGCTAGTGACACATGGACAAGACAGCGAAGTGTGTGTATATGTGTGTGATTGTGTAGTTGAAGCTAGCACTGCATCCCAAAGCAAAAGAGCAGGCCAGAGATGAGACTCATTTAACTTCCTGCTGTTTCACAGAGAACTATGCTAGTTTAATTGTTCGTGTTCAGATTGCTGGTTCTCCATTAACACGCTGGGCCATGCTGTGCAGATCTGCTCGTGTTTTATTACCTGCTCTAATTTGTGCATGTCTCCATTAGCCCAAAAATAGAGGCTGGGTGTTTAATGGTGTTGGGGGAAGGAATGTGTAGCAACGTGGCTTGTCCTGATGGTTACTTTATGCTTGACTTACCAAAGCTGGTTTAGTGACCATACATTTTAATTTCTTTAAAGTTGATGTTAATATCATAAGTAAAAGCAGTATCTGAATTTGATTACACCCCAAACTCATTTATTCATTAATTCATTATCAGAACTGCTTAATCCCAAACAGGGTTGCGGGGGGCCTGGAACCTATGCTGGGAACTACAGGTGCAATGCGCTGACTAACCCTGGGCACGCACCAACACACCACAGTGCTCACACAATTACACAACCAGTCACACCTTACACGGCCAATTTAGAGTCTCCAATTAACCTATATTGCATGCTTTTGGACTGTGCGAGGAAACCAGAGCACCCGGAGAAAACCCACGCGAACACAGGGAGAGCATGCAAACTTCACACTAAAAAGCACTACGACCAACCCAGGGGCCGAGCCTAGGACCTTCTCGCTGTGAGCCAGCAGTGCTAACCACTGCACCACCGTGCCACCCATGTTTGACGACTATTCATTTCAAATGGCCCAGTGGCCCAGGGGGTTCAACAGCAAAAGCATTTCTGTGGCGCCTTTTATATTCACGTGGTGACTTTGGCCTTCACATGGTGCTTTTTGTGGCTTGGACATTCATCCTAAATAAGTTCTAAATAAAAGCTGCATCATGTACTTTGATGGCTGATTGTTTTCAAGAGCAGCTGGAAATAAAAGCTAAAAAAGCACCAAAATGTTGACAAATTCATTGTTTTTATTTTTAGGCAAGATGCATGTTCATTTTAACTTTGCTAAATATCCCACAGGGTATCAAAACTTTTTTCAAAAATAGTCTGGGGTTTAGGGGTGGCATGGTGGCTCAGTGATTAGCACTACCGCCTCACAGCGAGAAGGTCCTGGGCTCAAACCCTGGGTCGGCCATAGGACCTTTATGAGTTTGCATGCTTTCCTCGTGGGTTCGCGTGGGTTTTCTTTGGGTGCTCCAGTTTTCTCCCACATTCCAAAGTCATGCATTATAGGTTGATTGGCGACTCTAAACTGGCCCTGTAAGGTGTGAATGTGAGTGTGACTGTGTGGTTGTTTGTAAAGAATCACAGTATATGAGAGATGCAAAAATCTGAATACATACTCCCCATTGTTCCCCTATACACATAAAAATAATAAACTGTTTTCCTTTGATTTGATTGATTGACTTTATTTAATCAATTCATTGACCTATGTGACTAAATAATACAATTGTTTTATTGCTTCTGCTTCTAGCTTTTATGTGCTTCATATAATGCCCCAGAAGGTTTAACAGAAGCCTCAGTGCATATACAAAAGCCACAACAGAAATGCTTTTCTGTTGAATTCCCTGGCGCATTCGGCTATCTGAAATTAATAGCCTTCAAACATCACAGGCCATGGAACATGCAAAAAACTGAGCAGTTTCTGTTTCCAATGTCCAATGCACTCCAAACTCTGTTAAACCAGCTTTCAGAATTTGAGTTGAAGGTGGATTCTGGGCTGGGTTTCGCTCCTCTTTAAAAAAAAACAACACAAAACAAAACCTTGTATTCCTGTGATTTGATTGATTAATTTGTGAATAGGGAGCTGTGTATCTACTAATTATGTGGCTCATGGTCACACAATTGCCTCAAGGCCTCTGTCCTTGTCATACATCACTGCTACCACAAGGGAGAAAGTGGTAAATGAGGTAGGACAGCTTTCACTGCTAGAATGGATTTGGCCATGAACGGCATTTCACACAGACCTGACAGCCCACTCTAACAAGCTGCCTGCTCAGGGGCAATAGAACCTAGTCAGGTCAGTGTTGAGTGGATGATAACCTTTGAACTTTTTTCTGATAGAAGTGATGTGAGACTGGGATTCAGTGATTTGTTGCCAATGTTGGGGAAATAAGTTAAATTAATGACTACTGTTTTTTCAGTAGCTTATCAGCAGGTAACTTGATGCAATGAAGCATTACGCTGTTTCTCCCTCTTTACAAAACACCTTTTCAACACTTTATCCGTGAACGAGCTTGGGTAGCTTTTTTGTCATCACCTGGGTAGCGGTGCTTGGGGATGGTATCTTCCTCATGAGTACCTCGGTGGTACCTTTACTGGTTTTTGAACCGCCGTCCCCAAGCAGTGCTCCCCAGGTGCTGCCCACTGCTCCTTCATGGATGGGTCAAATGCGGAGCTCAGATTTCATTGTGGTGCACTGTGTGCTGTGTTCACAATGACAAATACTCTCTCACTTTCACTTAAAGTAGGCTGTAGCTTGAAAAGCCGCTGCTTACATGTAGCTTCCTAAGCACTGTTAATTGCACACTATCAATGCTGTATATCCTTATGTAGTGTTTTTAGCCTCATAAATTTGAATTACTTCCCTGTCCAGCACAGAAGGGTGACTTTTCTGCTCTTGTGCACCCTCTGTATAATTAAGTGATGAGATTAATCACATGCATTTAAGCTGAAAAGTGAGCAAAATTATAGTAGACGCCGGACTGTGCACGCTTGCTTTAAGGACCAAGCTTACAGCAGAATACTCTAAATTATCTGCATCATATTGTATTACAAGTCTGTCACCTTAAAAGAGTAATATAATTAGAGCTGGGCAATATGAACAAAAATATTATCACAATATATTTTGTCATATTGATCGATTTTGATAATTATCACGATATATTGCCATATTATGTTTGTTTTTTGTATTCTTATTCAATGAACAAGTTAAAATAATCAAGCAATATTAAACAAATATGATTTATTTTCAGCAAATGCCAAAAACTAAAAACACACAACAATCCCTTAAATTATGAAAAGTTTTCAAGTATTCAAAATATTTGCACATACAGTAGCTGAAATTAACATGGCAATATAACAGTTTAAAACATTGTGTAAAACATTTAAAGTGCAAACATAAAACAGTGGTGAGTTACGAAAAGCATTCGCACTTCTGCGTTCGTTTCTATTTCATGTAAACACTGTAACATGTTCCTTTGAGATCGGTAGTTTAGATGCTGCTATTCAGCCTGGTCGGGATGCGGTCTTCTTTTACTGTCTATGGATGCCTGGATACGATTTTTATATGTATATATATATATATATATTTACATATATATATCTGTCTCTTATACACATCTTAGGAAGACATGCATTATATATAGATAGATAGATAGATAGATGTTTTTTTTTTTCCTAGGAGGGGCGTGGTCAAGAGGCTCCTTATAAAAGCTCTTGAGAAACCCTGTATTATCATCATCTCCTTCACTCACTCACGAGAGTCCTGGTTGTCCGGCGTCTTTTTCTTCTTGGCCCGGCCACTTGGCTAATGTTTACCACCTTGGCTTCTTAGTAGCCATTATTGGCCATGATTTGCTGTTGTGCTGCCATTATGCCAAGCCCACGCGCTAGATGATAGGCCAAAGACATTGTTGCATGGTGGCCAAATAAGTGTCATTGAATTTTATAGCCTACGTTTATCATTGTTATCATCATCATTTTTCTCGATAAAAAATCAAGATCGTTTTATCACCCAGCACTAAATATAATGTTTCTTATATGTTCATGTTAGTGGACCAATCAAAAACATTTGGCTTATTAGCATATATATAATTTGTATAATTCCAGCTATTGTCTCAATGTGTCCGTTACATCAGCGTAGCTTTGTTTCTGAGTTCAGTTGTTGGAATTAATACCCTTTTCGTGAAATAATAATTTGACTCTTTCTCTCTCTGTCAAAAGCAGGGAAAGGTCTTTCTGCTGTATTAGACACTAATGAATGCATGGCTGTATGAGCTCATCAGAGCACTGGGAAGCTCCACTGGCAGCCTTCTTTCCCTCTCTCTCTCTTTTTCTCGCAGAGTACAGGTAAAATTCCTTTCAATACCCTTCACCAGAAATAATTTCACCCGTCTCTTTCTCTCTCTCTTTCTCTCCCCTCTCTCTCTCACACACACCCACATTCATAATGAGAAATCCCACAATAAAGCCTTCACGAGGCTTTCAATTTAAGGCTGCTGTTTGTGACAGCTGGAAGCTTGTGAATGTACACATCATGTGTGAAACAATGAACCACATATGAGATGCCATTTATGATAAATGTCTTTAAATTTCCTAATCCAAACCCTTAACTGAAACCATAATGTTCATCTGTAACATGGAAAAACGTTATGGGCCGGAAGCATACACACAGACACACGATCCCTCACAGAAAGAGAGAGAGAGAGAGAGAGAGAGAGATCCAGGACTGATTAAGATCTGTTTTATTATCAGCAACGTGTGAAATCCATCTCAAAATATTTATGACATTTAAATTAAATAATTATACCAAACTCTGTACAGTAGAGAGAAGTGAGAGAGTAGTATCTGTGGACTCTCTCCATTCTGAATAAAATCTTTTATTTTCCATATGAAAAGAGGTGGACTAGACAGTGCTGAATAGACCTCTGTTAAATGATTATGACCTGGGAGCTTGTCTTGGAAACCTTCATAAATGCTTGACTGCTCTGTTTTTGAATGTGACAGCCATGTGTGTTTAGTCAGTTCCAACTTTCTGTGAACTGTGGACTTTGGCCCGTTTAGGCTTCTCTTTCAGAAACAGCCGCTGTGATTCTGTAATGCTGTCAATCTAGTGCTGCTTTTGGTGTTCTCTTCTCCTTTTGCCTTCAGTTTTCCCCAGCATCCGAGTCTCTCTCTCACTATCTCTCTCTCTCAAGGAGTCCTGTCTTCTCGTTATATTGTCAAAGAATTTGAGTTTTTGTCTTACAATCAAACCAACCAGTGAGCAGTCTGGGTGTATTTTTTCAAGTATTGGTCTGATTGATGTTCTTGTTGCCCAAGGAACAGCCTTCTACAGGACTTAAGCTCAATGCATTGATTTCTTTCTTTCTTCCATCTTACCAAAACGTTGTGAACGTTCATACATCACTTCAGGAAATATCATGGCTTTCACCAAGAGAGTCTAGTGAGGTAATGTAAAGTTGCCGCTCTTTCTAATGTTCATCTTGTGGCAGTTGCTTCTTAATTTCCTTTTAAGCAGAAAGTGCTGTTAAACTTCCTGACTGGCATATGGAGAGTCAAAATGCATAAAATTAGTTGCATTTCTTCTCATCAATTATCAGACTTCATACACTTATTTTTGGTTTTCTGGATGTTGAGCAGTAAGTCAGATCTTGAATTCTTTTATAAATGTACACAGCTTGTTATAGTGTATAGCACACAATGCTTTGAGTAGCCAATTAAAAAGATGGATGGTTTTCTGGAACTCTATCAGTTCTTCGTTATCAGTTCTTGCCAACCATTTTGATCTCTCTGACATCTCTGCCATGATTTGCTGGAGTCATTATTTTAAGATCATTAGATGTACTTTACCAACAGGTAATGTCAATTTGTTCTGTACTGACACTCTGAATTCCACACAGGCTTTTTTCCAGCCACTTTGATTTGCTCTGAGGACATTCTGCTTTCTTTTTTCATTTTTTGGATGGAATGTCTTTGGCAGTTCCAGCAAAATGCTGCTTACTTCTGTCTGTGTTTTTCTGGCACCTTTGCTTGCAGATTTACTCCATTAAATCTGTTCTTCACATCCTCTCTTTATTATAAAAGAATATTAACAAGATATAAAGGAATAATATCAGGATGTTATTAAGATGTCGTGGACGTTTTTTCCCCACAATCTGCTAGCTGGTTGTATAGCACTCTTTCATCTCTGTTCAAAAATGTTAGTGAGTCTAGCATTGGTTTTGACAATCTTGTGATGTGTTGGTATATATTTATATCTCCAGTATTGATAGTAGAAGGCTAACTTACTCATTGACTTGACTGGCTGGAGTGCAAATGAAAGCCTTCCTCTCCCCTCTCTCTCTTTCTCCCATTGGCATCCCAAGAGACCAACAGAGGGGAAAGTATGGACAAAACAATGCAAATGTGCAACTGCTTTGAAGCGATTGATCTTGATTAAGG
This sequence comes from Distichodus sexfasciatus, assembly GCA_032718565.1. Taxonomy (NCBI): domain Eukaryota; kingdom Metazoa; phylum Chordata; class Actinopteri; order Characiformes; family Distichodontidae; genus Distichodus; species Distichodus sexfasciatus. The sequence goes on along the minus strand of JAVGVS010000007.1, from coordinate 6,811,265 downwards.
CCCATCCTCTGCCAAATCTCAATATCAAACACAGGAATTACACCCTCTGCTCGCTAATTATTTACAACGTTTGAGTGGCTCCGGTAGGGAGGATTAGCATTCTGCATAATGGAGCAGTAATTGCACTCTCCACTAATTGTGTGTTTTTCACCACTTTCCATGCTGCTTGGTTTGAGGCTAGAGAAACAGACGTTCATGTCCTGGGTTTAAACAAGCTGGTTGCATACCCATTTATGGTAATGACACATCATGAAACCTCGGTTAACAAAATGACAGTGTAAATTCACATGAAGTCAAGAAATTAGTCCTGGAGGCTTTCTTTAAACGAATATAATGAGGTGGACTCAAATCAGTCAAATGTATGATGAGAAAGTTGGAATTTGAAAACAGGGTTTGTATATTGTAGATGTATATAATTTGATTTCATTACTACTAGCAAAGATAAAACTTTATTGCAGAGACAAATGAGCGATAGTTTAAACTTGGCAAAGCTTGTAGAATTTTAATTAAACAGTCTGTGAAAATGTTAGCTTACATAACAATAATTTGCAGAAGATGTATGTGAGTGAACATTTGTCATCTTGAACACACCACAGCACAGCGCACAGTGTACCACAACGAAATGTGACCTCTGCATTTAACCCATCCGTGAAGGAGCATTAGACTGGCTAACAAGGGCCGCGCCCAGGGAGCAGTGCTTAGGGACGGTACCTTGCTCATGAGTACCTCAGTAGTAACTTTACGGCCCTGGATTCAAACCTGCGATCTTCAGATCACGGGGCGAACACCCTACCATTATGCCACCAGCTGCCCCGTGAAGAGAAGATGCTTTGATTTGCACTTAGTGAATTTTTGCTTTGTATATATTCATGCTAATCTGACGTATTAGACACTACACTTCTATTGAAATAGAGACATAGGGTGAGATGGTAATGGCTCTGGCCAGGTACATGAGTTAATCAGTGTCTGAGTGTGTGCAGCAGCTTGTCTGTGTGTGTGTGTGTGTCTGTGTGTGTTAGGGTCAGCGACACTTTCGAAGGCAATGCATCTAGAAGCTGTTCTCATCGACCCACACTGTGATAGGCCAGAAAATGGGCTGCATATACTTGTGGTTTTCAGTCAACTCACTGCCCCAGACCGTCACCACCCAGGAGTCTGGTCCTGCCTCATGTTGCACAGCAGTGGAAGGGTGATGATTTGCAGTTTAGAAATGTGCTGTCCTGCTGAGTTTCTTTGTGGGTCAGGGTGTGTGATGTGTGATGCCATTAGTGTCATAGCGATTTGTAACTACAATTACCAAAAGTTTTAAATTATTATGTCTTTGTGTACATATATCTACACCCATGTCTTAAGAGCCTTATGTCAATAATTCATTTAGATTCAGAAGCCACAATCACGTCCGTCAACTGAAATATCTTAAGCCTCACAACAATAATTTCCATCATTGTATGTGAGAAGACTGTTGTAAAGCCATACATTTAAAATGCAGTTGGGACAGGTTACTCCAGTGGTCCCTAACCTATTTGGCAACCTATTTGGATGTGAGACGTGTAACAAAACACAATAAAGTGCTTAGTATTCAACCTATTTACTGGTCACAATCATGTCAGTTGCCTTTGGTTAACACATTTTTTTTTTTTTCACATTTCCTTTGGTGGTCAATTTTTTAGTGATTTTCAACAAGGCAGTTCAAATAACATTTGTGATTCTAGAATACATATGGAAAGTTATATAAATTGCACAGGATTCAATCATTTAATGTCTTTTGTCCAGCATAGAAAAGTTCTCCAGGCTTCCACAGTTTCCGGCTGTGCTCCATTAAGTCGTGCAGTGGTGAGTTCTAAGTTAACAATATTAGTTAGGTTATATACTAGAATGTTTTAGATACATGCAGGAAGTAAACCAATGTTTGAAATAGTTTTCTTGCAGCTGTAAATCAAGCAAAAATCCTTTTCTTTTGTGATATCTTTAAATTACTCTATTGTTATTTTCAAGTTCCCTCTCTCGGACATATTGGACTGATAAAGGTTTCGTGATATATTCCATAGGACGTGTATATAGCTTGGCTTAGAATTATTTTTACAAGTAACCATTTTAGGGCCGTTATATAATGATTTATGATTTTCAAAAGACTTTGATTTAAAAATATATCATACCTAGTTCAGTTCTTACATTAACCAGCATGAACCCAACTCTCTCAAGATGTTAGAGTGTATTTCGGTCAGTTATCTAAAAGCTTTCCTTTATTTAGTCTGGACTGTGTTTATACTGTATACTCTCACATTTTGACAAGGCAGGTATCTTGGTGAACTACAGAGCACTCATGTGTATGTCAATCAGGCTAAGCATCTCAGGTAAATGTAAATACAATCACAATGATGTGCTTTACCAACATTATGACTAGGCAATATATATTTATTAGTACTGAATATCAATGCTTACAGTATGGTATAATGCTGGCCCATTTCATTTAACTACTAAAATCATTAAGATAATATTTTGTCTTTGCTTTTTTATTTGAGATATTTTCATAATTCAGAGGACATTTGGCAGGTGTTTAATAGGATATAAATATGATATAAATGCCAAAAGATGAATTATGTTGTAAACTGTAGGTGAAGGTTAAAGCTAAAGTTAAGTGTAAGTGTGCAGTTGATCTCTTCATTATCAGGTAGTCAGCTGCGTTGAATGTTACAAATTTTCAAAAGAGAGTGAGAGATGTATCAGAATAATTTTCTATAATTAGCTCCTGCTCTGCAGCAGTGGGATACAGATACACAGCTGCCTTCTTAACTCGAGTGGCAGCATCAGTAACTACTGTGTGTCATAATTAGCATAGGTAAGCAGCTGTTACAGGCTGGAATCATGAAATACTACTGAAAGTTTGACTTCTAACAGTGTTAAAAATATTCTTTGCTGTCCAAATCCTGATTCCCCCTCAAACGTGCTTTATTTAGAGCTCCACAGATTTAACCCAACGAAAGTGACCTTGGGTGCTTTATGGTAATACAGAGTTAAACGTTTACAGACTAATCTATGTTCCAATTTAGAGAACAACAACAAAACAACCCCCCAAAGTATCAGATTATCCTAAATTATATATTATCTGGCTAAACTTGATTTGCAAGTTTTCTAAATCCTGCTTTTCCACCTTTTTTAACTGAATTGGCCTAGTCTCCAAATGTTCCTCTCTACACCTGGGGTAGATTCGCTTGCTTTTATGTCTTATGCTGCATCTGTCTCACCCTCCTCTGTATGTGCAGTACTGTGAAAGTGAACATCACAAAAGTGTAAGTGTCCTTATAAAAAAAGGCTGCCTCCCTGCACTCAGGTTTTTGAATGGAAATCAGCAGATTCTCCATTCTGAAATTTGATGATGCTTTCTGTATCTTTGTGTAGCTTTACAGTAGAAAGACGAAAGCATGAGTGAGATACAGCCATCGTGTAAAATAGGGGAAAACAACATGCCATCAGGGATAATATATTGCAGACAATTGGAAAAATTGTCATGATTCAAGATTCTTCATTTGTCACATACACAGCTATACACAGTAAAACTTAAATGAATTGAAGAGAAATTATGAAAAAAAAAGAATATATATATATATATATATATATATATATATATATATATATATATATATATATATATATATATACACACACACACACACACACATATATATATATATATATATATATATATATATATATATATATATATATATATATATATATATATATATATATATCTTCTTCTCATTTTTTTCTTCTTTGACTTTTCAAGTTTTCCTGCTGGCGACACACACTACAAAGATGTTTTGGCTTAATTTGAAGTTTTACATCCTAATTATGTACAGAAGTAATTTCATACTAGCTTCTCTTGGGTGACCTCCCCTGGCTGCTTTTTCGCTGCCACGTTAACATGACTTCAGTATCAAAGCTCTGAGTTGAGATATCCTTGGAAGTTAAGCTTCATTAAGCGCTATACAGAAATAAAAGTGGAATTGAATTAAAAACCTTTCAGCTTTCGATGCGGAGCTTTCATAGCAAATGCTTACTACGGTTTGCTAATGAAGGGAAGGGGGGAATATTGCATTGGTAGCAGTCTATTAGTGTTGGCGTTACCAGCACTAGCTGAGTTTCTGTGAGGTCCTGCGTAATCTCAATGAGAGGAGTAATATTCATTCATTCATTCATGCACCATTCATTTTCCAAGCTGAAACCCTGGGCAGGCGCCAGCACACCGGACACACACTCACACAATCACACCCACATTCACACCTTATGAGGCCAATTTAGAGTCGGCAATTAACCTATAGTGCATGCCTTTGGACTGTGGGAGGAAACCAGCCAATTAATCAAAAAATTTGCCCCATGTTGGTTATATTGATTATTCTGTTAATGCTTAAAAAATATTTTAGATACTTTCCCCGTGTGTGTTCATGTGCTGCAGCTAAAATACATGTGTCTCCTACAGTTATTTTCAAATTACAATGTCATTTTCTTTTAGTACATGAAATATCTCAGTTAAATATTTAAGCTTTTTTTTTGAGTAAACATTGTCAGTGAATTATGAGGGCAGAAAACAAACAAAAATACAAAAGAAAAAATAATTGTTCATTAATTGTTAATCAATTAAAATGTTCAATTAATTGTGATGTTGATTTAAGGTGATATCACCCAGCCCTACTCTCCCTGGCTTCGTGTTTACAGGTATTTCCCCCGCAACACTATTGTTTGTCTCCACAATGTGCCACATCCATGCCCACGCGAGGAGAGCAGGGACTCTCGTTAGGGCTCGTCTGCTAATTAATGTCTGATTAAAGCAGCATGCCTGCAAGGTCACAGCCAGATTCTGTGCTAAGCCGAACAGAGCATATATACTAATCAACAAAAGCAGCGATGCCTACTTTCCCTCTCCTCCGCCTTAACAAGCAAAGCTAAAAAGCTCTCCCCAAGGCTGCGCCCCGAAACGACCGGTGGGTTTCCGATACTGTGCACCTTTTCGACTTGTCTAATTCAAATATAAACGTAGTGCTGGCCGCCATGTGTCAGACAGTGTAATATTCCATAGTTGTGCTACTCATTCTCAGTTCCACGGATGTTCATTTTTGTGCTTTTCTTTTTTCTTCACTCATCCACCATTCAATCAGACCTGTGATTATCTCCCCGTGTGGCCAGGCTGCAAAGGGATGGCAGAGACAAAGACACTACTACTGGCCAAGGTGTCAAGGGCTGAGTCTGGGCACAAATGAGCTGGGATGGATAGCGTTAATGTCAAATGAAATTCATGTTTGCCTTTTTTCTTCATCCAGAGGGTCTGGGTAAAGAGGCTGTATGTCAAGTGTGAACTTTTTATCTCTATGGTTTTTAAAAGGAAGTCATACAAAATGCTACCTGAAGTTCAGACAAAATAGCCCTTCAGAAGCTAAGCAGGTCTGGGATTGGCCAGGACTTGGATGAGAGAGCAACTCATTTATTGTGATCTGTGTGGACCCAATAACCCCTGTTACTGACTCTCTTAATTAACCTATATTGTATATTTTTGGACTATAGGGCTGGAATACGACAAGGCATTACAAACTCCATATAGAAGGCCTACAGCCAACCCCATTGATCGAATCCACAGCCTTCTCCCTTGGCCTCATCATTCATTCATTCATTCTTTAAAATCGAAATTCTGAGCCCATACACACATGGCGAGGATTAAGCGGCTATTTTTCCTCCGTTTTCGAAAATAACTTAATACACATGAGCCTGTTTTCAAAAACATCTCTGTACACGCAAATGCGGGTAAATATGCGTCAAGAATCGTGTCGAACCATGTCAGCCAATCAGAATCCTGGAAAAAAAGAACAAGTTACATCCAGTTACAAAGACTTTACATCCAGATGCTTCATAAACAATGGCGAATAGAGGATGCTTGGAATGGACAGACAGGGAAGTCAAGTTACTTCAAAATGTTAGCAGGTGCAAACAAGCACAAATAGCTTGAATGAGGGAGACGCAGAATCTCGCTGCTCTTACAGTATCCATCTTCCAGTCAACATAAACAAACATTGCAGACCTGACATCAACACATTTCCTGTTGCACACTTGTGACTTTTTTTTTATTACGTTTTCCCCACCATACGTGGTCAGTCAAGCCATAGTTTTTAGAAATGTCCACTTTGGCTGGAGTTTTTAAAAATAGCTGGTTTCAGTGACTAAGCGATCGCTTACATGTGGATGATTTCTGTAACCGCATAAAAAATATCTGTTTTTATAAATACTCAGCTACTCTTTCTAATGGATTCCAACCAAAACCTTTCGACATCTGTGGGTGCTTGTCACATAGCTTTTGATGATAGCATAACATTTACATTCATGGCATTTAGCAAACGCTGTTATGCACAGCGACTTCCATTTCCTAATTTCAGGGACAATCTCCCTGGAGCAGAGGTTAAGGGTCTTGATCTAGGACCGAATGATGGTAGTGCCAGAGGTCGGATTCGAACCCGCGACCTCTTGGTCCAGCGGTTGGTATCCTACCCAATTGGAAATTTTCATAAAGGTGATAAACAGATTAAAACACTCACATGGCAGGGCAGGGATTTGGGAAGCTATAGGCTGGGCATACACTGTGCGATTTTTTTCAGTCATTTGGTAAATCTCCAGCTCAAACAGTACGACTAAGTCTCATGTGTTGAAAAGCCAAAGCTCCCGATTGATGTGCGCACTTTTTACTTTAAGACCCGATGGCTGCTCACTACGACATGGACTCCCCTTACCTTGAACTGCAAAATCGGCGTCCAAATGCCTATGTCAGACTACTGCCTCGCTGCCATGTTGGTACTCTGTACTCTGCTTGCATTTCACCTCCAGTTCTGCTCGTAGGCGTAATGAGGAAAAACACACTGAGTTCAGGTGAGCTGGCTCATGGCTCTGCTTCAACAGTGTGATACCCTAATGAGGGGCGACCAGAATTTCAAACAGGCTTGATTTTCATCCAACCATACGATTGCCAATAGGGAGCTGGTGAGGGTTGTACGGTGCATGTTATGCTTATATAACATGATGCACGACGCATGATTAAGCTGAAACTCGGGTCGATCAAAAAAATAGTCGCACGAGTAAAAAATCTGCCAGAAATCGGACAGTATAAGCCCAGCTTAATTCCAACTTTACTTTTACGCAGTCTTGATGTTGTAAAGGGGTAAAAGACTGAAAGTATTAATTATCCAGCTCAAATCTGATTAACGTGGATTCTTATTTTAAAGTACTTGACCCGTGACTGCTAATGATACCTCCTACCATTATAAACTGGATAACTATAGTTAGCAACAGGAATCCTTTAAACGGGGTTGACTATTGTTCTAGATTTAACTCCATAATAAACAAAATGTGCTCAGGCCTCCATCCAAGTAATAAAACATAACCAGGCATCTTTATATTCAGTAATATATGATTGTCATTAAGAGCTTTGTGTAAGTAACACACTCCAAAGACACTGACTGTGATTGGGTGTGGGTGTGCGTGTGTGTGCATGTTCCCTTTAATTTCAACCTGATGATTGTGCTGTGCTTTGTGACTACGCATTTTCATTCTTTCAAGGGCCCTCAGTGCCTCTTCAAGTATTACGCAGTTTATTTGTTTCAGTGTCTCTTATGAAATAGAGCCACACCAGTAACAATAGCATTTCAGATCCTATAGCTTTATTGCTTAATTTCCTCCTTTAGAACTGAAGAAGAAACTTCTCATTTTCTCTGCAAACTCTCCGCTGAGGCCCAGGCGGGTGATGTTAGGTCATTAGCAGGTGTTAGAAAATAGTGTTTAGGGGCTGAGCTCCATGGGGTATTGATCGTTACGGCCACTGCTGAGGGCCTGACTCTGCACCGTTATTGGCCTGTTTGAGGAAGCGGCAACGTCTTTTGGAGCCCGGTGCATACCGAATTACGTTGTCGTAGAGGTAAGAGTATGAACAACACGTTTTAAATCGACAGCTTCACGTAATGGCTTTGTCATGATGAGTCTCTGGGCTGCTTGCCTCGATCACGTACAATTAGAAATTCGCTTTCATATTTGCTGTTTGTTTAGTTTAGTTTTCTCTACCCTCCGGATCAAAGTCGCATTACACGGTCCTTCTCTCGGTGGAAATTCACACTTAATTGCTTGGTTGCTTTTAAAAAAAAATAATTTGAGTTTTAATTGAATCTATATACAATATGCCTAGATAGTAGCCCGTGTCCTACCGGTTATTGACTTTCACATGCCAGTGTGTGCTTGGTAACCCGCTTAGCGTATGGCGATGAAGTGTGATTGGGTTAGAGGGGAAAAACACTTGATCTGCATTCAACAATGAAGGAGATTTCATTCATGAATACCTGGATATGTTTGGTCGATGTAGAGCATTTTCAGTCAAGAAAGCAATGAGGTCTGATAACGTACATGTTTTATTTTCAAGCTCTAGACACAGTTAAAGGAATTTAATGGAGGATTGAGAACACTGAGTGAAAAATGTAGATTTACTCTGAAGTGTGCAGTGTTCAGGTATTTAACTGACTCAAAATTATGTAGTCTTGTTAACGTAAATAATAATAATACTAATAGCCGTAATAATAATAATAATAATAATAATAATAATAATAATAATAATAATAATAATAATAATAATAATAATAATAGTAATAATAATAATAATAATAATAATGTGTGCCCTGCGATTGTGTTGGCACCTGCCCAGGGGTTGTTCCCCACCACGTCGCCTATAAGTTCCCGGGACAGGCTCCGGTCCCCCCGCGACCCCAGTTGGGATTAAGCAGTTTAGATAATGAATTGAATAATAATGTATGTCAGTAGGCATTGGGCTGAATGATTTAACCTTGAATTAGTGATTGCAAGGTTGTGGGTTTGAGTTTTTAGAAAACACTCCAAGGCTGACCATGGCTCATAAGCCCAATTGGTCCAAGGGGCTACTAAGAGCATAAATTACAAATATATACATTTAAATGAATGTCCTAGTAACCAAAACATGCCACAGTTGGGCTTTTGGGCTGTTGACAAGTGTGGAGTGAAGTGATAACTTTGTGAGATGACTTTTCTTTTGAAGTGCATGGGCACAATCCTGAGCATTTGTGTCTGTTGAGTGTGTCTGAGAAAAATGGTGTCTTGGAATTTGCAGGATTCTCTACTATGTCCTGAGAGTTGTGTATCAACAAATTTTAAGCTGCTTATATCTGAGCTGTGACTGGCTAGTTGTAGATGTTTTCTAAGGCATGGGTTTTGCTTTGAAAAGACAGCCAGTGGGCTTCCTGTGGATGCTAATGCCCCCCAATGTCAGAATGACTGGTGCTGTTGCTTTCACTGTACTACTAGTAAATGAGATTGTCCTAGCATGCAAAGAGCGCGAAGGAAAAAGTCTGATGTCATCTTGTGTGGTTGGGTAATGCTAGCCAGGACCACATGCAACTTTTCAGAAACAGTATTGTCTAGTGTATTTCAGCAAACTATAATGTTGATGTTTAATCACTGGTACTTTTCTTAAGAATACTTGGGAAGCTATAGCAGAGCCTTTATTTTGATCACCTCCTAATGAGAGCATTTTTGCAAATATGATGGGGTGGAGAAATAGTGGTGGATGCTTTTGCATTAATGATCAAATTCTTTGATCCTTATTCACAGTATCCTTGGGGAACATTTGCGTTTTAAGATTACATTATAATTCTTGGTCCATCCGTGGATAGTTTGGCATAGCAGGACTGATTCTTTTAGGATTTTCCTGAAATGTTTGAATTCATTAGAATCAATTTCAGTTAGAAGGAAAGTTGGAGCATTGAGCATATCCTAATATTGGTTTTGTGCTTGTTTTTAACAGTTTTATGCATGATGTTCACTTGAGTGTACAACTATGTAAATTCAAATCTTACCATTAGGTAATTCAAATCACGAACAGGTTATTAGCTTTGAGTCAGTGATTAAAACTTTAAAGGGGTTATGCTGAGTTTAAAACTGTGATCATTATAAAGGCAATGTCAATATAGACCCACACACACCTCTATGCACAGTTCAAGCCTCTTTATTGACAGTATAGATTTTAGCTTGTATTTAATGCTAATTATGGCATGATTCCCATTCCATAAATTGTCTTACATAAATAAATGTGCTGTTATGAGTTAAACACATTAATAAGCTTCTCAGCTTTTGAGATGTAATTAGTACCAAAAACAAGCTTTTTATGTTCCATGTCCTCGTAATTGCTGTGCTGTAGTGTAATCGATGTAGTCAGGTTGTGATTGGTTGCAGCATGCAGGTCAATGAGCCTGGTGGACTGTGTGGGCCTGCAGTGTTACTGAGCCAGTGAAATATAGATTAGTTTATCTGGAAAAAGCTGAACCACTATGGTGAGGTTCTGATTGGATCCATGATGTAATTAAACAATAATACCTCCCCCCACCACACACCCACACATCTCCCTTCTTCCTTTCTCACCCTCTCAGTAGCAAAAATGCTGTTAGTTTTCCAGCAGCACAGTAAACACCACAGTCATAACTACTTACCGCTGATGTCAGTTTTGTGCTCCTGGAATCCTTCTTCTAATCAGGCAGATTGCAACACCACATTGTAATTTGCTTTGAGTAGGAAAGTTGCCTTGCATGTGTTTTGACTAGAAAATCATGGAAGAATCTGCTTATTAAAGCAGCAAGGGAGCTTCCATTTAATTTTATGCCATGACATGCAGGGATGGATGCAGCAGTTTGAAATTTCTGGGTCATCACTAATGCTCTTGGCTTATGTATAGCTTATCTGCAGATCACTGATTTGCATTGATTTTGTCAAACTATACAGGGTGGTTAATGCAAGATAATTAACATGACCAATGAACATTAAAATTGCATCACTTATAATTATATAATATCATTCTGTTCATCTTGCACTGCCTTTTAGACTTTGGATTTTAGACAGTTGTTTTACATCACTGATTTTATATAATGTATCTCTCATAATGTCTTAAATATGCTTAATGCATTTGGGAATACAGTCTTAATATAGATCAGTTGTTGCCATATTTCAATATTAACAGCTTTTTCAATATGTGACAGCTATTTACTTCCAGTAGTTCTGAAGGCCAGAAGAACCAAGAATATGGTTTTTTCCCACAAACACAGGTGCAGGACAGCAGCAAAATAGTAAATCGCTTAGATCAAGATTGAACCGGTTATAGGCAGCCTGACATTGTCTGGGCAAGCACAAATATCAAACATATATACGCATGCAACTCAGCAGATCATGTACCCACAGATGTGGCACTGACAGTGTTGGGGGGTAACGGAATACATGTTCCGTTACAGTTACCGTTTAAATAGGTGATAATTAGAATACAGTTACTTTGTTGAATACAATGGATTACGGCGGTCTTCTTCTGCTTCGCTATGTAAGGCTATCCCTCTCTATCTCCTCTCTAATTTTGGTAATTCCACGCATTGCCGGAAACCCAAACAAAACATGCAATAAGAGGCTCTAATGTAAGCGTCCTGTTAACCTTTGTGGCGTCAATTACACGATGATGAACCGGGCCAACTGTAGAGCCAGCAGTGCCGGGCAGGAATGCATTCTTACTCAGGAAATTTTGTGTTTGCTCCTTTGAGTAAATATATTGTCTATTCAGGAGATTTGGACTTAACAGCAATTGGTAGAAAAAACAAGCAGAATTTGCAGGATGTGATTGCTACATTCATGTAGTTGTAAAAAAGCATGACAATATATTAAGTAATCCAAAGTATTCAGAATACGTTAGAGTAGCTCACATTAGTAACAATGGAATACGTTACAAAACTACATTTTTGGGGCATGTATTCTGTAATCTGTAGTGGAATACATTTTAAAAGTAACCTTCCCAACACTGGGCACTGAGAGGTGGTGTGACAGGTGCTTAGAATCCCCAAGAATTACACTAGACTGGTGCATTAAAAAGCGTGGCCCCGCGCATGGCTAACTCACAGACACTCTGTCCTACTACATTATTTTATGTGAACATTCCTGAAAACTATAGAATTATCAAAGGGATATGTGAGAGCTCTGTTATATTATTTTAAATAATGTTTAAAAAAAAAATTATTATATAAAATATATATAATATATATAATTATATATAATTAATATATATACTTGGTAAATGGCATAGTTATAACATTTAGATATAATGCAGTTAGAGAAGGATGGGCATTGGCTTTGTGGCCTCTAAATGTTGGAGTGAGTTGTAATATTTTTCTTTCGAAAATACTTTTCAAATCTGAATTTCCATTGTGCTTTTTTCAGATTAGCCTTTATTGTTTTGTTTCGATTACTCCCATGCTTTGAACTGATGTTGCTTAATTTAGGCATTTCAGCTGTGTTTTGTTGTATTAACATTCTGGTTAGCCTATAGCGTTTCTATGAATTTCATTTCTGAGATTTGTCAGTCCTTAACTTCCCTTTTTGGGTTCATTTTTGATTAGCTTGAGTATTTTTAAGTGACTGTCTTTTTGATTAATGGTCTCACATTCTCCTTGAGTGTTCTCTTGTATAACGCGAGATTCATGGCTGAATCGGTGATGATAAGCTCGCCAGACCTTTAGTTAGAAAAGCAGCTCAAACCCACTGTGCTTTCCACCCTCATTATATGAGCTTCCCTTGGTCAAAGGGCAGTTTTTGGCTTCTCTAAACCTGGATTTTTTTCTTCTGTTGTGCTCTTTTTACACTTTTCTCTTCTATTTAAACATGCTGTTCTGGTGCTAGTACTGTTCATCTAACAGTTAGTTTCAGGTGTGTTAGTTTGAACATATTCTTATGAACTAAGGGTTGTAAGATAAAGTTCTTAGATACTGTAGATCAGGCGCTGTAATGATCGACTTCAGAATGGATTTTCTCAGATTCACAGGCTTTGACCATCTTTGATCAATCTTTATTCTCTTTTGATCTTAGCATGATGTAGCAACACATTTTTCTAAGGCAGGGCATGCTACTCTCTAATGATATCTTGTGAATTTCTGGCTCAGGAATGTGTGTTTGAAGGACACAATTTGGCAAGAAGACACCTAAAAAGGGGAAGAAGCAGAAAGCATGAAATGAACCTGTCTTTTCCACCTTCAGTTTCCACAGTCTTTCTCTCTCCCCGCCCTCTCTCTCTTGCTACTTTCCACCCTGTTTTACCCATTTATCAGCCTTTCTGTAACAGTGTCCCCTCTCACCTTCTTATTTGCTCCCTGTTTGCCTTTGAACCTCTCTATAGCCCAGAGTCTTTAAAAATCAATTGGGAATAATGTTCTGTATTTTCCACTTCTCTGTGTCCTACAGGTGGTTCAAATTTAACTCCTGCAATGTTAATGTTTAGTGTGTAACCAGATTGTATGATTGCAACGATACTCATAACCCATTTTGATTGAAGGTGACTGATTTGTTCATTAGAACAAATGAGTTGGAGAGTTTCTTATAATGTAATTTACAGTAGCTAGATTAAGTCATATTACCAATTGTGCATAACAACACGGTGGTGCAGTGGTTAATGCTGCCGAGATCACAGCGAGAAGACCCTGGGTTCGAGCCCCTGGTTGGCCGTGGAGCCTTTCTGTGTGGGGTTTGCATGCTCTCCCTGGGTTTCCTCCGGGTGCTCCGGCTTCCTCCCACAATCCAAAAGCCTGCAATATAAGTTAATTGCCTTTCTAAATTGGCCCGTAAGGTGTGAATGTGTGCGTGTGAGTGTGTGTGCCCTGCGGTGTGTTGGCGCCTGCCCAGGTTTGTTCCCCGCCTTGTGCCCGTAAGTTCCTGAGATAGGCTCCGGTCCCCCCGCAACCACAGTTGGAATTAAGCGGTTTGAATTGTGAGTGAATGCATAACAACCACGGGTGGCTTACAAAATACATTACAGACCTTTTGTTGAGAATGTCTGCTTTTTTCTTGTATCTATACTTACTTGCTACTTATTTAATAAAACTAAGGTGTGGGGCACATTCAAGAAATGAAAGATGTGAAAGTGAGTGATTATTTGTCATCATGAACACACCACAGCACAGCACACAGTGCACCACAATGAAATATGACCTCTGCATTTGGCCCATCCATGAAGGAGCAGTGGGCAGTTAACAAGGACAGTGCCCAGGGAGCAGTGTTTGGGAACTGTACCTCATGAGTACCTCGGTGGTAACTTTACCGGTCTGGGATTCAAACCGGCGACCTGCTGATCACGGGGCCAACACCCAACCGTTACGTCACCAACTACCCCAAAGAACATAAGGGATCCACCCTGACTCTTACCCCTTTTCCACTGCTCTGGTTCTTGTGCCGGTTCCCAATTTTGGAACCAGTGCCACACTTTCCACAGAAAAAAATTTGGTGCCGATGCGCTAAAACGAGCTCCGAACCGGCCCCTAAACTTTGCTGGTCTAGCAGCGAGAACCCATGACATCGCGAGAGGTGGGCGGAGAGATAGGTAGCTTTAGAAGAGAAAATGGTGGAGAGCCAAAGTCTGGTAACATGGAGCGCGGAAGAAATTAAAGCTCTTTTAGCAATATGGACGTCCACAGAGAGTCAGCAGAAATTGGAAAGTGCACAAAGAAAGAAGAAGGTATATGAAGAAATAAGGGAAGAGCTAAAAGTTGCAGGCTTCGTATGAACAACCGACCAATCGGCCATGTTTGTATCTGTTTAGTGGGTGTGACCTGTGGCGTATTATCATGCGGCTCCCGCTGAGCTCCCTGGTCAGTGTAAATGCGGGCCAGTTCTTGGCTGGTTCACAGTTCAGCACCGGCCGAGCACCAGAACCGGCACCTGGCACCAGCACCAGTGTAGTGGAAAAGGGATATCTGTGCTACCTCGAACAACTGGAAAACAGGGCCTCATTCATCAACCATTCTTCAGAATAAATGTGTTCTTAAAACCACTTACACATTAAGCAGTGCTTTACAGGTCTGTACTATTTTGACCTCTTTTTCCTCTGAATTGTCTCTGTTCTCTCTGTCAGTTCCCTTTTCATTTAATCTTTTCATACATTTACCCACCGTGAGCAATTTAGCAGGTAGCATTCCCAAGACGTGCAATACATATGATGTGCAT
Source organism: Distichodus sexfasciatus (assembly GCA_032718565.1). Taxonomy (NCBI): domain Eukaryota; kingdom Metazoa; phylum Chordata; class Actinopteri; order Characiformes; family Distichodontidae; genus Distichodus; species Distichodus sexfasciatus. The sequence continues at coordinate 6,796,196 of JAVGVS010000007.1, read as the reverse complement.
CTTCTGATGTTTTGTTACATTTATTACATGGCTTTTATAAAACTGTTTTTGTAGTGTTTTTTATTCCAGAGGGATAATCCTTATAGCCATCCCATAATGGTCTTAAGAAAGGGGATCACACACAGGCTTAGTTCATCATCTCAGATGAATTACTGCCTAGAGGACGGTATATTATTAGGTAGCGTAATTGCATGTAATTCCAAGTACAAAATAATAAATTACCTTGAAAGAGTTAAGCCCTGCGGGCAGGTTCATGTTGCCGTAAGAGACTCGATTAAAACCTCTCTTTTTGGCGTCATTTATTCGTCGTCAGTTCTGTGGGTTGCAGCAGCCTTGTGTTATTATGTGCTGTGCTGTATGGGGCCCCGGGGACGTCTGTCAGGTTACAGAGTTTGATTTTCAGTCTGCGTTTTGATTTCGTTTTTGTCCTCTGCTTTATTCACTTCACGACATCACAGCACTGTGTAAACTTTGCTTTAACAATTCTCAAAAGGGATTTCTGTTGAAGTTTGCGAGTCTTACACACGCGCCACTTCCTCAGCAGTTCTACACAACATACATATTTAATCAATCACGGTTCGCCAATTTGTTATAATTAAAAGTGTTAATGTAGTAATGACTGATCCTTTTATAGTAGTTTTGTTAAAACATTAATAATGATTGCAGCAGTCATTTTGAGTTTTAGTAGGCAACAGGGTTTGATGTGTGGCTGTCCATGGGATTACTCTGGATGACTCTAGGTGTGCAAGAGGGAACCTGAGGTATAGGCTTGGGTCCTGACGCTGCCCATGCATGGTTCTAGCTTCTAGACTAACTGTCAGTTTAAAAATGCGCATACATTGGTCGGTTTATGTGCAAGGCGAAGTGTACAGTGGGAACATGAATAATTCACTTTGTTTGACAGAGCGAAAGAGGAAAAGAGAAGCGATCTAGAGACGAGAGAGAGTCTGTTTAGATTCTATCCCCCACTCCTGCTATAAGACTGTAGGGGATTTTGATGCAACTGTCTGCTATTGGGTTTGGTCTAAAAAAAGATAAAATCTCACTAAAGCAGAATCACAACCTGACCTCACCGTCCAAACATGCATTACTCAGTCAGTGCTGTTTAGTTATGCCTTGGTGTGGCTTATTACAAAGATTTTTGTCACAATTTGTTTGCTGTGGGCATGTGTCTGTGTGTGTGCGGGAGAGGGCAGTGAGTGAGTGTACTTTCATGCTGGCCAGCACAGTTGCAAATGTATGATGTAAGGGTGTTGAAATATGCATCTTGTGCTGCTATAGACCTTTCAGGATCATAAGAGCACGCTTCCAGAATCATAAGCTTCATGCTAAATTTTCTCTCATCCTGAGCTTACGCTGCATGAATCTTCCCCCAGTTTTAAACCTGATTATTTTGGTTTGGTGCCAAATTTCTGGATGGACGAAATTTTGGCCTGATCAGGCTACGCTATGATAGGACCCAGTCTTCTCCACAACCAAGAAACTGGACGGCTAAACTTTACTCATACTGGAAATTTTGTCCTGATCTCTGGTGTTGTGAGCAGCAGTACATACATAATCTGCAGAAATGTATTGCAGGAAATAACCACAGCACCATGACACAGGTGACTACAGCCTTTGCCATATTTTCTCTGTCCCATCATGGCCAGAGGAAGAGGTGGAGGGAGAAAAAAATATTTTTTATTATTCTTTAGATACCTTCAAGCAGGGCTGCATAAATGACCTCAGATCAATGTCATGATTAATAAGCGTCATAAACATTGTACCTTGAATACAATAATTGAGCAGTTTTTTGTTGTTCTTTTGGCCTTCTTTCTGCACTAACAAGGTTTGTAGTATAAATATGCTCCACTATTAAAGATGGGATATATTTTCTAATGAAAGTGCATACCTTATCTTTTGCAATTTTAAAATATCTTGATCTAGGTTAGGACACTCAATTCTAGATCAAGAGGTTGTGGGTTTGAATCCTACCTGCAGCTCTACCATCACTGGGTCTCCGAGCAAGACCCTTTCCCCCATGTTACTCTCATGGAAACTGTAACTGAAATTAGGAAACAAAAGTCACTCTGGATAAGAGCGTCTGCTAAATACTGTGAATGTTAAGCATGTTAGATTTTAATGACTTATGGTATGTTGTTGTTGAGCAGGAAATCTCTTAGGTAATGAAACCAAAGTCTTTCCTGAAAGACAAAATATTAAGCTGTCTGCCTACAGCTGGCCAACCAATGAAATGCTGTTAACACCTTTATGTTTCTCTATATAAAAGTCTGTAACGGATACATAGAATCTGTGGAAAGCATCAGATTTTTTGTAGCAGGAAAACACCCGGCTTTCCATAATTCCTTCTGGTTGGCTTTCTTGGCAGGACGAAACACAATCATTTTTCCTAAATACCTAAATTGGGGAGCCTAGTGGTGGGATACTCGCTTTTTCACCAAAAGTACTGTAGATATAAATGTAGCAAACTTAATAATTGTGCCGTCTTATTAGAATGCCTGCTAGCAGTCAGCACTAGTTTTTTTTTTATTGATGGCTGATTGGATTGTACAGTGTGAACACCCTATTATTGAGCCCTCATTTGGGGATTGTTTGTTGAAATATCAGGCCAATATGATTATTCTGAGTGAGATCAGCCATCAAGGACGCAGTCTTCAAAACATCGAGCAGTTTGAGCCGGAGCTTACAGAATGAGCAGGTATTCATGCTTTCTGTAGAGTGTCAGATTTACTGGAGATAAGGTTTCATTATGATTCACACTAATAAGAATTAGCAATCTCTGGTTTGGTATGTGGCTCCTGTCCCTCAGTAAGATTGTATAAATGAATGTGTTTTCTGATGTTGTGCTTGATCATGCCAGTCGCACTGCAGAGAGAAGCTGTCATGCTTTACATTAGGGCTTAAACTGACTTTGGACTAGTTTTTGAATAGTCTGGAATGCTTTTTAAAAGTTGTGGTGTAGTGGTTAAGACACTTGACTCTAGATCAAGAGGTCATGGGTTTGAATCCTACCTGCAGCACTACCATTACTGGGTCCCTGAACAAGACCCTTAATCCCAAACTGCTCTAATGGAAACTGTCCCTGAAATTAGGAAACAAAATTTGCTCTGGATAAGAGCGTCTGCTAAATACTGTAAATGTAAAACCTTACATTTGAATGACTTATGGTATGGTGTTGTTGAGCAGGAAATCTCTTGGGTAGTGAAACCAAAGTCCTTCCTTAAAGACAAAGGATTAAGCTCTCTGCCGCCCGCTGGCCAGTCAATCAAATGCTTTTACCTTTATATTTCTCGGTGTAAAAGTCTGTAACGCATACATAGTATTTGGAAAAGGTTTTCCAGAAGAGCTCCTCCTAAAACACTCCAATAGTTTTCTTCTTCAAGCAGTACTTCAATGTACTTACATCTATTGAAGCTAAATAATGATCCAAGAACCAGTAAAGGTATCACTGAGGTACTTATGAGCAAGCTCCCCGAACGCTGCCCTTGTTAGCCTCCCCACTGCTTCTACACGGAGGGGTCAAATGCAGAGGTCACATTTTGTTGTGGTGCACTGTGTGTTGTGCTGTGGTGTGTTCACAATGACAAATAATCCCTCACTCACTCAAAATTAACAAACATCAAACAGTATGAAATAATTCTACAACACTGCAAGTGTTAATCCTCCATCCGTGGTGTTGTGGTGCTAGGAACAGATGGCTGAGGTGCGCTCTGTCAGCAGCTGGACTTTGTTAGAGGCTATCAATCTGCTTCACTTTACATACATGCAACTCAGGCTGCCTTTCCAACAGTAGATGGAAATAGTTCGGGTGAAGGATTACATAGACTTTAAATATTGGGGCAGTTGGTAGTGTAACAGTTAGAGTGTTCGCCCCGTGATTGGAAGGTCGGCGGATCGATTCACGGACTGGTAAAGGTACCACTGAAATACTCATGAGCAAGGTCTCGTCCCCAAACACTCCTCCCCGGGTGCAGCCAATGTCAGCTGTCCACTGGTCTTGCTTCGTATAATGAGACTTATAGCTAATATTAAAAGTCAGTGTTTGTGAGCAAGTTTTTATAGCATAGAGAGGATCTAGTCGTCACCCCAAAGATAACAAAATATTTTGGGCTTTTGTGAGGACACTTTTGTTTGTGGAGTCCAGTTCTCATAAGGAAAAAGATTTTGTTTTTGCATTTATTTTGAAATCCAAAATGTCGCCACCTTGTCAACCAAGTCCCCACAAAATAATCACTGCCACATGCCTATTCTTCAAGCTTAACCTCCTCTTTTAAAATCAAGTCCCCATCATGCTCATATCTTTAAAAGTGGGTGGGTTTGTGTGTTTGTTTACCTCCATAATGGTCACTTTGACCTGATTGCACACAGATGAAGTGGGGACGTGTGTCATAGTGCGGACATAAAACCCACAATTTTAATTCAAGCTGAACATCTCCCTTTAAAATCTTAGTCCCAATAATGGTCATATTCGTAAAAATGTGTGTGTGCGTCTGTGTGTGTGTGTGTGTGTGTGTGTTTGTGTGTGTGTGTGTAGTGTGTGAGAGAAAAAGAGTGAGAGGGAGAGAGATAGACAGAGAATCAGACAGGGAAAAGATAAAAAGATTAAATAGAGACAGAGAAAAGATTTTGGGTTCATTTCCCAGGGAGACATTTCTAGCTGTAGTTGTGTACTAGACTCCCAAATGTCTACTCTGTCTGCTTTAAGCAGAGAAAACTGTCCCAGCTTCCTGTTTGCTCATTTTCAGTCCCAGCTCTGGGCTTCAGCTTAGGGATGTCATTTAATGAAAGTTGAGACATTGCATATTAATTATTATTGGCCATTAAAAGCAGTATTGCATTACAGTATTTCTCTCTGTGGAAGTAGTTTGTTGGTTTGTGTGACTTTTTGCATTACACACCCAAAACTGATCTTAACTAATTATAGACTGCATAGTAAATGGGGGAATAAATGGAGCAGGCCTTACAGAAGCAATAATAATGTTACCAGGAATAAAAAGCTATTATAACCCTCTTTTATTTCAATGTCATGATGAAATAAAGATTTTTCATTCCATGCTCTTGAGGCTACCCTTATTAAACCAAAGGAAATTAAATTGCAATTTGGGAAGAACTAATAAACCACACAATTACAACATTATTATTTAACAAATAAACCAACTTTAACCTTAAATAATGCTATGCTGCTCATTAGGCGATTGTTCTGTTTTTACAAGACCCGAATATGAACGGCACTGCTATTATACATTATTAGCCTCACATGCTGAGCCAAACTCTTATCGTCCTGAATAGCAACTCACATGATTTTTTATTAGCACGAATACATTTGTTAGAAATAAAACTATAGAATGTTATTACTGAAATGAACATGATTTGTGTCATAGTAAAAGGAACTAAATTAAGACATTAAAGAGCATATTAAGCAATATTTTATTGCTCAGGAAAGTAATGTTAATGTTTGTTTAATGCATTTCCCAATAACGAGTGATGCAGTGTTTTGACATGGTGCAAATATGGAAGCAATAATTGTCTAAAGGGTGATAAAACACACAAAAAGGTCATGAGGTGTGATACCTGCCATACCGCACACACACACACACACAGGAGCCAGGGATCAAAGTTATGTTAAGGAACTAGGCTAGGGGTTCAGAAGGAGGCCAAACTCATGATGAGAAATGCATAAAGAGAATTTAGTAAGAAATTGAAATATTTCTTGTGAAAATCATTCTCAAGTTTGATTAGAGGTGTGACCAGACGCTCATGAGACAAGACAATACACAAGATATGGCTGACGAGAATGAGACGAGACAAGATATTAAAGCTATTTTTAAAAAATCTTCAATGATTAAAAACATTGACTGGAATATGGTGCAAAAAAGTGCATTTACAAACTGGCTGGATTCTCTTCACAGCATTACTATGCATCAGCTTCTAGCTTCTAATTGAAGTTGAAATAATCTAGTTAAATAATCAGATTGTACATTATATAATTAACATGTTCATTAAAACATTAGAGGCGTAATCCCTGCAAAATGAAAAGATTTAGGGAACATTAATATATACAATTAGACTAGGATACTGGCTGAAAGAATTACACAAAAAATGTTAAAATAACCATGCCGCATGGTGGCGGAATGGTTAGCACTGCTGCCTCACAGCAAGAAGGTCCTGGGTTCGATTTTGTGTGGAGTTTGCATGCTCTCCTCATGTTCGCATGGGTTTCCACCGGGTGCTCCGGTTTCCTCCCACAGTCTATATAGGTTAATTGGCGACTCTTAATTGGTCCCGTAAGGTGTGAGTGAGAGTGTGATTGTGTTAGTGTGTGTGCCCTGCGTTGTGTCGGTGCCTGCCCATGGTCCCCTCCATGACCCCGGTTGGCATTCAGCGCTTCGGATAATGGACGAATGAATGACTGAATGTTAAATTAATCCACTAGTTGTCTTCTTATTGCTTCTTTTGGCATCGTACTGTTTGTATTCGGTATATAAACTGGAAAGCATATTAGCCACCTGACTGGAGACGCAATTAGTCGATCAGCTTTCTCCAAGCCTGTACCAAGTGAAGCTTTATGCGCGTGCAGACACTAGATTTTTCTAGTGAAAGTTCCACCAGAATTCTGGCACAAAAAATAACATCAATCCTTTTCGCGAGACAGCTTTTTACTTCAACGAGAAATATCGTCACATTTTAATATCACAAGATCTTGTCCCAGTCCTAACTTTGAAACAAGAATAAATTAAAACATGCATCAAAAATAGATTTGAAATAATATAACACAGGAGCTTAAGAAATAAAGGGATCTAGAAGTTGTCTCATGTTAAACCAGATCCATTGCTGTCTCTCTCTCTCTTTTTTTTTGAGTAAACAGTAGTAACAGTAGCCCATTAGCTTTACTCTGAGGTGCAGTTAAACTGTGCAGTTTTCAAATCTGCTGTCTGTCTGCTTTCGCCGTTTAACCTCCCATAGAGACCGTGCTGCATGTTGGGCGGCGCGAATTACAGCCGAATGACAGTGTAGGAAATAATAAGCTTATGTAAGGACACATAGAAGAAAGAAAGTGGGAGAAAAAGCAAGGGAAAGAAAATGAGGTTGGAAGGGGGAGAATGGAAAAAATTATGGAGGGAAACTAGATGAGAAAGTGTGCAAAAGAAAGAGAGAGAGACTCTTGGTGGAACATGTCAAGCTGGGACACAGCAATTGAGAGATCCACTTCAGGAAAAAGAGGGTGAATTAGGATGGAGGGAAAGGTAATGAAAGTGAGAGATGGCTGCGGCCGTCGCTCTCCATGTCGGACGGGCTGAGGTTGATGGAGTGGAGAGATGGAGTTGGATTGGGGAAACTGATTTTGCCCATCATGGCTGAATGGCTGCAGGGCTATTCCCATTGATCGAGCTCAGGCTGAGGGATATGACATTGTGTCTCCACCTCTGTGGCAGGGGGCTTCCCCACCCTACACCACACACTGCAGCACTCTGCTCTACTCCCTCCAGCCCGCATGCGTGTGTGTGTGTGTAGGGACAGCTCTAATGCTGATTATATGATGTATTAGTCTGTTGTTTACTCCTGTTTGCAGTAAAAGGGCAGGACAGCGCCTCACTCTGTAATGACCACTTCCCTTATACCTGCAGAAAAATACAGGGCAAAAGCTTTTTTTATTCTTATTGTCCATTAACTGTGCTGTAAGCTCTGACTGCTCTGGTGTGTGTGTGTGAGAGAGAGAGAGAGAGAGAGAGAGAGAGAGAGACTGTGTCGTGACTTGAGAAGTCATGCAGCATAATGTTTGGTCAAACCTAATAAAACAGTGATTCCTCTGTCTTGCTTTCTATCCGCTATCTCTCTCTCGCTCTCTCTTCCTCTCCTTTTCTCTTTCCTCTTCTCTCTTCCTCTCTTTCTCACTCTTTCTGTCTGTCTCGCTTTCTTTCTAGAGAGGTGGACCGCTACCTCCTCACCTTTCTACTTCTCTCTTCCTCTCCTCTTCTATTTCTCCTTCTCTCTCACTCTCATTCTCTCTCCACTTTTTTCTATTCCCCGTCTATCTAACTTACTCTCTTTCTCTTAGCACTCTCTATCTTTTGAGTCCCCATTCTCTCTTCCTCTCTCTCTTTCTGTCCATCATTCTCTACCTTTCTACTTCTCTGTCTTCCCTTTCCCCTTCTCTTACTCTTTGTCTTCACATTTCTATATGCCCTCTCTCTCTCTCTCTCTCTCCCTACATTTCCACTTCTCTGTCTACTCTCCCTCTCCTCACCTCTACCTTTTTATTCCTTTTATTTCCCTTCTCTCTTACTTTATCTCTTCACTCTGTCTTTCGAGTGTCCATTCTCTCGCTCTCACTCTCTGTCCACCTCTCTACCTTTCTACTTCTGCTTCTATCGCTCTACCTCTCCTCTTCTCTTTCCCATTCTCCCTTACTCTCTCTCCACCTTTCTATTCCCCTCTCTCTCTCTCTTTCTCTCTCTCTCCCTCCCTCTTTCCTTTTCCCCTATGTTTCATACTTCCTTGCCAGTTGGTATTTTAGTAAGACTTTTCTGTGTTGGAAAATATTGCAGTTTCAATGCAGCAGGTTTCCCCATTACTTACTTTTTTCCTCCTATAGTACTGCATAGTACTAAACATTCCCTCAAGCTGTCAGGTTGTTGATACTCGCATCGCTGCAGAGCTAACCTCTTTTTTTCTCTCTCTCCCTCTCTCCTCTTCCCTCCTTCCTCTGTGTTCCCCCCACTATCCTCCCACCCCACTTCCTTTTCTCCCCTTGTGCATGTGTGTGTGTAAGCAGCGCGGCGAGTATGAGTGTGCACGAGTGTGTGAGAGGGACGATGCAGTCGGGGCTCCACACACACACAGAGCATGCCTGTGAGTGCGAGAGCCAGCAAACATGAGCCTCCCGAGCCCAGAGAGCCTCCACAGCAGCAGCCTCAGCCTCAGCAGCAGCAGCAGCAGCATCAGCCCGAGTCGGCGTCTGCTCTCCTCCCCCCCGCGCTCCCTCTCTCTCTCCCCCTCGCGCTCCCTCTCCTCGTCCGCTCTCGCCCAGCGCCCAGTCAGCCTCGTCCACGCAGCGGCGGCGGCGGCGGCGGCCAGGGGGACGGCTCCCGCACTTCTCAGCGTGACGCTAGCCGAGCGCCGGCCGGCCCCATGGAGGAACCCCAGGGCAACACGCTGGTCGTCCGCATTGGCATCCCCGACCTGCAGCAGACAGTGAGTTCTGACGCTTTCTCCAAAACTCCCTCCTCTTTTCTCTCTCTCTTTCCCATTCCTCATGCAGTCTGTCTCAATCACGCTCTCTTTCTTTTCTTTTCTTCACTGTTTTGTTGGACAGCTCTCTCTCCTCTCTGTCCTGTGCCGTCTGCTGCCGGTAAACGCGTGCACGCTCCCCGACGTGCTCATTAATTCATTTCTCCTTCTTTTGCGCACTCTCTCTCTCTCTCTCTCTCTCTCGCTCATCTTCCCCCTCTCACTCCCTCCTGTCTGTAAAATAGCCTCTCTTCATTAGTGTGACTGTGGCTGACTTTGACAACTGCACACTTAAAAGCCAAGAGTGCCCAGAGGTTAGCGCGTTCGCAGAAGGGTCCGTCCGGCGTAATTCTTAAAGAGTTTTTTCCTTCCCCCACTGCTCCATCCTGAGCTGTCAGACTTGACAGGTGTTACTCTGTAGTGTACCATGTCCCGGGGGCCTGTAGGAGAGACTCACACATATGGTAGAGATGGATAAAGAAGAGAGAGAGTTGTTGATGGAATGCAATAACTCACCTGTTCCAGTGCTGCAGACAGGTCTTCCTGCTTATGTTGGCTCTTTATTCATTCTGGTTGTAAGTACATTGTAAGTACAGTGTGGATGTGTAAATCTGCTCTAATGCTCTTCCCTTCCACTGGTAGCCTGCATATGCATGCATGTGACGCTTTAGCTGCAGGCATAATTGGCATCCCAGCGTGCGTGTGTGTGTGTGTGTGTTTGTAGTGCTCTGCATGTATGAGTGGCTGGTTGTGAATGGAATGCCACCAGCATTTGATTTTTTTAGTGATCTGATGCCAGTTTAAACGTGCCTGGAAATGACCATGCCCAGCCCTGCATAGGCAGAGGTTGGCATTCAGCTGGCGTACTTCACTTTGGCGTGATTGGGAGGTTAGTCCTGCAGATTCAGTGCTTTTTTTTCCTCCCAGGTTTTGTCTGTTAGAGGCTAACCGGTTGGGGGTTGTCTGATTACAGTGAGGTGGAAGTGGAGGCTTATTTCAGCCTGGCACAGTGCTGGCTGACCTGGCTGCAATTGCTCCATTTGGTGTTTGTGCTGTAGCGTCCGATTGATCCGCTGGCATATTAAGTTGCTTCACACTCTGCGTTCTGCACTGCTGTGTGCAATGTAAGTGTGTGCAGTGTATAACAAAATATTTATCATGCATTGTACAGATCAGAGAGAGAGAGAGGGAGAGAGGGAGAGCGAGAGATAGAGATCAGTGGATACAGAAAGATCAGTCAATTATTCTCTAACATTTAGGTTAGAGGTGCACAGTGGTAAGTGCTGCCGCCTCACAGTGAGAAAGTCTTGGGTTCGATCTCCAGGTCGGCTGTAGGGCCGTTCTGTGTGGAGTTTGCATGCCCCTAGTCCTCCCTCTCCGCCCAGCGGTCGCATGGGTTTACTCCCACAGTCCAAAAGCATGAAATATAGGTTAATTGGTGACTCTAAACTGGTCATGTAAGTGGAATTGTAAGTGTGTGTGCCCTGCGGTGTGTTGGCGTCTGCCCAGGGTTGGTCCCCGCCTTGCGCCTGTAGTTCCTGGGATAGGCTCCGACCCCCCCGTGACCCTGGTTAGGATTAAGCAGTTCGGATAATCAATAAATGAATGATTTCCCAATCATCCTTTACTTCTTTGGTTTTTTATTTTCAGTGAAAGTGAGTGATTATTTGTCATTGTGAACACACCACAGAACAGCACACAGTGCACCACAACCAAAAGTTACCTATGCATCTGTGAAGAAGCAGTGGGCAGTTCTATCAGTACCCGGGGAGCAGTGCCTGGGCGGTACCTTGCTCATGAGTATCTCAGCGGTACCTTTACCGGTCCGGGATTTGAACCGGTGACCTTATGATCAAGGGGCGAAATGCCCTGAATGTTACGCTACCAACTGCCTCTGTTTAATTATTTTCATACACAATTTATTTACAATACTATTTATGTACTATATTTATTATTTATACACTATTTTATTAAAACACATGGAAATGATAGTGGTTATTATTGGGGTGCCAATACTCACAGGGAGTCTTGCTTTCAAACAGAGTTGGCTCAAGGGACAAAAGAAGTGTGAAGAGGCTCTCCAGATGTCTCCACAAAAATAATAGATGTGTGTGAGTCTGTGTGTTAGAGGAACTCTCATTAAAGCAGGAAAGCCGGAGTGTTGGTGAGTGTGTCCTTTAGGGAGGCCGGGGCTACTATGCTAATAGAGGTGGGTGAAAGAGAGCAGAAAGAATCCTGTAAATGTCACAGTTTCACAAGTGAGACTTTTCTCAATGCTGCTTTAACATTGTAATGCACACATGCTATATATGAACACTCACTTCATGCATATAGCACTGTACTCCTACAATGATCTGAGGGATCATAAAGCTGTTCACTATTATTCAGACATATTCTTGATTGATATTTTGGTCCAATCCGAAAGAAGTGTTATAGATTACATGCAATGTGTTTATGTAAAAATAACAATGAATTATTAAGCTGCTAAATTTATAAATCATCAAACTTACAGATGCACCTTTTCGGTGTACAGTCACAGAGTGTAACCCATCTACTGTATTCACTGTTGACCAGATTCTGACCACAGGACTTGTGTCCAAAAATGGGCAAGCTCTCTTAACCAGCAGATATATCAGATGTGGTGACAATGTTAGGATTAGTTCTGGTTGTTCTGATTACAAGTTTTCCAAGAATGGCATGTTATTTTCCGTGGCATATTTACAATATAAAAGTGATTACAGCTGTTTTGGTTTCTCATTTTAATGAGACTTTTGTATCACCATCATAAACCAGGTGCTTATTGCACTTTAAATCTGCTTGGGGAAAAAATGAAAAAAACTAATTTTACACTTTGTTGGGTGAATTTAAAACAGTGTTTCTTCATTTATACTCGGCACAGTCATTGCTAAATGGTAGATGGTACCAACAGGAAAGAACAGGAAAGTATCAGGAAAAATGCAGTCCCTGACACTGAGCTGTGAAGAACTCCTGTTCTCTTTTCTTCGCTGGTGTCTTTGGGACCACATATATACACTTGTTAATATTATTTTATCATTATATTGTGTTTGCATGCTGTAGTGAGAGCTTTTACCTATGTTTTCCTTTATAAGTTCTTAAACTCAGGGTATTTTTTATTTGTTCTACAGTTTTTGGAGTCATGATTGTAAAGATGTTGACATTTCTTTGGTCCTCATGTGTAGAGATGTGCACAAAAATGATTCAAATGCCACATCTACAATCAGCTGTAGTCCTTTATGGGCTGCTGTGCATGAGCCAATGAGGCAGCTACACCAGTAAACAGCCAAGTAAACAGTTACTTGATTGCTTCTCATCCCTTAAAAACCCAGTTAGGTGAAAACAGTCCTTGGTTTGGTAACATGTGAAATGTGTCAGAAAAGTGTCTCTGAAAAGATGTAGGAAACCATTGAAGTCAGTTTTACAATGTTGTGGACATATGCAGTTTAACAGCTTTTCACGGTAGGTCCAAGCAGAATGGGACTAAAACACAGCCTGCCTATGTGTATAAGTTATGTTTAGCATAGCTCTGCCCGGATCTACTGCTCTGGCCCTGCCCACCTGCATAGCGTCAGTAGCCTACCTGTTAGTCTAGGCAAGTTCGCTAAGAGTCTGTCATATGCTAAGTCCGAAGGGGTTCCTAATATCTCCAGTCCCTCACTGCCGAGGCTGCCGTTGAAGCATCAAGTGTAAATTTACCTATTTTGTGCTGTCACCATGTGCTGGCGGTGCTTCAGTGCTTTGAGCCGACACGTCTACAGCATCCAAGCGTGGAAAGTACCACCTGTATTATAACCATTTTGAAACTTACTTTTACCTGTGTAGCAATGTTCATATTCGCTCAAAACTGATAAGGTGATTAGTGACACCTGTTTCTTTGATATGAGGAACTTAGAGCCGATATGATTTTGAGTCTTTAAAGTGGAATGAATGTGTAAAACTAGAAAGGATTGCATTGTATTCTTACTACACTCAGCTATATTACCTTTTAAAGTGTGGACGTCTTGGAGATTAGACCTCATAGGGTTCTCAGAATAACATTCTTATTGATTTCTTATAGAAATCATCAGTGAGTGATGGTGTGCACAGCTGTTAATGTCTGCTCTGTGATGCAGCAAGCATAATACTTGGCCTTTTTTTTCTTATTTGCAAAAGCAAAATCACAGTTTTGATTTATGTATGATTGTGTGCCTTCTCCGCCTTGTTATAATTGCTTTCAGCAAAGGTCATCAGTCCTTCTACTTCAGTGTTTTCTGCAGATTGTAGACGCCACTTTGTGCTGATGTGAGTTAAATGCTGTGACTCTATGTTCAATGTTTGCTAAGCTTCAGTTAGTCTCTCACTCTCTCTTTCTCCTTTTCTCTTTCTCTCTCTCAAGCATACTACCTAGGCCATCCAAATGAACCTGGCTATTGCTGTAAGTCTGTTACAGGGAGAGTTTGCTGATCATCAACAATTTGGCAGGGTCCTTGCTGTGCTACCGGCTGGCTGTGTTGAGCCCCTGCTGGTTTGCTAGCTGAGATACAGAGTGAACAAGTGCGCTTATCTCCTAAAAGAAGTCTTACTTGTTTGCACCTTCATTTTGAAATGAAAAATCATGAGGAAGACAAGGTACAGTAGTGTTTTCATCTTCCTTGGCAAAGCATAGGGCGTGCTTTACATGCCCTGTCATTCTCCACTCTTCCTCACATGACTGACAAATAATCCAGTGATGGAGGAAGGCACTAGAATGTCTAAAAGGGAAGCTTTTTACATGATTGGAAGGAACATCACATCCATTAGTAAACAGGCTGAAGTAGGGTTTGGTGATATGTCCACAAATCAGTATCAGTATTTTTTTGCCCTCATAGTTCACTGAAAAGGTTTGTACTGTAAATATACTAAAATATTAATGTGGGATATTGGTTCTAAAGAAAGAATGAGCATCTTTGTAATCACAGCCTGGTCGGGGCTGAGTCACGTGGTAGAATGTTTTTAAAGGAGCTGTACATAGTATATTTACAGCATTTGGTAGATGCTCTTATCCATTTCCCAATTTCAGGGACCCAATGATGGTAATGCTGGAATTAGGATTCAAACCCACAACCTCTTGATCCGGAGGCAAGTGTCCTAACAAATAGACCACAATCACACCGGTATACACACTAGGGAAAATACTATTAACAGAATTTTCTAAATGACCATCATGGCTTGCCATTATATGTCGACTAAAGGTACTGATTGTTAGTTTTGATTATTTTTCAATGATCAGCTCTAGGCTGAAGGCAAGAGTTTGTAAAACAACTTTTTTACCTGTACTGAGGGTGACAGATCTCACAGATTTCTGTGCCTACGGACATGTTGGTCATTACACGTAATTGCTAAATAATTACAGCCTGTCTTCCAAAAGCAGGTTACACTTTCTAGTCAGGCTCACACATTCAGACATTTTAATAAGGGTGCACAATTTGGATTTGATGTGTTGAGAATTGCTCTGACTGCACCATCCCAGCTCAGAGTATAACTACTCCTAACCTTTCTTGCAAATTTTTAATTGGAAGACTGTGTTGCTGCTTAAGCAAACACTGAATGCTGGAATAAGCCGGATCATTCACAGATGGTATCAAATTGTTATTGCTGTCAAAACAGACAGACAGTTGTTTACTGACACTGCAGAAAGAGATAATAGATAAAGCTTTGTCTTGAATTGACTCATTTGTCACATTTTTTGCAGTGCAATGCTGCTGCATCAGGTTAGCCGGGGCAACTCACTAACGTTCACCCCTCTTGGTCTGGCTGGGTTTTAAGAGGCTGGCAGAGGAAAACTCAGTGTTATCTGTATGAGAGTAAAGAACAGGGGATTTAGAAGTAAGAGAACACCAGTGGCAGGGATTTCCATGAGATTAGAGCTCAGCAAGGTTTTTGTGTGGAGTTTCAAAAAGTTGCCAGAGCCAAAGATCACTTTAAACAGTGAAGAACAGGAAACACTTGCAATAATTACTAAAATATCTTCCATTTCTGCACAGTTGGGATAGATTTGTCTGTTAAATTTTAGGCCTGAGATGACAGACATTGTGTGGAGTGCTTACCGTTTTTGGCCTGCTCTAGCCTATTATTTGTCGTTAGATTAATTTAGCAGGTCCTCAACCTTATCTCTCCCAGCTGCTGAATATACTGTACCTGTACCCAGTTTTGTTGGCACATTGCTGATTAAGGCAGCACAAAACTTTTTTACTTGTAACCAACAAAACTTGGTCAAAGGAGCTTATGTAGGCGGGCCCCAAACAAGGATGCGCAACAGCACCCAAACATGAAAATGAGTTTAATCAACATATGACACTATGAACGACTGATACAGCAAATTAAAAAATATATATGTTTAGTGATATATTTATACTTGTTATTTATACAATAGGTGGAACTATTGCTACTGTCATAGGTAGTCTACACATGTGCCAAGTGAAATCTGTTTCTTCCTGATAAAAGTTTGTACATTTATTTAGCTAATTTACCAATTTAACAACAACAAACATTGTGAGTAAAAAAAACCTTTCTATATATTTGGTCATAACTTTGTCAAAGTTGACTGATTTTCAAAATTCCTTGTTGTATTAAAAATCAAAGTGCAACAAAGTGATGGTGTTGACAACTTTGTCCCTGTTTTTCATGCAAAATAGGGTCTGTTTGAGCATTCTTTGTAACTTGCAAAAATTGCTGAATTTGGTCATACATTTGCATTTTATAGTTTATTGCTAAAGTCATTAACATTAATATGAAAATGTCATTATGATATTTTAATTATGATTTCGCAAGGTATTGTAGCTACACATTTAAGAGGTGGTGGGAAATATCATAATAAATTTGCTGCTGAATTAATTCTGAATATGACAGTGAAAGAAATTTTGAAATTCAGTCAACATTTGCCAAAGTAATGGGCAAAGGGACAGAGGACCCTTTTTTACTCACAGTGTACAGTGCAAGTGGTTTAAGCACACCTGGTGTATAAAGGGAAGACTCTCTGATTGGTTTATTTCATGTTATTTCCAAAAACAAATGTCTAATGCTTCAAATTATACTCTATCATTTATTTCATGGTGTTGCAAAATACACTGTTCACTGCAATATTTTTGCATGGTTGATGAGGGTTTGCAGTAGTCTCCGCAGTATTACGAGGACATGGCACAGATGGCGTTATATTTGTGGCTTAATTCTGAAAGCGCAGTGGAACTTTCGCAAACAAAATCTTTTCTCCATGTACTCAAGTATGGAACGCCAAAGGCACCTTACTAGAGCTTAGTAAAAGCACCACCTTTTACATACAGCCATACAGCCATTACAGCCAAATTTGTTGTTTGACCACAAGTCACTAGAAAGCCACAAAAAGTGGCGCTTTCAACAGTAGAATAAAGACAGTGGTATATTAGAGCATATTTTTTAGAGCTAAATTTTCAGAAAATCTACTATATCATGATATGTATAGTTATCTGGATATGAAATGTTTGTCGTATCGCACAGCCCTAGTTTTAATTAAGAGAACATATCCACGTAATCCATGATTTTGATACGCTGATGAGAGTTTGTGTAAGCTGACTTTTACTTTGTGGAGTTAAACTACTATTAAACATGTGCACTGCTGCTTGCTTTGAGTTTGGGGGTATTTTGAGAAATATGTTTGGATGGTTTACAGATTTGTTTTGAGGTTTGTTTAAATGAAAAGCCATTGCCTTAAAGGCATCTTTCGGGCCCTCTCTCCCTTCTTCATATGTGGTGATGAAGAAAAATCTAAGTTGATTGATTCGTTTTACTCTAATAGAATCTCCGTAATGATGAAGATAATAAGACCTTGCGCTGTAATAAGATCCAAATGCTGTAGTCCATCACACCTCTCCACCTCCACCTCCACCTCCAATAATCCCTCCATCTCACTCTCCTGTGCTCTCTTCCTCCTCTTTCTGCATTTCTCTGCCCGTTTTGCCTTCATCCAGCCTCTCGAATTATGGGTTTTGTTGTTCTGAAGGCATCTTGCCCCCTCCTCTGGCATGCGGGTTTGGTCGTCTTGACGATGCCATCCATCACGGCGGTGGTGTGGAGGGTTAGAGGAAGGGAGGGAGGGAGTGAGAGATGTGGTTTGCGGAGGCGTCTCACGTTCCCCTGCTGCTATTTTTAGCTCATTCAACACTGACCTGTGCGAGTGTGTGTGTTGCTGCCACTGCTGAGCCGTTCAGCCTGATCACCAACTGACCAGCACCAACTCTTCTCCTCCTTCGCCTCTTCCCTCATCCACCTGTTTCTGCTTTTTTCCCCTCCTATCTTTCGCCTCCACCAATCCTGCAATCCATATCTCTTTTCTCTTCCGTATCACTTTATGTACCTCCCTTAATCCTTCTGTCTCTCCCTCTTTCCCTCCTTCCCTTTCTCTCACCCTCCTTTCCTCCCCCCCTCAAACTCTCACTCACTCATTTTCCTCTCTCTGTCATTCTCTATTCCCCTTCCCTCCCCACCCTCTCTCACTTTCCTGCCTTTCTTTCTTCTTTCTCTATCATACCTTCACATTTCCTCTCTCTTTCACTCTCTTCTCATACTCTGTTTATCTCTCTTGCCAACTTGTCTTTTTTGTATTCCCTCACTCTTCAGTCTCTTTTTATTTCCCTCACTCCCTCCATATTTCCTCTCTTCCTCCCTCCCTGCCTACTTTGTCATTGTTTGCATCCTCCCCTCCATCTTTCTTCCATCCACTTCTCTCTCTCTCTCTCTCTCTCTCTCTTTCTCCACCTTCCTATCCACCCCTTCTTCTGTTTAACTTCACTTCTTTAAGTCTCCTTTATTTTATTTCCCTCACTCCTTCCATATTCTCTCGCTTCGTCTCTCCCTGCCTACCTTTATCTCCCTTCATACTTCATTTGTGTCTCCCTCCTTTCCTACTTTCACATCCCTCCATCTATCTTTCCACTGTCATCTTTTCTATCTTCTTCCTTTTGTCTTCCAACACTGTCTTTCTTCCACCTTTTCTTTCTTTGCCCTCTACTTTATTCACTCTTTATTTTCCCTCCCTTTATTTTCTCTTTTCTATGTGCATGTCTTTCTCCATGTTCTCTCACTCCATCTCTGTACTTTTCTGCTCCCCCTAAGAAATGTTTCTCCTCTGTATTTCATGCACATACGCTCACACACACGTCGTATGAGGAGTATCCTATAGATGTCTTGTCGAGATCCAGATGTGTGCCTTATGTGCAGTTCATACAATTCAGATCTTGCTCTGGAACAAAGGGTCTTTTCTCCCCTGACTCCGAGCTGCACTCTGATGCCACGTCAAACGATGGGGCAGACACATCTCACATCTCACAGACTGCTTAAAAAAACAACAACAACACCTCAGTGGTGTGTGTGTCTGTACACACAGCAGTTTAACTGAGGTTTGGACTGTAATTGCTATAGAATTTTAATTGCCATATACAGAGGGGTTTTCCAGTTCCGCTCCCTACAGCTGTACCGCTCCTCATCACTTACTCATCACTGAATTAATTAACCGTAGTAAAAAGTTAACAGTAGCCCCCAGCCGAATACACAAACTGCTGTTGTAGTGGGATCATTTTTTTCTTTGCAAAGGTAGATTATTTGCTCATAAATCCATCCTTATTTTGCAAAATCACTAATGGAAACACCATAACATGAATTTTGTAGCAGTTATTCTGACCTGATGAGGAATTAAAGCTGACACTTCAGTGTATTCTTTAAATAAGTTTATGCAACTTGCAAACATGCTTGTGTGATGTGAAAGAAGTCTGACTCACCAATAACAAGTCAAGGCTAATAGACAGTAATTAGCATGATGCAAATGAACAATTAAAATATTACACAGTTGCCTTGGAAAGTCCACTTGTTCCATAAAGTAATCTCTTGTGACATGGCTGTAAGTGCTGCTGGTGATTCACTAAAGCATGAAGTTGGCTGCAGATGTTCTTGCTCTTGACTAGTAAAGATTAATAAAACTTTATTTACTCATCCTTGAGGTGACTGACAAGCAGGAAATTCAGATGGCAGAGACTCCGGTGTTGTATTCATGCTGCATTCTACTTTAAACCAGTAGGCCTGCTTCTGTCTGCTTTGAGGGCTGTTTGATGACTGTTTACATGCTGCTGTGGGACATGATGAGCAGTTTCCACATGAGATTTACACAGGAGAAGTGCTGGGTGCTGAGGCAGCTTCAGGAGTCAGAAATGGAGATAAACATAGACAAACTGTCTCAAAACCCCTTTTTCAGAACATCAAATTCCAAGTTTGTTTGCATACCTGAGACTGACATTCATTTTTACAATAAAGTTGCAACTGAGTATATTGATATCAGTAAACGTGATGGTTATACTGCCAGTGGGTGCTCCTGTTGTGGTACAAATTAAAGTGAAAGTGAGTGAGTATTTGTCATTGTGAATACACCACAGCGCAAAATGTGACGTCTGCATTTGACCCATCCATGAAGGAGCAGTGGGCAGCTTTCTTACCTGAATTTCCTACCGAATAAATAAAGTGCCTGTCCATCCATCTATCCATCCATCCACTCAACCACCCACATGAACAGTGTCCGGGGAGCAGTGCTTAAGGACGATACCTTGCTCATGAGTACCTCAGTGGTACCTTTTCCAGTCCAGGATTCGAACTGACTGCTTTATTTTAAGAGAGGATATGTAATCCATCCAAAATGTTTTATCATTTTAGCTGCTTCCTACCATCTCAGACTTCACTGTTTTTCTGCTTTTGTTGATAAATTTCCCTAAATTTGACCAGTGTCGGGTGTTTTTTCTAAGTGAGATAGTAGAACAGGAAGACAAAGTGTAGAAGAAGTTTGTGTGTGTGTGTGTGTGTGTGTGTGAGAGAGAGAGCACGTTTCTGTGTGTATTGACTGACACTAACGCTCAGGGTGGTTGATGGGTGCTCTCAGCATGTCAGTCGGAAGGAAAGGAGCTTTAATTGCAGCTGAAATGGAGGAGGCTTGTTGTTTTCTTCAGATGCCTCCTCCATTCTCACCTCCCTCTCTGTCTCTCTCTCTCTCACACACACACACACACACACACACACACACTTGCACTTAGTGCTCCGCTGCACTCCACTACACTCTCATAAAGAAGAGTTTATTGGAAGTGTATGCACATGTTTATTTCTTACCCCTCCTGGCTGTAATAATAATAGCATTATTAAGAGTCCTTATTCATTAAACTGCTCTAACTTGGGAAATGTTGACTGTAATCTGTTTCATGCCCTTGTCTGCTGAGAGCATGTCACATGACTACTTTTAACCCACAGTAATGAAACTTCTCCATTGTCATGGTCTGTTGCCTTCAGACCTACTTTAATCACAGTGATATTACCCTTTAAAGCAGTGAAGCAGCAGCATCACACCTTCATAAAGCCATTATTACGTGTGGGACGGAGTGTGAGTTATGAAAGACATCCTACAACATAGTCTTACCCCAGTCTGTGGCACCTAATGTATGTTAAACACTGCAAGTCGATTTTATACTCTGTTGTTAGACTATTGATAAGACTGTCCGCATGCTTCTGTGAATTCTAACTGAAGTAAGAGTGCTGATTGCAGGACTTTGTTCACCTTGTCACGGAAATGAGGGACAGTGTTTGCCCGAGGTGCTTTGTGACCCAGGAGAGAGCAGCTGAACTGAGGGTAATGAACGATTCTGAGATTCCAGACTGGTGATATAGTTTGGACCAGTCACACATTCTACTCGCAACGTGCCAGCTCGTGTGCATTTAATCTTGGCCTTTGACATTTTGAATCTTGTCTTCTTGTTCTCCTTTCACTGAAATATATACAAGAGCACACACAGTTAACTTCTTGTGATTTTCAACTTCCACTGAAGCACATAATTCTAGATCTAAATAATACTTCAGCTAACCATAAACTATACACGGCACCACACCACTTTTTTGTCCGATTGTAACGGCAGGCGGGTGAACCCAAACGCAGAGTCAACAGAACCAGGTTGCAGGCACAGGGGAAATTGACAAATGTAGAGAGTTTATTCACACGAAGGTCAGAACCAGAAAACACAGTCCACGGAGCAAACGAATCCAAATCGCCAGAGGCAAAGGGGTAGTCCAAAAACAGAAAGCAAGGGTCGAAACGGAGGCAGGTAAACACAAATAACGCTCGGTAAGTCGCACTAGGCATAACAATACTTCGCGCGGAACGGTTGCAAACGAAAGTCTTTAAATACGGTTGAGATGGATATGATAGGCTAAAATTCTGGTGACGTTGATCTGGTAAGCTGAGGTCGTTGTGAGGGTCTGGAACTGGAACCCCGGGTTAGATGGCCTTTCGGATGAGATGGAGTCCTCCCTTGGGCTGGGCTGAGACCTCACACCGATACTGATATTGTAAATTGGGATATCAGTCGATATGATACAAATTCAGTACAGTCCCTGAGTCTTTTAAAAAAAGAAAACAGAAAATACTTAAAAAATTTCTAAATGCTTGACTGAGATTATTCTGTTATGTTATAGGAAATACTTGACTTAAATACTGTTTTCCTAACTAAAACAATAAAATAATTACATTGTAGGCAAAAGCTGTTAAGGAAATTGAACAGTATAATCACAGGATTTGCTTTTGGGGTTGGAGAGTGTTGCGTTGTTTGTTCTGCTCATTGTCATGTCAATATGTACTGTATGAATTAGTGCAAATGTCAAACAATAAACAAACTTACTGCAGTACCATTTCCCATGCAAAACTAGTTGTGTGTGTGCATACTGTTAAAATACATGGAAAAACCTACAATTTAATGATTTATGATTTAATCATTTCTCAAGAAAATGCAAACGTGATTGCTTTTTTGCAGCAAGAGGATTAAGGTTAGAGCTATAATGACCCAATCACATAAGGAATCCCATTTATGATGCAAATGGGACCGTTCATAATGCACTCAGCTACTTTTAGTCATAGAACACAAAGGGGTTTCTCACAAATAACGAAAAAAGAAAAAGTGGACATAACTCGCGAACGAGTGCATGTAGTAAAATGTGTATGAAAGCATGCTACACCACTATAGCCTGCACGTTTTAGAGTTGGAACGGTGTTCGTAGCAACAAAAGCTGCAAAAGGAATAATGTCAAGAAAAAGTGGATAGAATCATACATTTTTAAAAATAACAATATGTGATTGCAGATGCAATTAAGTTTTAATATTAAGTAAATTTTAAGTTTTAATAAAAATAGTAATTGCCATTTGTCTATATATCTACCTGTCTGGTTGACTTTATAACTACCTACTTATTCCACTTTTAATACGTATTTAAAGGTTTTTGTATTAAAAAAGAAGAGGTTGACTCATACCAACCATGAAAAGTTTGTGAGGTTTATAAATTGTTCAGAATGCTGCAGCTCACATTTTGACTGAATCATGAAAGTTTGATCATATTGAGAGCCTCTGTTCATTGGCTCCTTGTTCATATTAGAGCAGATTTCAAGGTGCTGCTGTTGACCTTCATATTTGAGTATGGGCACTGCACTCCCTGGGCACTGCTCTCTGCTACCTGCAGCAAAAAGTGGATGATAAACTGTTATGTTGTTTGATTTCTTTGTTTATGAGTCATGATTATTTGTGTTGTTTTATTTGTGTAGTGCTTTATTGGTTTTCCATGCAGATGCACTCCCATGCTAAATCCATCCCTCCATCCACCCATCAACACTGCTGGCAAAAATGAGGGTAACACAATTTGTTGCATAATCATTTTTTTGTTTATCAAATCCAGGTGAAATAAGTAAGTGTGTCACAATATTGTGTGCATTATGTGTAGTTGTCTTTACCATGTTTGTCTTTACCAACATCTGTCTTACAGCCTTTCATAGTGTGCTGCATCAGTGCTGTTCCATTCATGTCTGTTTGCTTCCCACAACTGGTCAGTGCTCCTAAATGATCCACTATCTGGCCCTGATGTGTGCTTAATTGGACACTAATTGAATAGATGTAAATGACCCTACAATTAGACACTGCCTAGTCTCAACAGACATTCTGAACTAAAATGTGCACCAGATGTATACAATATTGTGTTACACGGTTGCTCCTATCTTATTGCACTTGTACTTGTACATATACAAGTACGTATATAAACAGTGATAAACTCTGTTTGCCTCATTTCTTGCCCGGCAGTGTGTCTATATATAATGTAGATTAGTATATTATATCATATATACATATATATATATATATATATATATATATATTATATATATATATATATATATGTGTGTGTGTGTGTGTGTGTGTGTGTATATATACACCTGCACCAAAAGTTGAGCTAGTCAAAGTCATCTTCTTAATACACTTATATAAATTCATCTGTCTGTCTATGTGTATCTTTATCTACCCAGGGAAATGGAGAACAGTAGAGATGAATATGGAATATATATAATATATATATATATGACTTTGACTAGCTCAACTGCAGACAGTTTTGGTGCAGAATTGGATGCAATACCATCTTAAGAGCGCAAACCCTGTGCTCCACACACGTCCAGAACCAATATCCAGCTCAACATTCTATCTGACAAACATCTTCCCTCAGGTGACTTCTTTTCTTATTTATTTATTTGGTTTGTGTGTGACATCCCTGCTGCTCGATTCCTACTCTTAAAAGCAGTGGCAGAAATCAAATCTCTCCCTGTGTGTGTGAGCGTGTGTGTGTGTGTGAGAGAGAGACACCTGCATCCAGCCAGCTGTGACCACAGTGCCATCAGCAGCGTCAGGGTCGAGCCCCGCACACATATTAAACTACATATGTCAGCAGAAAAGTTGGCAATAACAGCTTTATGACCTTTCTATTCTCCATAAATCATAAATCCATTTCATAAACCACTACAATATTAGTGATATTAGGATATGATAAAGGTAGCGCCGTGAATGAATTTATGACGCACTAAATCTTGTGGTGAGCCAGCTGGCAGGACATTACTTCTGTTGTGAAGTGTGACAGTCACATTTATTTGGTCTGAAGTTCACATGGGAGATTAAAGTGAGAGTTTTCTCATTTACACACATACAAACACACAAGTCCAGAGGGAATGGGGAAGAGGAGGGATGAAACCTGTTGCTGTGCCACGGGAGAATAAGACTTGCAAACTTTCAACAGGCACGTATCTCTTGGTTGGACATCGTTATTAACTGGTTCCTTTTCCTGTTTCTGAACTAGACTTATTTTTCAGACCTCTAGATGGCAGACCTACCTTCTGGGACAAACATATTATTTTTGCTAAATATTTTGTATTAAATTGAAGGTAAGGTGTGCTTGCATTGAGTACTGCTGGCTTTCCTTTATTGACATTTCTGTAATGAGGAAGCCAAAGAGATACAAAGCAGTCTGTAAACATCGTAAGTCACTCCCCACATTATTGTGTGTGGACAAATTTCAGACTCTGCAAATTAAATTAAATAAAATTAAATTTCTTAAATTAAAATGAATTTAAGAAACCTAAAAGAGCAGAAATTAATTATTCTAATTATTAAGATCACGGTTAGGGTGTGGTTGAGGGGCAAGCAGATTATTTAGCTTGTAAACATGTCTATGGAATTTCCCCAAAGTATAGTGAAGCAAACATGGGAGAGAGAGAGAGAGAGATTTTGCTAATATTGTCAGGGTAGCCCTTTATCTAGACACTAATGTGGCTAACGATGAATGAACACTAAAGGTGCACTGATTAGCTCATTAGCCTGTTGGCTAATCAGACTAACGTTAGCCTTCATTCATTGTTAGTCACAATAGTGTCTTTAACTAGAGTGCCTCTTACATAATAAGGATAATACCTGGAAAATCATATGTATGCCATCTTGTTGATTATATTTTCTACTTAAGATTTTATTCCTTGTATTTATTTCTAAAATCTTTTAATATTGTACTGGTGGTATTTAGTGTTAGACCTTCCTGTGAAAATGCAGCATTATAAGCAGTGAAGTGAAATCGTTTTAGAGCAGTTTTCAGAAGCAGAATGTCAGTTCTAGCTAAAGCCTGTGCTGTGTTCACAGGGCCTCCTGTCCAAATAGCGATTCAGTTTAAGGGAAGCCTATCATTTTTTAGACATTTGAAGTCATGGCATTAGAGCATCTTTTCACATCACAGTCACTTACAGAAAATTGCGCTTTAAGGATCTATCCGCTTTTTCAGCTGAGCAAATTTGGGTTGCAGCTGAGCGATAATTTCACAGAAAACTCACCACACAGTGCACACTTCTAGTCCTGAATGGCCGGGCCTCTTTACAGGTGACTCATTTTTACAAATGAAAAAAGAAAAACATGGAGAAAGCACAAAATGAGGTCAGTATTCTTGTGAATCGCCTTGCCTGTTAATAATGATGCACAGATCAATCAGGATTTTGAAAATAATATTCAGCTCTTAAATGGAGCCTAATCAATATTAGGTTCAATGTAGCTGGTCGTGACATTAACGTATAACATTACTAACATGTTTAGCATCAGTGATGATCAGAATTCACAGCAAAAAAGCCCACATTTAACTCATACAGTATTGATTTCTAGCTACCATTTTCTTATAAAGATGTAACATTGGTCTTTACTAATGAATTTTTAAGGTCTTTCTGGAAGACACTTCACATACACACTCACATTGGGCTACACATGCAAACATACACAACTGCAGGGTTTTGATGGCACACTACTCTAAGCATTAGATTGAGTGGAATGTAAAACAGTAACTCAGCTGAGTTGCATGTTCATGCTTCATTGTGTCTTAATTAGAAAAACTACAGCCTCAGCATTTTCATCTGACTCTGCTGTGTGTGTGTGTGTGTGTGTGTGTGTGTGTGTGTGTGTATGATTGTGTGTGTGTATGTGTGTGTGTGATTGGGTCTTTGTGCCTTTACCTGTTA
Organism: Distichodus sexfasciatus; assembly: GCA_032718565.1. Classification (NCBI taxonomy): domain Eukaryota; kingdom Metazoa; phylum Chordata; class Actinopteri; order Characiformes; family Distichodontidae; genus Distichodus; species Distichodus sexfasciatus. The sequence continues at coordinate 6,770,087 of JAVGVS010000007.1, read as the reverse complement.
ATGAATTCTAATTGAAAATGGGATTGGCCTATGGGTATTTAATCCTCTAATATAAAAACACCATATGCATGTTTGTGTGTGCTCACTATATTAAATGACCATTGTGAAGACATAATTTAAACCTGAATGCTGGAGGTTGAGAGTACCACAAAATTAACCCCGATGGTGCAGTACTTTTTTTTAATAGAAACTGTTTTATTCTGCAGCAGTTACAGAGCAAAAGATTAGCTTTTGTTTATTCAGATTAAGATAAGCATCTCCTATCAGATTGTTGGTAAACTTTAAATGAGATTAACTGATATTTGTCACTATAACTGTCATTTATTTAGCAGCAGATGGCATTGAGTTCTTTCTTTGGTTTTCTTGTTTTGTTTAATGCCAGAGGAAGGTTTAAGCTGGCACTGTCACCTCTTCATAAACCACTCAGATTAGCTTATCTGCATTTGACCAGATACTCAAACAATCTACAGGGCCAGTTCTCTCACTTTCTGTCTTTTCCTACGTGTGAATGACTTTTACTTTTCTCACCATAAAAGGAGGCTCTAATCAGTGGGGCTTGACTTAGATAAGATTGCATCTGGGCAGCACTGAAAACATATTTGAAACTGACATTTAGAATCTCAAACCAACTTAATTTTGCTCATATTGTATGATTTAAAAAATATTTTAGCCAATCGTGTTCATGAACCGTCCTCTTTAAAAATATTACATTGGGGTCCTTCATGTACCTCTGACAACAAAAAAGTGTATAATTTTTTTAAAACCTATACAAGCTAAAAGTTTGAAACAGTCATGATGTTGATTTGAAGTTACATCACCCAGCTGTAGTTTAGATCCCTTTTCTTGCATCTGTTTCACTCTCAGTGCTTATTAGTGTGGAAATTTTAAACAGCCTCTCAACATATTGATTTATTGTCAATACTGTTCAGTTATTGCACATAGTCTTACAATTAGAGAGATGATCCAGGCTTGTGTATATATATATATATATGTTTATAGTTAAAGGAGCTATATGTAAGATTGTGGCCAAAACTGGTACTACAGTCATATTCAAAATACTGTTTCCCCTCCCGCTCCTCCCTAGACTTGAGTTTACCAGATAGACCGAATGAGGAAAGTTGGTATGTTTTGATTCTTTTCAGGCAGAGAGCACGCTGGGTTGCAGTTTTGGTCAAAGTTCATTCTTTCAGATGAGAGATAACTCTTAGTGGAAATGGAGCTTATAGACAGCCCAGATCTTCCCAGCAACAGCATTATGTAAAGAAATGCACAGGCCACATGTGCAAGCATCACTCACTCCCTCAGCATCTCTCTCTCCCTCTCTCTGTCTCTCTCTACCCCTCTCTCCCTTTCTCTGCTTTACTCCATCATAGGCACTGAAACACACTACAACATATCGAGCACTGGAGCTTTACACAACTCATTCATTATTTACCTACTCCTTGACATGCCATGTAAAATAAGAAAGAGAGAAAGTAGCGGGAAAGAGAACGTTATCGGTGGTGAAGTGTGTCCTACAGGATGGGTAATTATGAGAGGAACATATGCACCTGTTCTCACATGAGCTCTCTACAGAGACTTGGGGGTTTGGGCTTGAGCCAATGTTGCACAGAGGAAGAGGAGCAAATGAGAGGAAGAGCAGTGAGCAGAAAAAGTGGCTGCAAGTCAAAGTGTATAGCAGTCAGACACATCACACACATTAAAAGTGTAGCAACTCATTTGAGACCAGCCATCTTAGTTAAAGAAACTTGAGAGAAAGTGAGTGACTGAATGCATGAGTAAATGGTATAAGCATGTAGCCTGTGGAGAACTGTGCTCTGCTATTACTTGTCTTATGGTTAGCGCATTCCTCATGTGATCTTAATATTAGTTCAGAAGTTCACAGTTTAACAGCTAGATCAACGATATTCAGCAGGAACATATAGGAACAGTGTGTATTTTTAAATGTTTTGACCCTTTTATCCATTTCTGCATTTTTAGAGCACAGCAATCACTCATCAGGAATTGCTCATCTACTTACCATTGTTAATGTCATGAGTGTTTGCGTGACTGCACCAAGGAAAAAATCATTTCGTTCTTTGATTGCGTACTTGGCTACATAAAATAGAGTTTGATCCTGATTCATGGTGAATTACCCATGACTAATTTTTGTAGCTACAAAATATGTTTACAACAAACCCTAATCCTACACATCTTTATTTTCAGTAAACAAAAGTTAGACACTTGGCTTTTGTAGTTCCACAAATAAAGTTATTGTTTTGTCCTCATTTTCGGGAACAACATGTTCCCAAACAGCAAAAATGCTTTTTTTGAGGAGCTAAACACACACTCTCCTAAACTCAACCCTAACCACAACCACAAGTAATAACAATGACACTGTTCTACTCTATTAAACTAAATAAATAATTTATTTAATACAATACATACTGTATCTTAGTCAAAACCAAACAAATATATATTTTTGCCCTGAAAATGTCTGTCCCCAATCTGCAGGTCTAGAGTTTGAAATTTGTCACCAAGAAAGTTAGGCTGGAAAAACATACACATACAGAGTGAAGTTTACGGGCTCTTTTCTTAAATCTTTGGCTTGCTTCATTACAGAAATGAAAATAAGATAAACCAGCAGTATTCATTGCCAGCACACTGATGTCTGAGCACCTGTCTGAGTGCAGCTGTCATCACTAAAAGTCTTTGAAATGGTCAGCCACACACACGCGCACACACGCGCACACACACACGCACACACAGCACTGACAACTACCTAGCAGTAGCATGCTGAGACTTTCACACAATAAAATCATTAAGTGAACCCCTGCAGCGTGGCATTAACTCCTCTGGTGTTGATTTGTGTCCAGCAGGGGTGAGGTGTTAACATCTGCGAGAACAGCAGCAACCATACGATGTGAAAACATGCAAACTGATGACACTTCATTTATTTAATCATACTGTTTATAGACCTAACGGTTTTCTTCACCACGCTGCTGGGACAGCAGAAAGCCCAATCTGCTCCTCTCTCATTATGGACTATTTCAACAGAATAATTCATTTATGGCCGTGAATCTTTTAGATAAGAATGACAGTTGAGAGATTGTGTCTCAGGCACAGTGAGCGCTGTTCGGCTGCGAGGTTTTAAATCATTGCTGCTTTGTGCACGCCCTTCTCCCAGTCCAGGCCTGTCTTTTCGCTGTCTCAATTATTTACGCCGGGAGGAATATATGAAGTGAACACAGCTTTCAGACAGAAACCCACAAACTGTAGCAGATGTAAAGGGTTAAAGAGATTGTTATACTTCCCAACAGCTAAGCAGTGTGTGTGTGAAAAAGAGTGTGTGAGCAGGTTTTTAGGTATTTGTGAGGACTTGATTGTCCACTAAAGGTAGGAAAATTTGTCTGATCTGTGTTGCTTTTGGTTTATAGCTTTAAGCGGACTCTCTAATTCAGAGTAACTTCTACTTGCTATTTACACTTGGGCTTAAGGGACAAAGGGGCAGTTGGTGGCAACATTTAAGTCTAAAGTGCATTTCAGTGACTTCAGTATCATGATGGAAATTATTTATAATTATTATGTTGTTTTCATATCAATTGGTACATGTCATGTCTCCCCCAGGACAGTTGGCCCCGCCGGGCGCTAGTGGCCGCAAGAGACTTGTATATAGTTCCCTTGGGTTCTTGGTTCACGGTGTGTGTCCTTTTATGGTTAGGTTTGTGGTGGTTCCTCCCCGTGTGTTTAGTTCCATTTTGTCCCTCCTTCCTAGTTAATTCCCTGTAATCTATTGGTTGTCCCTTAAGTCTCTCATGTGTTTAGCCTTATATAAGTTCAGTCCTTTGTTCCAGTCCTGTCTGTGCCCCCTCACAATATCCATGTCTTGCCTTATTCCACGTTTGGAACCTGTGACTTCACCCGTGCTACTGTCTGATGTCTGCCGTTTGCCGTATGTTCTGGTAAAGTCTGTCTTTGTCCTGGTAAAGTCTGTCTTTGTCCTGTGTGCTTTGTTAGTGTCTGTTAGTTAGAAGTTAGAGTAGCCGTTAGCATTAGTTGTTAGCATAGCATAGTTAGCACAAACGTTAGCATAGTTAGCATTAGCAGTTAGCATTAGCATTAGCTTTAGGATTAGTATGGTCAATGTTAGCGGTAGCCACTTCCGGTTCCCCTTCCCATCTAGCATTAGCATTTAGCCTGTTTAGCCTTAGCCGTAGATTTAGAGTAGGTTAGAGTTGTTTATGTTTCCCTTTTCTTGCCCTGTTCCTGATTCACCTCCCGTTTGATTCTATCCCCATCTTAGTGTTCATGTTTCCCTGTGTTGATTCCTAGTCCCCGCCCAAGTTCTGTTCCCCGTCTCTGAAATAGTCATAGGGTTTTATTTAGTCTGTGTTAGCCTGTCTTGGCATCCTTGTCTTGTGCATTTTGCTCCTTCTGTTTGACCCCTCCTGATTCCCTGCCTGTCATTCTGTAAATAAATCATGCCTTCACGTGAACCTCCCCGCAATCTGCGTCCGCTCCATACCCTTACCGTGACAGTACAAGGGTGGAAATTAAATGTTCCATTAATGAATGGATTGTTACACAGGACTGCGCAAAAGTACTGTCTAGAACAGTATTTACAAGTACATTTGTACATTTACCGATATCAATTTAAACTGAACTCAGCACTGAAAATAATTTAACCTTTGTAAATAGAAATTAAGCTCAAATTTGGATGATACCCAACCCTATTGTAGATGAAGGTCTTACTGCAGTGCTGAGTTTTTCCACTACGGTGCCTAATAAGCTCTGTACTTGACTGCAGAGATAGAGTGAGAGACTGGAATTGACTCTTAAGGTCTTTCTCATTTGACAATGGACGACAGAACCTCTCGATGCAGTTTCACACCAACCTGCTTTCTATTACTTGGCTACATACGTACATAAATGAATAGAAATTGAAAGATAAATTAGGGCTAATCATCAGCTTCTCTGGGCTGGAGACGGGAGACTGCAGAAGTGTTTTAATGGACGTCAGGTACACAGGGAGAGATGCCACTTTGCATACAGTGTCCTGAATGTCCTCAAAGGAAGAAAGGAGCTGAATTGCCATTATGTGGAACAGTGACCTGTTCACTCTGCCACTCTATGTCTCTGTGTCAGACTCTAATCTGCTGCTGTTGTTCTGCCCTGATAGAAAATTATACAAAACAGCTGTCTTTACCACATCTATTACTTATCTGTAACACTTCTAGCTTAAAGTGTATATTTTATATTCTGTTCATATATTGTTTATTCTGTGTTAGGGCTGGGCGATATATCGAGTTTTGTAAATATATCGATATATTTTCATACGAGATATAGGATTACACAATATCGTTTATATCGATATAGTTTATTTTGCGGCAAAGTTATTACTAAGCCGCAAGCACAAATGTGAAACGCAAGGGCACAAAATGAAGAGTCAAGTGCGTGGTTGTGATAATATTGCGCGCAAACTATATTTTTCCTCCCTTGAAAGTCTTTTTCCTCTCGATGTGTTAAATGGCCTCGCGCGCAAAGTAGATTACCGAAGATGACGGAGGAAGAGGAACAGCGGCAGGTAGGTTAAATGCAAGTTATAGTTTATCGACCTTATAATAATAATTTAATAGTTAGGTCTTACACGTTTAATAAGCACGCAATCAATGGCTCCCCTTGCCCACTTGTCTGTCCCCAAACTGCTAAAACCCGCCCCTTTCAAACCGCATGCAGAAAAATCTCACTCGAGAAAAAAGTTTAATTTGACTTTTTGACTTTGACTTTGTCTTTTACTCTTCCTTCCCTGCCCCACTCTCTTCATCCCTTTATCCTTTCTCATCTCTTCACTCCTCATTCTTTCCCTATCCATCCATCCTTTCCTCTCTCTCTTTCCTCCTCCCTCTCTCCCTCTCTGATTTCCTCCCTCCCTATCTTTCCACCTACCTCCCTTCCTGCCTCTCTTTCCTCCTCCTTCCCTCCCACTCTCTCTCTTTTCTCTTCCATCCCTTCCTCCCTCTCTTTCCTCCACCCTCCCTCTCTTACCTCATCCCTCCCTCCCTCTCTTACCTTCTCTCTGTCTTACCTCCTCCCTCCCTTCCTTATCCCTCACCCTTTCCTTCCCTCTTTCTTTCTCTCTCTCTAGTCTCCTCTCTTTCCCCTCCCTCCCTCACACTCCTTCTTTCTCTCCATCCCTCCCCCATTGCTGCCTGCTCCCATTCCATCCACCTTTATGTTCCTCTTTCCCTCTCTCTATCTCTCTCCCTGTCTCCCTCTCTTCCCTTCCGGCCTCCTCTCTCTCTCTTCTTCTATCCTCCCTTCCCTCCTATCTCTCTCACACCTTCCCTCTTGCCCTCTCTGTTTACATTCAAAGTATTTCTAAACTGTTTGCTGTAGCTATGTTGTTGAGGAACTTTATAGTAGTAATTAAGTTCGTAGATCTTTAGATACATGGTGCTGATATTTAAACAGCATTTTTTTTTGCATAATCAACCATATGTCACAATCAGAAATATGATAAAAATAAAATGTATGGCCCTGTGCAAGTCCATGAGAGAGAAAAGGGAGAGAAGAAAAAGAAGACGGTGAAATATTCTATCATTGCCCCTTTCCACTACCGTAGTGATATTGTAGTGTTGCTTCCAGCTACAGCGTGTCAGCCAGATATTTCTCTGCTTCATCCTCAAATACAAAGCACCAGGAATGGCATGAGTTCTGAGACCAGACTGGAGGCTCATTACTGAGACAGAATAGAACTGCTCAGAACACCCACAGTTACTAAGTTTTCCTAAAATGATTTTTTTAGGTACTTATGTTGTTAATGAGCACAAGGCCGGTAACATGACCATTATAAAGCTCCAATTATACAACACTTAGTTCTAGTTAAGTAGTTTGATTGGATGAGAGGTGTTCTAGTTGTCATGTTATCTCACTGTCTGGTTTTATATCACACTGCTGGCCACACTAATTGAGTCTGTGTTTTTAAATTCTTAGTTTTGCTAAATGCTGCATCCAGTTGTGTATCAGGAAAATCAGCAAGTATATGACCTAGTTATTAGATCTTTGCTTGTTTTGTAAAACCAAATATTACAGAATAATACAGAACTTTGACTTTCAAGGAAATTTTCTATTATTTCGCTTCCTTATGAAAACCTTTAGATATTTACATCAAGAAATGCTTTACACATGTCCATATGGATATATAGCCTGTGTTGGAGATGATTCTTTTCTGCTTTAACCAGCTCACACTAGAGACCATTTCTCATCACTGATGCTACTCAGGTGCTCATCCAGTCTCTTGTAATTTAAAATCTTGCCCATTGAAGTCTCTTCTGGCTGGCCTTCCTTTGAGGCTTATTAAACCATTACAACTGATACACAATGCAGCTAAAAAATTGGTCTTACATCTTTACAAAGCTCTCATATAGTATTCAAGTACTGTGGACCCTTCAGCTACTACCTGTGGCTGCTCAAAAATGTTCTATTATGCATTAAAACCTTTGGGCTTGGCCACTATATCGTTAAGTGAACTTACCCCAACTGTCAGCACAGCTGAGCTCCTGTCGTCTTTAAATATTGCCTGAAGACCCATTCTTCAAATAGCACCTACTGGAGTAACTGACCTTTGATTGATGTACATATAAGCTTTTTATATGTGTTTTATATTTGTCATTGTGAACACACCACAATGAAATGTGACCTCTGCATTCGACCCATCCGTGATGGAGCAGTGGGCAGCTGACATGGGAAGCGCCCAGGAAGTGGTACGTCGGTACCTTGCTCTGAAATGTTATGTAGTGTTTTCTTGGACTTAGCTAGCTTCGTTGGTCTGACATGCTATAAAAAAGGATTCTTATTCCCAAAGAGTTCTTTCTATTTGTGCTGCAGTTTCTTACATCTGTATGTTTTAGGAATGAAGTGGCACTGTAAATTGAACTTATGATAGCAGCGCTTTAGTGTTCAAAAGGGGAACTGTGACCTAATAATTTTACTAATAGCAGAACAATGTTTTATTATACTGTATGTTCAAAATAACTTGTGATGTTTTCTTAAAAGATTGTGTTCTAAATCACAGAGGATTTTAGTTTGTTCTGACACTGTCTCTCATGTTCTATTGCTTACATGATAACTAGCAGCTTAAAGGATTTAAAAAACACTCTTAAAGGTGTGTACTACTAGATCAGCTTACAGACCATAGTATGGCCCATTTTTACAGCAAAGAAGGAAAAAGAGAATGAATAAAATCTTTTATCATACGTAATGATGCGTATAGAAGAAGACACTGTCTTTCATGAGGTCAGGATAGTGTGCGGTTAGGTTTTGTATTTGACATCTGTACTTGAGTCCGAATCAGAGACCAATTACTGACACACACACACACACACACACACACACACAGAGTTCTGTTGTGTTCATCTCTTTGGCTCTCAGTCCCACAGAATTCCACATGGTCATTATTATCTCTCCCTATTGTCTCCTTAATGGTTTTTACTCACATTTAGTAACCTGGAAGTCACAGCGTTCACACTGGCCCTTTCATCATTCCTGTACTGCTGCTGCAGTAATTGTTTTAGTGCCTTTGTGTGGTAAGCCTTTTGGGCAGAGCAGATCAAATGAGCTCAGTGAAAACTCAAATTGAGATCGTGATTGAGGTCATGTCTGTTCCTCTTCCAGTGTGGCTGCACACTAAAGAATGCTCTTTTACCTGTTGCTGGCGTTCAACAGCTCAATGCAGCCTAAAGCGGTTTAGTCAGGGGAAGCTGCTTTTCGTACTCTACAAGGACAATAAAAGCAGATGAAGGCCCTGTATTCATTATCAGTAATAAGTAAGTGTGTGAAGAGTGATTTTATTCTTTGTTCTGATAACGTGCTGATGACCAGAAGGTAGCGAAATCCTGATTGATTGTAGCGGGAGGATTGCTGACCACAATGTCCAGTCCTACCTGATCTCCGACCTCTTCACTGGTGCTGTAGCTTTGGCTAAACCACAGCTCAATATTCTTTATGTGCTATATATAAACTAGGTATACTCCTGAGACTCTGCAAGTCATTTTAAATAAATGGAGAAAGTAGAACCATGCTCTTACATTAAATTAAATTTCAGACACCATGTTCCTTGTGTGTTTGTGACTATATGGCTGTGACTATATGACATTCACGAATATGCAAAACAAGTGTTAATATATTTTGATGCACCATTTGCTGTAATATTGGCTCTTCTGTTAAGCTGCGCTCTGTTCGGACAGTATTTTAATGAAAGTAAGTGATTATTTGTCATTGTGAACACACCACAGTACAGCACACAGTGCACCACAACGAAATGTGACTTCTGCATTTGACCCATCCATGAAGGCGCAGTGGGCAACTAACATGAGCAGCAACCGGGCAGCGCCCAATGCTTGCGGACGGTACCTTGCTTATGAGTGAGTTGCTTATCAGTGGTAACTTTACCTGTCTGGGATTCGAACTGGTGACCTTCTGATCACAAGGTGATCACCCAACTGTTATGCCACCAACTGCCCTGACATACAAGGAATTTGCTTTGCCGGTTGGTGCTAAAACATTAAGGGCCAATTTCCCGGTTGAGGATTAAGCCTAGTCCTAGACTAGTTCTGAGTTTGAATGGAGAATCTCCATTGGTACTACAAATTAGTCCAAGACTAGGCTCTATGAGCAAAAATATTTTAAAAATGTGTTTTTATGTACAAGATACTAAATATATAGAACATGGATATTGCTGTACAAATGGGAAAAAAAACATTTTTTTAAAAGAGTGCAAAGAAATGCAGTAGTTATTTAACAAGGATTATCTGTACAGAATACAGAATGAGAAAAGTAACTAAATGAATGAGCCAGAAGTAGAGAATGTGTGCAATAGATGTGTACATGGATATGTATGCTCGGGATACGAGTGTTTTGCTAAATGCAGTAAATATAATGCAAATTTCTTACTTGTGTCATATTGACAATCGATTCCTTGTATTGTTATGTCACCGACTAAAATTAAAATCAGTGAGACACAGAGTAATACTGAAGAAACCATTTGGTCAGGTGATACATTCTTGATGGAAAAGTATATTAGCAGTAGAAGGATACTATCCCAGTCCCTTAATCATTTTTATCTCCACATACATTTTTTTACCACTCAAAAATAATTGAATGTTATTCTATTCACTTGTCCTAGGGAGAGTTAGAGCTCTATGTTGTGGAAATGTGCTCCATAACAACTTGAATACCGAACCTCTGATGGCTATGAGGAGGGTGAGCAGAGTTCCGTTTTTTCCACTTGGCTGTGCAGGTTATGGTTTTAAATTCATTTAAAAATGGAAAATCTCTGTGAAATGTGTTTGGCCATGGCTTACTCATCACCTCCCGAGGACTGAGCTGCTCTTCTTCCTCCAAGTAGGATTTATACATTACTGTACTAGACTCTTTTTAAGCTTGGATACTTCACACTTGACTGCAAACTTCTTTTACATTTATGCAGGGTAAAATATAACTTAGTTTATTAAAATTTTATAATAATAAGACAAAGAAGAAGAAGAAAAGGAAGAGGAAGAAGAAGAAACTGAATGATTACAATAATTACTAATAATAATTGGTCAGTCTAACAAAAAATGTTCAATGGATAATCAGTTAATTTAATTTCTTAAAATAAATTTAGCCTGTCTTACTAATATAGAATGTAAAAAAATTTAATTTCAGTCACACCTAAACCTAAACTTTTATGATTTTCAGATATTTCGCTTCTCATACTTGACACTGCACCATTGCACATCCTTAACTCAGATTGTACTGGTGTTTATTTATCCATATCCATTACACATATTCTCTACTTCTGGCTCATTCATTTTCTCATTCTGTGTAATGTACAGATGAACGTTGTTAAATAACTACTGCATATCTTTGCATTTTTTTCATTTGTACAGCAATATTCATATTCTTCTATATATTTAGTATCTTGTACATAAAAAATCTTTTTTGCCCTTAATGTTTTAGCACCAACCACCAAAGCAAATCCCTATATATGAGAATGTACTTGGCAATAAACTTCATTCTGATTCTGATTCTGAAAACATTTCTATCTGAGAGTGATAAAGAAATTTAATCTCTAACAGAGTGCAGGGATTAACAGTACTTTGTTGAATAAACTGTTTCTTCAGCTGAAATATAAAAGCACTTGGAAAAGTTCTTCAAGAGATTCAAGATTCTTTATTTGTCACCTGCAAATTATACAGGTACAACATGCAGTGAAATGTATCCTGATCCGCTCTTTTGACTGTTCAGTTTAGGCAAAGAATTAAAAATATATATATAATAAAATAAAAAAGATACAATATACAAACTTAAACTTAAAATAAGGAGATAGGGGAATAGAATAAAGATAAATAAACTATTCTTATATTACAATAAGTAAACCTGAGTACAAAAATCTGCAGACAGATAACAGGTGCAATGAGACTGTTTTTAAAGTGTCGAGTGCAGCTACACAGCAGTGAAGTGAAATGCTACACAGCAGCATTTTAGCAGACAGACAAGGAGCATGTAATATTTGGACAATGAAATATGGCAGAAGTATAATGATCATAACAATATGGAATTAAGAGGCAGTGAGGAATGACAAATTAGACATTTATAAAAAAAAAAGACCTTGTTTAAAAGACGGATGGCCTGAGGATAGAAACTCTCCTGAGTCTCTGTTTTGGCCATGACAGTGGAACCTTCTGTCTGATTTCCCGAAGATGAAAAGTCCATTTCGGGTGGGGCTGAGTCGTTATCAATCCAAGCGTTCTGGTCTCCACATCTTGGCTAAATGTCCTGGCAGGAAGGGAGAGGGCTGACGGCAGCAGCGCCTGCTGCCCGGATCACTTTCTGGAGGGCTTTCTGGTCCTGAACACAGCAGTTCCCATACCAGGACAAGATGTTCTGTGTGATGATGCTCTCCACAGCGCCAGAATAGAAAGCTTTCAGAATGGTAGAGGAAACCCCAAACTTGGGTGGTACAGACGCTGCCTTGCCTTCTTGACTTGAACATTAATATGTTCAGTCCATGTCAGGTCCTCAGTGATGTAGACACCAAGGTATTTGAAAAAACACACCTTATCCACTGGAGCACCGTTTGATGGTGAGGGTCCAGAGTCACAGTGTTCTCCTTGCTGAAGTCCACCACTCAGCTCCTGCCTTGCTGACGCCTGGTTGGAGGCAGCTTTCCTGGCACCAGAGTGCCAGGTTCTCCAGCTCATCCATGTAGGCCGTCTGGAGATTAACCCCAGCACCACTGTGTCGTCCGCAAACTTGACAATGTTGTTGGAATTGTGAGAGGCCCGAAGTGTAGAGTGAAAACAAGAGCGGAGAGAGCATTAATACCCTGAGGAGCTCCTCGTGCTGGTTCTTTTTTAATCTAAAAGAACCGTCCACTTATTAGTAATTCTGATAATCCCAGCAAACTACAAAAATCTGCAGTAGATTTAAAGCCGAAGGAAAATAATGTGAAGACAATCTACAGTATTTGGATTTGATTTGAATTGTACAATTGTTTCTTTTAAGACGGCTGAGCAGAGGTGTATAATGTGATTACATTAGTTTGTCTAGTGGGATGTGAATTTATTTCTGATTGTGAGTGCAGGCTTCAGGATTAGTGTACATGCTGCGTTACTGTCCTGCTGAGTGTGAAGGCAGCAGAATTAGTTCCAGTTCAGCTGTCAGTGCATGTGAGACTGAAACAAACAGCCAGTTTATCAAGTATATGACTCCAAACTGGCACGATGCATTGATTTCTGACACACACACACACTAAAAACCAGTTCTTCCTCGCTTGGAACACCCTTAATCTAACTCATCAGTTAATTACCAAGCTCTTTGTGAGCTGAATGAGGTGTGTAAGAGCAGGAACAGCACAGCACATTCTGTGTGTGTAAGGTTTGTGTGTGTGTGGATATTTTGGCGTTACGTGGACCTTTTGTCCCCTAAAATCACTTTAAGTAGTTTTTTGGGGTCTTTGTGCAGACATTTTAGAGGTCCCTATGAAGAAAAATGAAGAAACTAAGAGGTAAAAGATGTGCTTTTGGTTACTTTTCTATAAAGTCATTTTCTATAAAGTCACTTTCCATCATGGGGACCTCTCAAATATCCCCACAAAATCCAAAAAAACGGATAAAAGGACGGAGATGTGCTGTCCCCACAATGCAATAAATACATGACCGTGTGTGTGTGTGTGTGCGTGTGTGTGTTGCTGGGAGTAGTGAGGCACCCATCATTGGGACTGAATACACATGCAGAGGCTGCTGTTATCCAACATCACTAATAAGAAATACAGAGCCTGGGCCAAGAAGTCAGTTTCTTGGTTGTTCTGCTTTTGTCTTTGTGCAGGAGAAAGACAAAGACAAGGAAGATAGAGTGTGAGAGAGAAAGAGGAGATGGGGCTGAGGGGTTTCAGTCCCTCATGGTTACAGGGCTTAGCTCCCTGACTCTGATTAAGTGCAAGCTTCAAGCCAGAGTTCAAAGCTACATTTGATGCAGTGTTTTTCTTCATGAAAAGTATTCATTAGTTTGAGATATTTGAATGCATTTCACTCAACCTCAATCACAATCTCGCCTCGCTTATTTTGTTTCTCTCTCTCTTCAATCTCTCTCCTTCTTCTTCTTCTTCTTCTTTCTTTTTTCTTTCTTCTTCTTCTTCTTTTCTCGCTCTCTGTCTATCTCTTTGTTTTACTCCTATTCTCTCCCTCCCTCCATCTCTCTCTCTTTCTTTTTGCTTGGTCTCTGTCTATCTTGCTCTCTGTCTCCCCATTTCTCTCCCCCCTCCCTCCCTCCCTCCCTCTTTTCTTTCTCTTTCCCACTCTTACTCCTCACTCTATCTTGTTTTCTTTTCTGCTCTTTCTCTCTCTTCTCTCTTCCTTACAGTTTTTTCTCTCTCCCTCTCACTGACTCTCTCCCTCCCTCTCTCTTTCTTTTTCTTTCTCACTCTCACTCTATCTTGCTCTGTCTTCTGCCCTCCCTCCCTCTCTCTCTTTTCTCTGTCTGTCTCCTCATTTTCTCTTTCTCTCTAATTCCCCCTTTCTCTTCAATTTTCTGTTTCTCTCTGTTCTCTGTCTCTCTCTTTCTCATTCTCCCACCCTGCCTTTCACACTCTGTTCCTCTCTCTCTCTCTCTCTCTCTCTCTCTCCATTTTCTCTCTACTATCTCTATCTTCTTTCTTTCTCTCTCTCTCTATAGCTCTCTAGACCCCCCCTCTATTCTTTTTTCTTTCTGTCTCTCTTTCTCTCTCTCTCTCTCTCTCTCTTTCTGCCTCTCTCTCTCTCACAAACACACACACACAATTGAATTCCACTCTGCCTCTTTTCTCTTCTTCCTGTGGGAGTGAGTGAGATGGAGGACAGCCGTCTTGGTCAGAGACATTCTAGTGCTGGCCTGAGTCTTGCTTTGTTTTAAGCGTTAAACTCGGCTAGTTTTCTATTCTGAAACGGTAGGTCTGCAGTGGGGCTGCAGAGAGCGAAAGCTGAGTGGAGAGAGAGAAAGAGAGCAAGTCTGTTCTGCAGAATGGAGAGGGTCAGGCTGATGGAGAGAGAGAGAGAGAGAGATTGATGTTAGCACTCCTGCACCTATGATAGACTTGGCTCTTCTCCCTGTGATAAAAAACTGTGAAATCTGATTCTTCCACATCTGAATGAGATATTTTAAAGAATATGTTTTCATTGTCCTGAATTAAACTAGAAATCTAATGTGAAAGTACTTTCTATATCACTAGAAGTAAATTAATGTATCTAGCTGCAGTTTGAAGCAATGCTGTGGAACACTGTATCCTCCATGTCTGCTTCATGTTTTGAGCGATATTCTTTGGAAGTCAAGTGACTTTGACTTTTACACACGGGACATATTCTAAAGGTAATTAAAATGTGAGTTCAGCAGGTGTACTGGGCGACCCCGGTGAGTACAGCTGAATCAGAAATGTAATTGAGGTCAGCTGTTTGAATATTAGAAATATACTGTGAAATAATCAGACCTATTTTACACCAGGTCTGCCCTGTGGACCGATTTTGTGTTGCTAAACAAAGCATGTAATTGCTTAATGTGAAGTCTCAATTGATTTCCACTGCAAGTTGGGTGGCTTGAAATCTGCATTTACACAAGGCTGTCTGTAAGAAATATTACCATGAGATGACCTAAGATATTTACCTTTATTATGATTTGTGGTTTTAGCATGCTTGCTTTCATAATTTGAACATGCTGGATTATTTTTACAACTAAATTACATACAAAAATACAGTAAATAGTCAATGTTCAACCATAGATATGACATAAAACAAGTACCAGGTAGGTAGTGAATTAACAATCTCTAAACTGCTTGTAATATGTAAATTTGTAAAAATATCATCTATAATCTATGATATAAGTAATGTGTGTGAACTAGGAGTATTGGCACTTTTTTCCAGCTTTGGATATGTAGAACTGAAGTAAAGCCTACCTGGTGTAAGATTCTCACGGATATAGGAAGTTTGAAAGGTTTTAAACTTTTCTGGTGCAGTACAGTTCAAATATGTGGCAGTTACTTTTGGTTTTCTGTCAGTTTCTGACTTTAGCGGGAGAGGACTGTCACTGATAATATCGTGCAAATAATTTCAGTTATCACTTATCATGACTGCCAATTAAATCACTTAGAGGCACAAATCTGGCCTTGTTCGGTTTCTCACTATGTGACGGTGAGTTTTTCTCACTCTTTGCTTCATTCACCTGATATATCACTTGCTCGGGCCGGATCTGGCCCGTGGGCCACCATTTAGGGACCACTGCTATACATGCTTGTCCTGGCTCAAATTATACCTTCATTCAGCAATGTTTCATAACAAAGACATTCACCTTCCCTTCTTGACTGCCATGATATGGTTAATACTGGTTTATCTTGCCTTTAGACCATTCAAAATACAGCTGCCATGATTTTAACCTGAACATAGAAATGGCTGCACATCACTCCTGTGAAGTCCAAGCTACACTGGCCTCCAGTTGATTTTAGAATTCAGTTTAAAATTTTGGTGCTGACTTTCAGAGTCCTGCTTGAACAGGCTTTTCACTACATATCTGACATTCTACAGGCATATTCTGGTCATCACCTCTCTGTTCCATCCACATGGAAATAAATCCAAACACTTGTTTAAAATGGCTTTAGGTGACTGTACATGTATGCTGTTATTTTAGTTTTATTCTGTTTCTTTCTGTCTCTTTGTGGCATTTCATTTTCTGTTTTCTGACTCTTGTGGCATTTAAAATGTTATAGCTGAAGACAGAAGCTCTTCTATTTCTATTTATTACATCAGCTATTATGGTGGCTGGAATTGTTGCTAAATCTAGTTTTAATTTAAAAGTTAAAATGATTTTAGTGTGTAACATTATTAAGCATGGATTGCCTTTAAATTGATGTTTTTAATTGCTTTTTAACACTGTGTAAGAACATTTAAACGCTTCCAGCAATCCTTTGGTTTGCTTTAAATTTCCGAATTTTACCAAGGCTAATAAAACATGCTAAATCATATACATGTATGGGTGTGTTTCCCTTGTAGAAATGCATGAAGTTTAACGTGGAGGCCCCTATCTGGCTGTCCAAGCAGCGCATCCTTTGCACACTGAACCAGAGCCTGAAAGATGTGCTGAATTATGGACTGTTCCAGCCTGCCTACAACGGCAAAGCTGGAAAATTTCTGGATGAGCAGCGCACTCTGAAGGAGTATCCGCTCCCCGCCATCACCCCTATACCCTACCTGGAGGTAAGAGCTCTGCAACACTTGTTTTGTGTGTGCGTGTTTATGTTTTTAGGAGATTGTCCCCTTTAAAGAAAACTATTATTCATCCATTTTTAAGACTTTGTTGAGACATTTTTGTATGTGAAGACTGGTCCCCATAAAAATAATTTTATAAGAAATATCCATGCTTTATTAGAAAAACTGAAGGAGGTAAAAGATTTGCTTTTAGTTACTGAGGTTAGGGTTGAGGATAGGTCTAGCTGTAGGATTATTTATTTAGTCATTATAGGAGTCAGTGGAAGTATCTCACGAAGATAGTGATGCAAGCGTGTGCGTTTGACCTTACGTACATCATATCACTTTACCAGAGGTGGACAGTAACGAAGTACATTATTTGAATACTCTACTTTACTGTACCTTTTTTGAGTATCTGTACTGCACTTGAGAAGTATTTTTTGGGGAAAACTGGGTGAAAATTTAATAAATATTCATTATGTAGGATATTATTAATAGAATCAACTCTCTGTTTTCAGAGTTCAGATTTTCAGAGTTTGACAATAGTATTTAAAACCAGAAGGTATACAGAATCTGCACAGATTACAGCAGTATACAGATTTATTATGAAGTACTTTGGCATGAACTTTCTGAAAAAGCAGCTTTGTAATTTGACCGTTACCTCCACATTGTCTTGTACACACACACACACACACCATCTCACACACAAACAATAGAATGAAAGAGCTTTATTGATTTGGACATGACAACTTATTTCTTTTGTAGTCATTTCTGACAATTGACAATGTGGCAGATAACATCACATTGTTCCTTTCCCACAACATCAAAGGCAATAAAAAAAAACTGTGTGTGTCTTTCTATCTCTAGCACACTCACTATGTGTATGTGCATTTTACCCATACTTTTTTGACCGCAGCTCTCTGCGTATTTGCAAATCCTTCTCTTTTCTCCGTTCCACTCCCTCGTCCCTACCGTAGTTGAGGGAATTCTGTTATCATTTTACCTGATTTATCACTTTAATTAAGAGTGTAGGCCCTGAGAGAGATGTACGAAAGCCACAGCCAGAGCTTGAGCTGGAGCTTCCTGCTCTTTTCATAAGATTCCTCCTCTAGATTTCAGACTCGAAACTTCCGAAAAATTAGAAAAACGCACGAACATGATGATGGCAGACTTATTGTAAATTCTTAATGGGACACTGATGATGATCTGCTGAGATTCTTTCACACGAGCAAAACGCTGCAAATGAAAGCTTTCCAACAATTCAATTTAATTCAGTTTTATTTGTATAGCGCTTTTTACAACATACACAGTCACAAAGCGCTTCACATATACCTTGCATAAGGCATGGCCAGTTTTAAGTTTCAAGGTATAACGACACCTTAAAAGTGTCAGTGAAAAGTAGGTTTTTTACCCAGACCCGAATGTCAGTTCCGATTAATTTTCGACTAATTGCCCAGCCCTATCTTATACTCAGCCCAGGTCTGGTCTCAATGTGACCATGATGCCATGTGCATTTGTTTATGTGTGTGCATATATGTGTGCGAGAGTGCGAGAGAGACTGAACCCCAATCCACGTGAGCAGTACGCAGCTGGATGTGTTGCCCATCAGTGCCGGCGGCAGTGCATCCTCACGCCTCATACAGTAGAAGCCTGGCTCGGTGTTTCTAGTTCCCATTATGATGCAGAAGGGGATTTATCGATGCACCAGCAGGCCTATAGATCCACCACACGCAGCCCTGACAAAATTCACTCCCCCCCACAGAGCCGCGGCCGGCCGCCGAGGGACGAGATGGATCAGGAGACGGATAGGCGCTCAGATGAACAGGATAGAGTAGTTGCATCTCCATGGGAGGGAGAGTGGAGGTAGTGGAGTGGTAGAGGAACAGACGGAGGGAGACTTCCAGAGTTTGGAGGAAAAGAGGAGCGGGGAGGGGGCAATTCCGGGCCGTGGGGCTCTGAAATTTGTCATTTGTCTTCCAGCTGTCCCAGGACAGTGCAAGGAAAGTGGTGTTAGGCTGGTGTTTAGCATGCCGCCAAGATTGTCGTTGCTGTCTCCCTCACCGTGGTCCTGATGGCGGTGAGCTGCAGGACAGAGGGATTGTGGGTAGTGTTCAGGATTTTGGTTTCGGCGCACCGGTACTGCAAATGCAGTTGGTCAAAAAGGCGACTAGTACCACGGAGTGCTTCTGTGGTAAGTCTCTTTTATTTGTGTGTGGGTGTTAATGAAGAAGTGCATTTATTTACTGAGGTCTGTCAATGCCGCCTATTATGAATGTTGATTGTGGGTTTTGTTTGTGTTGTGATGGGTCTAAATACTTCATCGTGGCGATACTGTGGGTTTGATAATTAGAAGCCATCTTTATTCATGCGAGCTGATTGGAAATATTTGTGTATATGTGTGAAAGGCTTTTGTTTAAAGATTTATGTGGTGCTTACACATGGCACTCTTCAGTTCAAAATCTGTCACAGTCTTATCCACCTCCTGACCCATGCTAAGAGTGTAAGTGTGGGAGCTTATTTTGTGTGAGTGTGTGTGTGTGTGTGTGTGTGTGTGTGTGATCTCATCCCCCGCCCCCCCCCATATCACCTTTTATGACCCCACATTCTCTGCTGAAGTAGCGGTGCAGAACTGTTTACACACAGATACGATCGTCGTGCTGCGGCTGTCTGCCTCCGTGACCCTGCTGTCAATGCACCCTGCGTTCCTCAATGAACACAACACTCCAACACACACATCACTCACACCGAGTTTGTACAACTCAACCATCAGAAAACTCTGTGTGCGAGAGAGAGAGAAGCAGCACCGTATGCTGGAAACCGTAACACGCCTCTTTTTATTTTGCAGTTCCGCTACAAGAGGCGTGTGTACACGCAGACACACCTGGACGACAAGCAGCTGTCTAAACTTCACACCAAGGTAAGATATGATGCTTTCAGTCTGAATATACAGTGAAGCTATTGCTTATGATATTCAAAAGAAGTACAAAAAACACAAGATAAGAGTGAGATGGAAAATGAATTATTTAACTTTTAACATAGTGGGCTGGTTTCTTGGTCATGAATTAAGCCTAGTCTTGGACTAAGTTGTAGTACCAATGGAGATTTGCCATTCAAACTCAAAACTAGTTTTGAGGCTTAATCCTCGACTGGGAAATTGGCCCAGTGTTGAGTGTAAATCCACGGCTGTTTTTTGTGTTTATATTAGTGCTGGGAATCAATTAAAAATAACACAGGAAATTTATTCTTACCTATTTCCTTATGGGTTGCACGGTGACGCAGTGGTTAGCGCTTCCACCTCACAGCGAGAAGGTCCTGGGTCAGTCATTGGGCCTTTCTGTGTGGAGTTTGCATGCTCTTACAGTGTTCGCGTGAGTTTTCTCTGGGTGCTCCGTTTCCCTTCACAGTCCAAAAGCATGCACTATAGGTTGATTGGCGGATCTAAAATTTGCCCCATAAGGTGTGTCTGAGAGTGTGAGTGTTTGTGTCCTGCGGTGTGTTGGCGCCTGCCCATGGTTGGTCCCCGCCTTGCGCTCGTGGTTCCCGGGATACGCTCCGGTCTCCGTGACCCCGACAGGGATTAAGCAGTTCGGAAAATGGAATGAAATTTCCTTTCTAGCGCTTTTCAATCATTCAAGCCTGGTTTATAATGACGTTTCACGTCACCTGAAGATGAATCGAAAAGGCTACTTTTCTCCGAAATGTGTCAAGTATAAACCAAGCTTCAGTCAGATAAATACATGAACTAGAGCCAGGGAAGTTGGAGCAAAACTTTGTATGATTAATTGGCCTGAAAAAGATGTTCCATGTTAATTGCATGCATTAATGCATTGATGTTCTCAACCCTAATTTTTATACATCTCATTAATTTGAACAAAACTTTAATATGTTTCGTTAAACTTTTGTTTAATGCACTGTTCATGGAATGCAATCATTATTACCTAGTCAAAAATGAATTTGAAGGAGAACTAAACTTACTAGAACTTAACAAAAACACATTTTTCCCAGAGCGTTCCCAGAGCGTTCACTAAACCCATTATAATTGTGTGTATTAAATAACATCTCAAAAATATGGTTAAGGGTTTTATACCATTCCAAGAGCCAATTCTGGTGAAATATGATTAAGTGAGAAGGATCCTTGAATGTGAAATATTGCAGAAATTCCCTGTAATAGTTCTTCCCTTTTCCCTTGAATGCAGACACACAGGACATTAATAACACTGCCATCTGCAGATTTCAAATCTCAGTGATGGGATTTTAGGGTCTTGATGAGGCATCCAGAGAGGTAACGTCAGTCCTCAGCCAATCTAAACTGGAGAGGCTGAATTATTATCGTAATCCAAATGAGTCATTACTATAATATCAGTGTTGGCCAAATACCAATTTCTACAACATTATCTCTACTCCAGCAGTGTCCAGTTTCTATTGCTGGTGTGCTGCATTTAATTTTCCATTCCGTTGACGATATTTCCATGTTCAAGATTCTTGCTGTTTCAGCTGAAATAGTTGAAACTAACTGTGTGTTTCTGAATTGGTGGGTTGCAAATGATTGCTTTTGGTTTAATTGTCCGGTTGTACGAGGGACTAGACTGTGATGAACCAAAAGATCTAGAAGGAAAAGCTTTTAGCGCAGAGGTTATGGTGTTAGGCAATGAATAATTGAATACAGTTATGTTGTAGATTGATGCATGTGAAATTGAATTTGCAGCTGTGTTTGGCATTGTTATCGTAGTAGCCGAATAATGAATAAGCCATGTGCAAATAGTTATTTAGCAGAAATAGATATAGTGTGTTCCAGCCTGTTTCTGAGAACTGGCTAAATTGCTTAATGAGAGTGCTCTTGAAAATGTTTGCTGCAGAAACAATCTGCAGTACAGATCAAACAAATGTTTTCTGCACATGCAAATTGTGACTATTATTTTGTGTTAATAAATCAGGGCCCGAAGCCGTCTGTGTAATGAGAGCTTTTCACCTAAGGCGCAATAGGAAAGGGTCTTCTCTCACGCTCTCAGGAGCGGCGTTGCTGACTCGAAGTGCCGTGGCTCAAGGCTTGCTTTACCGTGGAATGTCGCTATGATTCTGTTGCTAAGGAGCCCGGGAGTGATGGAGCATGTGCAGAAGCGGTTAGCAGCAGGACTGCGCCATCTCTCGCCCGCATGCAGGGGGGTCAGGCTGAGGAGAGGACGGTCCTAATGAGGGCTAATCCTCTTATTTTATTGACATACTGCTTTACATTTGCTGTACTGACCTCGCCTGCTGCTTGCTCTCTTGCTCTCTCTCGCTCTCTCTCCTGACCATTTGGCCTGTTTTCAGGGCCAACCAGCCCACACGAAGAGTCTGTAACATCTTCATGTTTATAATTGTGGGTGTGTGAGCATCAATGTGTGTGTGTATACCTGAAGAGGATAACATGATTATTTCATAAAGTGGCACCTGTCAATATGTGAAACATATTAGGCAGCATGTGAACTGCCAGTTCTTGAAGTTGATGTTTTGGAAGGAGAAAACATTTGCAGGTATAAAGCTCATCTGGGTTGGTTGTCAGTCATCCAGGACACAGTAACCATGAAAACTTTATCCTCTAATTACATGAAATATCCTTTTGTAGAACAGAGGTAGTGGATGAGAGGTGAAACATCTTCAAGAACCTTAAAAGAAGTCAAGTTGTCAAGCATAAGTTTGACCTGACCCAAGTTGTGATGGCTAGACGTTTACGAGTTCAAAGCTCTCGATGCACACAGGGAGCAAAGGTTAAGACGTCTAGACTGATCCCATGAGGAGCTACTCTAGCTTAAACTGCTGAAAGCCTTAATGCTGGCTTCTGACAGAAAGAACACACGGTGCCTCGCAGCGTGACGCCTGTCGAATGTCGAAAGTGCCTGCAGTGAGCATGTGAGTGTCAGAATGGACCCTGAAGTAACGGAAGAAAGTTTTCATATCTGGGTTTCACATTTTCTTTTAGATCATAAAGACTAGGGGTCAAGTGTTTGTCGTGCACCGATATTTTGTTATTATATTTTGTTAACGGTATCGAACATTTTTAAAACTGATACACTGGTCAAGTAAATGCCTTTAAAATGTGCTGCTTTGGTGCTGATGCAGCCGTCTCTCTATGTGCATTCACCAGTTTGTGGTCTAGAGGAATGCTCTGCCCACTGTATCTGATTTGTGAAAAAAGAAAAAGAGAAATATTTTGGCGCTTAATGTTGGCCCCATGATCAAATGGTCGCCGATTCATGTCCCAGACCGGTAAAGGTACCACTGAAGTTCTCATGAGCAAGGTACCTTCACCAAGCACTGATCTTCGGGTACTGCCAAAAAAGCTGCCAACTGCTCCTTCATGGATGGGTCAAATGGAAAGGTCACATTTCGTTGTGATGCACTATGTGCTGTGCTGTGTTCACAATGACAAATAATCATTCATTTAAATTAACTCACTTAAATATACGTTGCTTCAAAATATTGTTTTTTGGACCTGAAAAGAACATATTGGTCAAACCCTAAGGACGGCCAGGTGATTGCTTTAGTTTAAACATGACCTCCAAATTTCTCACATCTCAATCCAATTGAAATGTGTATGTGTGTGTGTGTTTGTGTGCGGACATGTATTTATCGCATTGTGGGGACCTTTTGTCCCCTAAAATCACTTTTATCTTGTTTTTTGGGCTTTGTGGGGACATTTGAGAGGTCCCCATGAGGAGAAATGACTTTATAGAAAATGTGCTTGTTTTATTTGAGAAACTAAAAGAGGTAAAAGATGTGCTTTTGGTTACTGAGGTTAAGGTTAGGATTAGGATTAGGTGCAGGTGTAAAATTATGTACTTTAGTCATTATGGGAGTCTATGGAAGGACCTCACAAAGATAGTAATACAAGACTGTGCGTGTGTTTGTGTGTGTGTATGAACACAAGATGGAGAGAGATGTAAAGGAGGGTTGTGGTCATATGATGAACAGCTGATAGAAAGGCTTCTTTCTTCTAAAGAGACAACAACTGAATTTTGAAACATCTGATCTTAATATAGAGTATTATTACATTACTGTGCTTATAATTCATGCAGTCATGACCTCGTCAATGATAAACTTTCTCTCCCTCACACACACACACACCACAAACATGTCCTCAACCATTACCCCAACAGTCTCACCTGATCCGCATTAAAGAGTGTAAGTCACACACTCCTCAGAGAGCTGCCGATAACAAAGGGAAAACAGACACATATGCGCTCAATATATGCAAAATTGTATGTGAGCTCAGGCCCAATTAAATCCTGTTTAAATAAACAAGATCAGATCAGATTTTATCAGTCATCAGTATGTAGAGGTTTAAAATGTCACTCGTCTAAAATCATCAACTGATCATAAATATCTCCAATACTAGTAGTGCTGTAGTGGAGACTGTAGTGACTCTTTACAAAGTTACCTGGAAGTTACCTGGCTTTTCCTTGACAAAAATCAGAAAAAACTTTCACAAAAATGATTTGTGCTAAAAGCTTCTCATTTTTATTAAGATTCCAAAATATACATAATTTAGTTAAATGTTTAGCACTGCTGCTTTAGCATCTTTTTGCGTGCCCGACCCTTTTTGTGTGCCGGATGCACCAGGGGAATCTACACGCCAAGCAGGACAGTTTCCCAGCTGCTTGTGAAAATAACCTTTACAAAGGCTAAGGACATTACGGTGGGGATGAAGCAGAGAGATTTTTTTCCTAAAGTGAACGAAGGCTTACTTCTCTTCCTCATTATTATCTTTGTGGGTATAATTTGATGTTGGCTTGTGACAAGATAAAGAACACCTAAAGCATGTTGTGATTGGATGTCCATTTTTTTGTAGTTAAGGGGAGTGATTCGCGGTCGGGAGAGTTGTTTTCTGTTAGAAGGGGGACCCACTAACCTGTGTTCATGAGTGCGTGTAAATAAACTGATTTGTTGAGTAAGTATTACAGTTTTTAGTCTGAACTCATACCCCTGATTTTACTCTCCAGTTTCATTATTTTAATATAAGCATCAGTGTGTGGCCAGATGCTTTGTGCCATGTCTGCCAAGCCTCTGAGAAAAAAGACGACTTGATTTAAGATTAAACCTGGTCCAGCTGTTCATGCTCTAAAGCTTGCTCTTATCTGAGGGTTGATGTGGTCTGTGAGAGTTTTCTTCCCGAGTGCTGCCTCATCCTGCCTCTGATCTTTCCAGTAGTGGAGCTAGAGGAGATTGAACACATTGTGCTGGACTGACTGTAGATCAGCACCTGACTCAGGCTCGATGTCTGTGACTCAGTGGGATAAGAAAATGTTTTTTTTCCTCTTTCTCACTGTCTATCTTTGCCAGTTTGGGTTCTGGTGCCGGATCTCGCTGCCATTTTTTAAAATTTCATCTCTCAACACACCTAACAACACTTTCTCTCCTATATATTTTTTACATTTTGCATTACAGTTAGGGAGTTGGCCCTATGATCGGGAGGTGGCCAGACCGGTAAAGGTACCACTGAAGTACTTGTGCGCAAGGTACCGTCCCCAAGTACTGCTCTCTGGACGCTGCCAAAAAATCTGCCAACTGTTCCTTCATGGATGGGTCAAATGCAGCGGTCACATTTTGTTTGTGGTGCACAAAATGACAAATATCTCTTTAAATTAATTCACTTTAATATTTCCATTTACATTAATAATACAGAAAACGGCAACATGTCACACATTCATTTGAGTAGTGTTGCAATACTTTATTCACATCAGCTTGCATAGACTTAATCTTCATAGTCTGTATGCTGCTTCTTCTGCTGTGTGTGTGTGTGTGTGTTAACGCAGGGTTCCACTCTGAAAGTAGAGGAGCGCCTAGACTCAGAAAAGCGTTGCTTGTCAGTGCTTGTGATACGTGCACTGTCTACAAAGTGGGGTCTTCAGAACTTGCGTGGATGTGAGTGTGTATGTGGGTGTGTTCATGTCTGCATATGTGTGTGTGTGTGTGTTTGTACACGTGCATTACCTGTGGCCATCTCAGCTCTCTCATCTCTCTGTATCATTCCGTCTCCTAGCCTTACAACATTACTACTTTCCCCCCCTCTGTCTCCCTTTCATTTATTCTACCCTTTCCTCCATCTCTCTCTCTTCTCTGCCTAGCTCTCTCTCTCCCCCACTCACACTGTAGTAAAGGCTGAATGAGAGCAGACCCATTACTAGCAGCCAGTCAGTAGAGTAGCAGACTGGATGAGTCATCCTAATGTCTAGAACTACTACTCCCTCTCTCCCTCTCTCTTTCTCTCTCTGGAGGGAATGGAGGGAAGACAGGATCTGTGTGGGAGGGAATGAGAGAGATTATTGTTTATACTTGTTTTTTTTTTACTGTGAGATTTAAGGTGAGTTTTGGCACACTTGCTTGTGTGTGAGTGTGTGTGCGGTGTGTGTATGAGTATGAGGTGTGTGTGTGTTCGTGCAGGTTTTGATAGATTTAAGAATCCTTTTCTTTGATACTCCGTCTAAATCCCTTTACTACTGTAGTCTCACTCTCTCTCTCCCTCCTCCCTCCCTCCCCCTCCTCCCTCCATCGCCTCCCCCACCCCCTCTTTCCTCCCTCCATCGCTCTATCCCCACCCCCCCACCGGCTTATCCCTCCCCTTCTCCCCCAACCGATCGCTCTCCCCACTGCATGCTCATGTTCGGTAGGAAGCAATCTCATAACAGCAGTGCCTAATCAGTGTTGCTCATTAGCTGCTAAAGCACAAAGGGCCAGAGTGGTCTGTCTGTTCTCTTCTCTCATCTCTCATCATGCAGTTATACTTTCTCTCTTTCTGAACTTGTACAGCAAGAGCGATGCTATTAAGCACCATATTCTCTGTGCGATGGAACAGCTCCAGTAAGGGTGTAACGGTCCACGTTTGATTGATACCTTGTTTTTTGAGCTACGGTTTGGTTTAAATGTAATTTTGATGGTGTTGAATAAAAAAAATAGCAAAATTGAGAAATGGCATAACGGTTGGGCGTTCATTCTGTGATCAGAAGGTCGCCGGTTCGAATCTTGCACCGGTAAAGTTACTCATGAGCAAAGTACCGTCCCCCAGCACTGCTCCCAAGCCCTTGTTACCTGCCCACTGTTCCTTCACAGATAGGTCAAATCCAGAGGTGATATTTCGTTGTGGTGCACTGTGTGCTTTGCTGTGGTGTGTTCACAATGACAAATAATCTTTCCCTTTCACTGGAGGTGCACTGTTTATGTACAATGCTTGCCTCCTTATTTTCATCTTCTTACGTATGTTTTTCTCGGCCACAGTTTTTTGGGGCAATTAGTACTGTAACGGTTAGGGAGCTGGCCCCACGATCAGAGGGTTTCCGGTTCCAGTTCCGGACCAGGTAAGTTACCACTTAGGTACTCATCCCCAAGCACTGCTCCTCGCAAAGGTCACATTTCGTTGTGGAGCACTGTGTGCTGTGCTGTGTTCACAATGACAAATAATCACTCACTAAATTAACTAAATCTGACCCCATAGTATAAATGTCTTGTGGAGATGGACACATCAGAGCATCAGGGAACAGCGGCTGTGATGCGCCTTTCTCAACATCACCAACACTCACAGCTTCCGTGGCACTTGATACACGCACACAGACACATGGGTCCTCAGTGTATATGAGGAATCCTCTTATGTAATGTGTAATATTTACCAAATATACAGCTTATATATCTGTACGATAATGTAAGTTGTGAAATTAGAACTGATTTGTTGGGGTATCGGGAAGACAGAAATGGTCTGAGATGGAGACGTTCGTATCGCAATTTTAGTTTCGGTTTCTGTGCCTTTACACCCGTAACCTTTAGGTTTGTGTCTAAAGGCACAGGATGCATGTGATTGGGGTGTATTTTTGTGGTGATTTTATGTAATGTCTCAAATTGCATATAACAATTTGTGTTAGAGATCAGCAACTGTTATTTTTTAGATTTGAATATAGGCATGGCACTATGACATCAAAGAAAAAGTGTGTGAATGTGTGTAAAAGAGGCGAAGAGGGTGGAGCTTTGCAGTCCTTCCTTTGCTAAACCAATCCAGTTTGAGCTGAGGGAGGAGCTTTGTGCAGTCGCAGGCGCATTCGTTCCGGTCACTGAGCACGGTGCAGGTGACTGCATGCAAGTGTGTGCGTGTGTATGTGTGTGAGTGTGTGTGTACACGAGTGTCCCAGTGTGCACTGTTTTGACACTGTTCAATGACTCTGAGGCACAGCAGGAGAAAACACACACAGGCACACACACTGCTGCCGAACGGAAGAGAGTGAGAGAGAAAGAGAGAGAGAGAGTGAACGAGTGTAGATATCTGTCAACCCCAGGCAGTCTATTCTCTCTTTCCAACAAACCGCCACTCCCTCTCCCTTCTTTCTCTCCACGAACGCTAGCTAGAGGTTTCCCTCCCTCTCTCCCTCCCTCCCTTTCTCCCTCCCTCTTCTCTCCGTCTTCATCGCTGCATTCTGCAAATCACCCCCTTTTTCCTCCCATCGTGGGTGCTTGCTAGCCTGCATGGTGTGAGAGACACTCTGGGTAGACGAGAGAACGGAGAGAGTGTGCGCGAGAGAGAGAGAGAGAGCGAGAAAGGGGGGGAGAGGTGGAGTGGAAGGGGGGATAGGTGAGGGGGCATGCGGAGGATGAGTGTGTGATGAGAGGAGATGGGGGGAGCGCTGGGAAGGAAAGACAGCAGAGAGAGGAAGGACAGAAAGGCACACAAGGACACCAAGAAGTCCAAAACCAACAGTAAGGTATTCACTCTCTTTCTCTCGTTCTCTCTCACTCTCTTTTTCTCCCTGTCTTTATCTTTTTTCTTTGTTCACTTTAATTTACTCCATTCATTCTTCTATTCTTTCTTAGAGCTGTGCATGTGTGTGTGTACTGCACTGTTATCCCGCTGTGTGTAAGTGTGTGCACATGTGTTTGTGTCTGGCATGTTAATGTGTGAAAGTGGGAATGGTGCTGAGGGAGACAATGGGACAGTTCCTGATTGTTTCTGCTGCAACAGCCCCTTATCAGCAGCTGTTGTGACACACATACACACACACACATACTCCTCTCATCACACTAAAGCACCCTCTCCATCTTGCTCTCCATGTGAAATACCACTGTTTGCTCTTTAGATCAGTAATTCACACTCTGAGCACATTCTCGCCTCTCGACGCTGCCGCCAGCTACACAGCCATGTGGCAGCCGAGAAGTTTTACTGCCATCTGACTTTGCCATCTCCTCACACATTTTGTCTGGCTCAAGTCTGGCTTTCTGCACCGTACCAACACTGTTTCTTTTCACCGTAGCCCGTGAGGGAGTTGAAACACACGTCTAATGGTGTTAGGTGATATTGGTGTATTGAGCGAATCGCTGGGCTGTATGTAAGGCTGCCGATGGGACGTGTGGTTATGCTGATGGCAACGCAACACTTAGAAGTGTTTAGGTCTCCGGGGCAGAATGACCACACATGCCTCCACGCTGCTGCTGTGTAAATCGATAAACAGGCTTTATTGAATTTTCTGTATGCTGTAATTACATAAAATTGTTGCTCTTGTATGATAATAGTTACATGTTCAAAGAACTTGCATTCAGGTGTGAATACTGCTTAGACAGTTAAACAGAGTAGTTTTGGGGTTAAGACAGCATTGCATCTTGGGGTTAAGACGGATGGAAAAGTGTGTTGGGAATAAGGATAGTTCTGTGTGTCTGGGTGAACAGAGCAGAAATCTGTGCTGGGGTTAACAGAGGTGAAACCTGTGTTAGGGTTAAGAGCAGCACCGTGTTGGGTTTAACAGAATAGTTCTGGACGTTGGAGTAAACTGAACAGTTGAGGTTAACAGAGCAGCAATGTGCTGGTGTCAAGAGGGATGTTGGGTGTTGGGGTTAAGAGCAGTGCTGGGTGTTGGGGTTAACAGAGCAGAAATCTGTGTTGCAGTTAAAGAAAGATGATTGGTGTTGGGGTTAAGAGAAGTATTGGTTAACATAGCAATGCTGTGTGTTGGGTGTAACAGACTACCAATGTATTTTGGGAATAGCAGAGTGACACTGCAAGTCAGGGTTAAGAGCAGCTATGTGTGTTAGGGTTAACAGAGCAGCAATAAGAAATTATGTTAATCAGTGCAGTATGTTGAGGTTAACAGAGCATCTTGCTGTGTTGGGGTTTAACAAAGCAACTCATTGGTGGGTTTCACCAGCCAGAACTGATTGACCATGATGTGCATGTAATGGCTTCATGTAATCTGAAAAAAGAAGTGTAATTCTATTTCATATACTATTTCTGAAGATAAAATCCAGTGCAATTACAGTTACATATTTACAAGTGTAATTTAGATTTACTTTTAGATTGCAAATTTCAGATTGAGCATTGCCATTTTATGCTGTTAAAAATGAACGACAGAAAAATATTTTCTCCACTCGCAAGAGCAAGAATCTTTCTATTTACTATGTTGTCTGAAAGACAGCTGTGCATGGAGTTTCTACTGGAAGAAATATCTTCATTGTGCCATTATTCTCATTTTGTTGCAGAAAAAGGGAACATTGCACAGTGCACAGTGCACATGTTATGTGAGACAGCTGTAAAAGTGCAGTTAGAATAGCAAGACCCGGAACTTATTGGTCATTGCAGTGATTTGTTGAGTTACACATTTCTGAATTTGCCCAAAATCACCATTCACATCTGAATGTCCAAAAAGTCATATTCTGTGTTCTGTTGTTCATACGGTTTGTCTTCACTACAGTTTGTAAGAGCTTGTGCCTCTCATATGGAGTTCACAGTTCGTTTATGATAGGCAAAACAGCTAAACAGCTATTATAGACCAGAAATAACACCAGACCGCAGCACACTGTTTATAATGAAGTCATTTACATGATATTTTCATTTTTTATTCACAAAAGCTTGTATTTGTGTGTCTGAAGTTTGGCTGTCAAGACAGAAATGGATCGAGCCCCTCCGTAGGAGTAAAACACAGCCACAGTAAAGTCCAAAAATAACAGAGTGAGACTCAAACACACACTATGACTTCCATAAAAACACAGGCTTTCAGCCTCTACGTAAACTTCGACCTCACAACATATTCATGGCATAATACACCAAAATATCCATGTGTTCATTTCACTGTGTTCAGAGCCATGTTCATCTATTTGTGTTTGATTACGTGTCTAAAGCATCATCTAAAAGTTTAATTCTCATCTTTCATTTTCCAAACAAATGCGCTAACACTGAGTATTAGACACTAGAACACTGTCATAACTTCTATTATAGTTGTTGTTCTGCTGTATACAAAGTCTTCTGTTTGACTTTTATTTGTTTACATTGTTTTTATGTTCCTTTGGGTGAAAGTAATTTGTTGTATTACATTTCTTTTGCATACTTATACTATATTTAGAAGATGTAAGTAGGAACTTTGCAAGTTACTTTTAAAAGTAACTGTAACTCAGTAACTGTAACTGTAACTCTTGCCTTATGTAAACATTTGCAATACCATATTTGACACTTATTAAGTGATAACTGGATCAAATATTTGCAAAGTATAAAAAGATTGTCTTAGTAAACCAACACAGACATATTTTCTAATATTTTGGTTTACCAAGATGACAGCCGAAGTGTTTGGTGGAATAACCTACAAAATACTATTTATATTAGTTTCTAATTATTTTCAGGCAGATTCAAACCTAAACCTGGAAACCAGGGGTTTCAAACTTAATATGGGGACAAACACAACACGGTATACTGGCTGCATTGAAATGTGTTTAGCAATTTCTGAAATATCACAGTTCTAGTAAAAGAACAGCATTGGATATTGGGGTTAACAGAGCATCACAATTTGCTGGGTTTACCAGAGCATAAACACAGCTCCTTTACTGCCCCTGACCTCGTTTCTAACCCCCATCCACTCTTTTCCTCATTTACTATGCACTGCACTCTAACATCAACACACAGGTCATTTAGTTACACGATGCTTATCCAGCTTGCATCATTTAAAAATAACTATTGTAGGGGTTAAAAAATCTTCCACTGGTGTGTGCTTAGTTAACAACACACACACACACACCCCCACAGAACAGAGTGCAATTGTGAAAAACCATCCCGTCCTCTGCTCTATCCCAGGAACCTTTTATAGGTCTTGCCCTGGGGGCCACCATTAGAGTCCGTAATGAAGCCCAGTGAACTGCCTCCAAAAGACCACTGCAAACAAAAAAACAACCATAAGTTCCCATTTTCTTTTATATATTGTTAGCCACATCGGCGGCTTTGGACAGAGTGGCTTCTATATGTGAATATCATTTTCTTCTTCCATTTCCACATGTACATGTGCAGCCTCATTGTTCCAAAAGGAGGGGGATTGATCGAAATTCGTTTGCAGCCGATTGGAATGAGGTCACTTTAGCCTTTGTCATACTGTCTTTTCAACATTTTGCAAGTACGGACAAAATGACTCACACTTATGGAAATAAACTTGGAAATCATGAACAGTTTTTTTTTAAAGTATTTTGAAGTTGATGGAGGAGATGGAACAGAGAGGCTCTTCAAGCCTCCCGACAAAAGTGCTGCCAGTTGGAATGAATCTTATTCCCGCTCCACACGCTACCTGTCCTCCCTCCCTGGAGTTTCTCGAGATTGCTCACTCTAAAATCAAGGTAGAGAGTGTGAAGAGTTTTTAAAGTGGGACTATAAGATGACACAAGATGCTAATGTTACTAACAGTGAGTGGAAACAGAGACTTTTAGCATCCATTCAATTGCTTTGCAGAGAGCTGCAGTGTCATTACCAGTCCTCGTTGATTTTCAGTCATTCGGCGGAGCGTCCCTTTAAGGACTCTTTCATTCAGAACATTTCTAGGCCTGGCAAGATGTGGCAACAGTAGTGTTTCTGATCCAGTATAACAGACGCCTTCCATTTTTAACATTGATTGATTGCATTATTTCATGATGAGTCACGACTAAATCCTTTCTTCTGTAATACATACAGCATATGGAGGTACTGTAGTTTCTTTGAAGCTTCCCCACAGATCAGTGTTTGTGTATGTGTGTATGTGTGTGTGTGTGCGTGTGGATAGGACAAGGTTTGTTTGTGTGTGTGCGTGCATATTTGTAGTTATGCGTGTCGCGGTGCAGTTTTGTCTTAAAGAGGTTTTGCTACTGCAATCCCATTAAGACAAATGGATCACAAATGGAGCTGTCAGTCATGCATGGAGTGAAGCAGCTTCATGGAAAATGGAGCAACAAGTCAGTATTAACTTGTGGTGGGAAGCACACTGACACTTCAGTAGCAGCATGGAGATGTTTCAGTTACTTTAATAGTAAAAATCAATCATTTTAATGTTACACAGTTCATTTTCACAGCACAGCTACTGTATGTTACCATATAGCTACAGGTGAGTCTGTTAGAGGATCTACATTTTAGTATGTTTACTGCTAGCACATTGAGTATCTATGGCTTATGAATATGGCAGTGTTATTTCTTTATGCAAATATTGCAGGAATTGTAATGAGTTGGAGTCTAAGGCCCCGTACACACGTAGCCGGTATTTATAAAAACTGATATTTTTTTAATGCAGTTATGGATCGTCCACATGTAAACAGTTTTACACCCAGTGGCATAAGTGTGCAACAAAGAAATGGGTTGACGTTAGGTGTGCATGGTTTGTTTATGTTAAAGACTGAAGATGGATACTGTCAGAGCAGTGATTCTCGCCTCCCTTCACGTTATTTGTTTTTGTTTGCACCTACTAACGCAGCTGATTATTAAGTACATCGAGGAGTAAAGAAGAAGGAGTTCTCTGAGGAGAAGCCTTGCTTTTCCACAGCTTTCAACCCAATGCCCGAGAACGATATCCCATCGACGCTGACCCCACCGGTTTTGGAGCAGACCTGGGTGTACCTCTGAATGGTGGAGAAATTTAAAGTGTGAAATTGTCCTACCTGAAGAATGATGTGACAATTTTCATACGTCGTGAGCTTCTTTCCTGTCCAGGATTCTGAGTGGCTGACAGCGTATTTATCCGGATTCCTGTATACAGAGACATTTATGAAAACGGGCTAATGTGTATGAAGTTATTTTCAAAAATGGAGGGGAAAAAATATCCGTTTTCATAATTATCCAGCTACGTGTGTACGGGGCCTAACACCACGTTTACACATAGCCGGGTATCTGGAAAAACAATAATATATCCTTTCGTATTTGCTTTCCAGTTACATGAAAACAGAGGTTTAATTCACTGAAAACAATTATTTCTGAAACTTCTGGCCAAAGTGAAGGTTTCGGAAGGTTTTCAAACGTCACAGTATACGACGCATTAGCGTCAGCTGCACGACATTTGTATACAGTTGGTTCGGCTGATCGTTATGGATGCTGTCAAGTTAGTGCTTATTTTTACATTTCTACATTTTACGTTGGTCTGTTTACGTTTGCAAACACTAGAGAAGGAGGACTGCTCAGAGGTTTACGCTAGGACGGAACAGGAAGTTGTGTCATTCGTAGTTTTGTTTATTTCAGGATTCTGATTGGCTAACATGGCTTTATGCTTCTTGTTACACTGCTGCCTATAGGTTTGGCATGCTAATAATAACTCTTGATGGCGTATTTTTGCGGATTTGTGTAAATGAATACTTCTTGGAAAACAATCTGATGTGAACAAGGTTATTATTGTGGGCGGGGGAGGGAATTTATGACCAAGTTCAACAATCTGTTTTACAATTACAAATTACAAAAATGAAGGTTTAAAATGACACCCTTGAATTTGAGGGCATTTAATTGAATTTTCTTCAAGGGAATTTTAACCTTTGAAGACTTTGCTGGTAATTGTATTTTCAGTTGTGTTATCAAAAGCTTGTGATGTTGAGTGCACTGTAAGATGAATATTGTTTTTTGTGTGTGTACATACAGTACAATACTCTGGACAATGATGAACATTATGAGGTCAGTTATGGACATTGGTTATATACAAAGGCTGTAACAACCGGTGGGTGAACCCAAACGCAGAGTCTCAAAAACCAGGTCGAGGGCACAAAGACAAATTGACTAAACTCAAGGTACTTATTCAGGCAAGGGTCAAATCCAAAATACACAGTCTGCGGGGCAATCAAATCCAAATCACAGAGAACAGAAGAGTAATCCAAAAACATAGAGCGAGGATCAAAACACAGGAAGGCAATATCGGAGAATGCTCGGTACGCAGCGCCAGGCATAACAGTACTTCGCAGGGAACACTTGCAAGCAAAAGGCCTAAATACAGGTGATGTAGGTGTGATTGGCTAGAACTCAGGTGACGCTGATCTGGTAATCATGGGTGGTTGTGAAGATCTGGAACTGGAGTCTTGGTCGGATGACCTTTCTGATCTTTCCTCGGTCTGGTCTGAGGTCTTACAAAGGCAGTACCCTATATTTTTGGTACAGCCCTCATACATATCTCTTATGAGCAGTGTATGTAGGGCTGAGTGATATGAAATTAAAAATATGATCAATGAAGTTGTTTTGTTTATTTGGTTTCGTTTGTTGTTTTTTCAAAATTCACTCACTGTACTGTAAATATTCTCAACTATTAAAGCTGGGATATGTTTTCTAATGAAAGTGTGCATATTTTGTCTTCATAATTTTAAAATAATTGAAGGAAACACACCACACAGATGTAGTTTCAAACTGGACAAGGCAGAGTCACGTGACAACATACACAATGTTTTTAAGGAAAGAGTACATGAATAGACACTTGGGAAAGTAGTAACAAAATTCCTATTTTAAAAGTATTGACATTTTAAATAAATAATTGAATCATTGAGGTTTATGTCAATTAGAGCTTCTGAATATCATTTTTAATTTATTTCCCAGGCCTAAGTGTATGATCAGCAGTGCTGTCTGTACGTTGTATGTTTCAGACAGTTTCGGGGCAGGAATGTTGGGTTTGTTTGGAGGACTATAGGTTGTGTAGTGATGGACTGCACACTGGGCAGGTGGAACGGTCAGAGGCACGTGGACCTTGCTGACTCAGCCTCTCTCTTTCTGTTTTTCTGCTCGTAATGTGATGACTGCATGCATTCCACACATACTGCTCTGCTTTGGGTCTGCACGTGCATGGCATGAACATTCACACAACACACACACATATACTCCTCTCTCTTTGCAATGTGCTTACTGGGTGTTGGAAAAAAGTAGAATGTGTGAATGTGTGAGTGTGAGTAGATTCACAACTTTATCAGACACAAACTCCTATCATCTTTGAGCACTGCCCAAATTTCCACCAGCATATTTTCTCCTAAAAATATTAGTGTTAAGTTTTCTGCATATAGGGATGAGATGTTTGTGCATATTAAAGCCTGAGTATAGCCAGACACTCTCACGTACTGCATTTTAATTAACATCATGTTTGGGCTCCTTTTTGTTACCAGGCAGTTGAGAAATATGGCATGTTGCATTCTGGGAAATGCAGTGCCTGTGGAGTTGAGGGCTTTCTGAGAGTTTGTGGTCATTCTTGACTGTGTGTGTGTGTGTGTGTGCATGCACATGCATATGCAGATTTGCTCTTCAGTGTAGCTTGGTGTTTGGATGGGTGTGCACATGTATTTCTGTGCTGGTCCAGGATGCGTTGTGGTCAGTTGGTCAGTCAGCAGGTTGTCAGTGGCTGTATTGTGTGGGGTTGAGTACAGAGCCCAGCTCCAGCATGCTGAGAACACACAGAGAGAAAGCTGCCCGCTACCCAACCACTGAGGTCAGAACATTTTCCACTTGTTTTTTTCCCTCTCTCGCCCTGACTCCTAGCTTATAACAACCTGCAACTAGTTATAATAACACGGAAATTTTGTTTGTAGTGCTTGTATGATAAAAATATGTTCATGACTTTATACTGAGTTTTAAGGGACATTATTCACTAATGAGGATTACAAAATAAAAGCTATGGGCTATTTGGCATGCCATTAGCTTTCATTCATTATTAGGCTCATTTGCGCCTTCAGGCAGTACCTCCTGAACAACACCACAGCACTGTCCTTCCTGGAGATTTACACACATAAATCTTTAGAATAAAAGTTAGAATAAAAACTTTAAAGATCTCATATTATACCCTTTTTTCAACAGGTTCAAATAGGTCAATGAGCTCCACTCCACTAAACATGTCTCCGAAGTACCTCTCACATTAGGCATTTTCTACCTCTCTGTTTCACCTCACCTGAAAAATGGTCTGCTGCTAACAGACCATCCATACAGCCATACATGTTCAACACAACACCTTGCCGGTAGACTTCTTCATTGTGATTCCTATGCTAGTACTTGCGAGAAAACATGACAGATCAGGAAGTGCTAGCAGTTCTACCTGGTGGGTGGAGGTTCTCAGATAGGTGGGTGGAGTTATTCAAATGTGCCCTAAAGTGACGTGGAGTTAGGGGAGAAATTTAAACAGCTTTCTGACATTAGTAAATAAATACTAACATACTTGACCATTTTTTATCAAACCTACAGTGTGTGGTGAGGCAATACAGACCCAAATGGATGTCCAAAGAGTAGAAAATTTGATTTTTTTATAATATGGGAAAAAAACATCTTAGTCTTCCACCATATGTAGACAGCAATCTGAGTACATACTTTTTCAGAAAACATTTCTCAGTGAGCCATTATGTAACCTATGAAATGTTCAGATATTTTAGTATTAGATATTTTATTATATTATATTTTATTTTAGATATTATTATAAATTCAAAAGAATGAATTATGTGTGAACATTATGATTTCCACAGGTATGACTGAAATGATGCCTGCTATAAAGAAACACATTTTTTTAATTGATTTTATTGATTTTTGAGAATTGTGCAGGCTGTTTATCTCCTAGTGCATCTGATGATGCCTTTGTTTGAAAATGCTGGAGCAGGATTCACTGCCGTCAGCATGTCAGCATATGGCGGGATGCCTAGGAACGTATATCACATGACATAAAGAGATGGGCAGCGGGAGCCTGTCTCATGACAATAGCTAATATGGCAGCCGTCCTGATGGAGAACCCTATGTAAATGTGGCTCAGTGAAATCAGCTGTTGTCATTTAAACTGGCAGTTTGTGATCAATATTAAGTTTTAAAGGAAGAGTCTCTCAAAAATATTACAATCCATTTTATGTATTTTAAGTAGTGCAGTGTTAAGTAGTGCACTTCATACCCATGGGGCCTATTTAGCGGCAAGCTCAGTTCAAGCACCTTCACATTAAAGAGTGCTGTAGAGCAGCATTTCTCAATCCTGGTCTTTCTCACAGCACATCTCTGTTGCAACTGTTTAATTAATCATATAGGATCGGCTTGGGCTGGTGCAGGAAGCTCTACATTTTACAGCATTTTAGTAGACGTTCTGATTCAGGGTGACTTTCATATCCAAATTTCAGGGACAGTCTCCCTGCAGCAACTTGGGGTTAAGGGTCTTGTTCAGGGCCACCGTGAATGGTAGTGCTGGAATTTGAACTCATGACCTCTTGGTCCTCTAGACCACCACCCATACGAGTACGGGACTAGGTTTGAGAAACACTTCTGTGGAGTATGAGTGGTACTACTTTCTCAGAGCAGTGGTTATTTATATATACTGATGCTGGATTAAAATGTCTGGCTTGCCATCTGCATTACAGTTAATACCAAAGGTGTTTAGGATATTGTACCGGTCAGTGAATTCTTCTAACACAACAATAATGGTCATGTTTTTTAATTGGGTTGTAAAAGAAGATCCATACAGGTGTGATCCCTAAAGCCCAAATTCTTTTGTCATGTTATTTGTGATATTTTAATGTTGTTTAAAAACTGGCCAGTGACAAGAGAGGTTTTCTTGATAGTATGTACACACACCAATCACGCATAACATTATGACTGTTGCCTGTTTTCAGGTGAAGTGAATAACATTTGTTACCTTGTTACAGTGGCACCTGGCAGTGAGAGGAATATATTAGGTAGCAAGAGAACGTTTTGTACTTGAGGTTGATGTGTTGGAAGCATAACAAATCAGCAAATGTAAGAATTTGAGCAACGTTGACCAAATTGTGAGTACTAGATGACTGGCTCAGAATATCCCCTAAACTGCAGATCTTGCTGGATATTCCTGCTCTGCAGTAGTCAGGTCTACAAAAAGTGGTCCAAGCAATGGAAACTGGTGAACTGGCAACAGAGTCTGTCCAGAGTCTACCGGAGCCTATCCTTGGAACTATGGGCGCTAAGCGGGGATCAAACCTTGGACAGGCACCAACACACTGCAGGGCACACACAATCACATACACACCTTAAGGGGTCAATTTAGTGTCCGTAGCGCCCGGCGGAAGCCCACACAACCACGGGAAGAACATGCAAACTCCAAACAGACAGGGCGACCCAGGATCAAACCGAGGACCTTCTTGCTAACCACTGCACCACCATGCCGCCCGCGATCGCTGCTAATAACGTAAATTCAGCCCTGCAAATTCTTCTCGACCTTGCAATTTTGACCAATTACCACAACTTTTCCACAATTTTTGACCAATCATTGTAATTTCCTTCAAAACGTTGAGCCATTTGTCAAAAATAACTAAGTGGTTAATGGTTATCGTGGTTTTGATCACTTTTTCATTTTCATTTCATTTACTAGTCATTTTTAATTAATTGTTAAATAATAATTATAAAGGTGAAAATCTAAACTTTTTTCCGCCACTTTGCCTTGATCCCGCAACTTAATTGCAACAAAGCGGCTAAAAGCGCTGTAACTTTCATCACAATTTTTTAGAAAAGCTGCCTCAAAATCAGGCATTTTAGGCTACAACAATCTCAAAAAAGGCCCACGAAATGCTGAAGGGACTAAATACCACATTGAGTAATACTAATCATACGAAGGGCTTGAACTTTGAACCTTGAACAGCTCATATTGCTGAAAATGTTACTGATAATTCTGATCTAAAAGTTTCAGAACACCCAGTGCACTGCAGCACAGTTGGTTGCGTATGGGGCAGCAGACCTACTACATAGTGGCAAGTGGTCAAAAAGTCAAAAAGTCAAAGTCAACTTTATTGTCATCTCTGCTATATACTGTACAGATACATAGAGAGACGAGACGACGTGACTCCAGGTTATTTCCAGTGCAAACAAACAAAGAACAGTAGAACAGAGAATAAATAGGCAGTGGCACGACTAGGCACATAATGGCATGGTCATAATGTTATGGTGTCTATATTTTTGTACTATCATGTAAGGCCTTTTTGTGTCCATGGACAGTCACACATCTATCAGCCTTGATGTCTACAGGCAGCAAACTCATTTCATCTTCTTTGAGTTAATAACATTTTATGTTCTTATAAGGTTATGAAATTACGTATTACATCAGTATCCCTGCACAACTTGTATCTAGAAGCTGTAGGAAAATGCTGCTAATGCATCCTCATCATTTATCAGAAAAAACAACAAAACACAATCAGATAATGTTGGTTTTGCTATCAATATTAGTACCTGATGTGGTTATGCGATACGGATTGTAACACACCTTGCATGTTTGTGTGTGTATAAAGAGTGGATATCCTGCTAAAGCGATTGCACATGAACCCCCAAGGTGAATGATGCGTGGCCAGCGAGTAACCATGGCAACGCGACTCCTCTCCTGAACAATGTGGTCATGAATCAGACTCTGGTACCTACGAGTGTATAAGTACTCACACACACACACTCACACACGCCATCAGAATCAATGGTAACGTTATGAGTCATTTCCATCGGCGAGGTGTTAATGTGTTGCTTTGTAATGAAATCTGCTTTGTAATGAGACCATCCCTAAAACCCCATTGGGCAACATATACTGTATAACAGCATTAAATCAGCAAGAAAAAACACACACACACACCGATTTACTAAACCATCTGCTCCAAATATCCATCTGAAGTTTTGTCATGTGGCAAACATTTCCCTAACAACAACAGATGAACATTCCTTTTTACTGTTATAATGATCAAAAGCAGGCTGACATTTGGGTTGACTGTTGCATCCTCGATCTAATTTGACACAGCGCATTAGCATTTAGTATTGAAAGGTCAG
Organism: Distichodus sexfasciatus; assembly: GCA_032718565.1. NCBI lineage: Eukaryota > Metazoa > Chordata > Actinopteri > Characiformes > Distichodontidae > Distichodus > Distichodus sexfasciatus. The sequence goes on along the minus strand of JAVGVS010000007.1, from coordinate 6,729,395 downwards.
TGCATGGTCCATCATAGCAGTCCATGTTGGTATAACTAATGAGTGCAGGGAATGACTCTGCAGCACGGAGCAGCCGCCTCAGGGGATATAGAAGAAACGATTGAGTAAAATCACATTTATTTAATTGTTCACTTAACCCAAGTGTGATCGATTATCCAGGATCGTGGGTTCTTCTGCAGTTTTAAAATAAATTGTCAGGGCTAGCCTTTAATTTTACGGCTTACATTTTCTAATTATAGGGCCAATTTTATTGCAGCAAGTTTGGCTTAAGGGCCATGTTCAGGAGGTAGTTCTGGAGGTAGAGCCAGACTTGAACCCACAACTTCTTAGATCTTAACCAGATTACCTACCCTAAAATGTATTTAACAACATATCAAATTATATATCAGTTGTTCCCAGCAAATGTATTCTCTGGGAAGAACGTCTTTGTTCTGCCACTACATGATACACTTTTTTATCTTTTGTAAGTTTTGCCTGAAGGTCCAACATTTACCCTGCTTGTCTTACATAAGCATCACTTCCCTCCACTAATCTAGAACTACATCCAGAGTGATGTAAATATTGGCAACAGCTCAATTACTTGAAACTGGATGCAAACTATTCTTCATTTTTCATGAGTGTCTCCATTCTTAATAATACTAGGGACATTTTGTGGGTGAAACTGCAGTGTCCTATTTCTACATTTGCATTGTAGTTGTTCAGTAACATTTAGTTCTGTTTCTGAGTTGGTTCGTGTTTAGGTCGACAGTTTTCTGTGTATCTAATTTAAGGATACTGGATTGATAACTTCCTGTTAATAATATTAAACATAATGTACAACTCAAGTAGATAACTTGCTTATTTTTATTTAATATATTTTTTACCTTTATTTAACATACCAATACTGCGTGATGAGTAAATCTGAAGATGTTCTATTGAACTTTAAACGCTATATCTAAGTAATATTTTAGTAATTTTTATTATGGTGTGCTATAATACATTAGATTACATTATTGATGCGTCATGTAGAAATGTGCTTTAAATATTTATAAGTAGATTATAAACTATTATAGCCTCAAACTCCCATTATACACTATTGTAGATATTATAAGATATTTTAGATGATAATGAAAAGGGTCCAGATGGTGTGCTAGTAAAAACACTGGCTTCGGATCAGAGTGCAGTCTACAGTCCAGACTGACTGTGAGCTCTGTCTGTTGGCCAAAAGTCCAGGGGGATTTCTGCCTCTCAGCAGGGAGATGGTGGACAGGAGGGTCACTTCTTCTTCTTCACAGATAAGTGTGCTGATCAGTCAGCCATTCATTGAACTGCTTTGCAAGACACTTGGACAGCCCAAGTATGCGTGACTTTGAACAGTGCCAAGGTGTAGCTTTGTACTGGAGTGTATACGTGTGTGTGTGTGTGTGTGTGTAGAGGAAAACTTTTACAGTTCTGGATTTCAAATACTGCAAGGGAGAGATAGAATGTATTTTATTAAATGGGATGTATTATGAACTATGTCCAGCTTTACTGGAAATAAAATCCATTGCAGTGTTTCAGGCAGTTGGATAAATATGTGAATTTCATATTGTAAACTTTGGTACATTTGTGTGTGTGCTTTTGTACTTAAATCAAGTTTTACTTCTTTACACATACCTGTGAAAAACCTGCATTGGCTTTTCCTGAATATTCTCATGTCCATTTCTCCCTTTCTTCCTTTCACACTTTCATCACTTTCTTCCTCCTTCTTACATTCACTTCTCATTTCAATCATTCTGTTCTTCCTTAGTTCTTTCCTTCATTATTCATTTTCCTCAGTCCTCTTTCCTTCCTCCCTTACTTCCCCTCTCTCATCCCTCCCTTTCTTTTTTCCTTCAAACTTTCTTTACACTCCGCACCCTCCCTCTTTGATCCATCCTTCTTTCTGTCCTTCTTCCCTTATTCTCTAACTTTATTCTTCACTTTTTTCTTTCTCTCTTCCTACTTTCTTTTCTTCCTGTTTTCTTTCTCTTTTCTTTCTGTTCTTTTGTCTTTCTGTCCTGCCTTCCTTCTTTCATTCCTCCCTTTCTTCTTCCCCTCTATCTTGCATTCCTTCATAATTTCTCCATCTCTTCATCCTTATTTTATGCTTCCCACGTCCCTCCTGTCTTTGCCACTTCTTCCATTCTTCTTTCCTTCATCTTTCCCTTCCTTCTTTCCTCAGCTTTTTCCTCCTTCCTGTCTTCTTTTCTTTTTTCCTTTCTTCATCCACTCCTCCACCCTTTCCTTCCTCTCTTCTTTACTTCTGTCTTACCTCCATTCATACTTCATACTTCCCTTCACCCTTCATTCTTCTGCTATGCTTTCTTTCTCTCCCTCTATTCTTTAGCCTTTTTGTTCTGTCCTTCTTCCCTTATTCCCTATCTTCGTTCCTCACTTTTTCCTTTCTTCCTGTTTCTTTCCTTTCTTTCTCGCTTCCTTCTTCCCTTCCATCCTTTCTCTTTTTTTCTTTCCTACCTTTCATCTTTTTATTCTACCTTTTGTCTTTCCTTCCTACTGATTCTTTCCATATTATCTTTCCCCCCTCTCTTACTCCATCCTTGCTGTCTAATTCTTTAAGAGAATAACATATCCTGTCCTAACTAAGCAGATGACACTCAGATCTGTCGAGTCCTTTCACCAAATGGCTTGAGTCGCATTGATTAGTTGTCTCAGTGCCTTGGTAAAGTACATAACTGGATGGGACACAATTTCTTTAATTATATGAAGCAAAACTGAGATAATCTTGTTCGGTAACAAAGAGGGAAGATCAAAACTCTCTGCCTATCTGGAATCTAGAGCACTTAAGACATCATCTCACGTAAAAAAAAAAAATCTTGGCATAATCTTGAATGGAGATCGTAGTTTCATGACCATATTAAAGGTAAGTCAGCATTTTGGCATCTTAAAAACAGATTTTGTGTCCAAGCAAGACTTAAACAATCTCATCCATTCCCTTATTTCCTGGAGGACTGACTATTGCAATGCTCTTTATGGGATCTCAAACAAAGTCCATTAGACAGCTCCAGCTCATTCAGAATTCAATGCCAAGTCTAACCAAAACCAATAAAAGATATCACATCACTCCAATTCTCAGCTCCTTGCACTGGCTTCCGGCTCATTTCAAAGCACTGCTCATTGTGTGTAAGTCTTTCAATGGGTTTGGTCCTAAATACATCCTGGCAGGTTCCTTAGATCTGCAGAAGCAACTCAGGAAGTGGGGAGAAGCGCTGAGACTAAAACTGAAATGCATTTAACAATCTTGCTGAACACTGCTGGATCCAAATGGTATCCGTTTTGCCCCAACTGTAACCAGTTTTACAAAGAGGCTAAAACTGCACTGTTCTTTATTGTGCTTGTTTAAATATCTGCAGTATTATTGTACTTGTAATCTTCTTTTATTGTATTCTTTTTTTCTTTTTATTAACTCTAACATTCTATTGCTGTAAAGCAATTTGAATTATCTCTGTGGATGTAGAAATAATCTTGCTTGCCTACTTCCTTTTTTCCTCCCATATGCAAAAGTGAGTGATAATTTGTCATTGTGAACACAGCACAGCACACAGTGCACCACAACCAAATGTGACCTCTGCATTTGACCCATCCATTAAGGAGCAGTGGGCAGCTGACATGGGCAGTGCCCCAGGGAGCAGTGCTTGAGGACGGTACCTTGCTCACGAGTACCTCAGTGGTAACTTTACCCAGGATTCATATCGGCAACCTTCTGATCACGGGTGAACACCCTAACCATTACGCCACATTCTTTCCTCCTTCCTTTCCTTCTATTCTTCCCTCCTTACCTTCCTAGATACGTCCATTCATTGTTTTATTTTCCCTAGTTCTGCATCCTGTCTGACTCTCCTGCTCTCCCCCATCACTTTAAATCACTCATGGCTTTGTCATGTTCCTCTACATACATCTACAGTAAGACCTCGACGGAGTAGGGAACTTGTAAATAATATAAAGCCTACACTGTACTTTCTCCATAACTCACCTACCACATCACGGCGTGTAGTTCATGGAGCAGCGTGCAGCTGTCAGCAGCAGTTTTGTGGCTGGTGTGTAATTGTGGCCCAGCTGTGTGTTAGGTCACTTTGTTTAGCGGTGAGGCTAAAAGGCCCCGAGGCTGGTGAAACTGCCCTAACCTAGTTTCAGTGCAGTGCAGTGCAGTGCAGTATGGGGGAGGGAGGACTGGCCAGCTGGGCATCTGGGCTCTCCGGCATACAGTCATTTGGACTGAGTTACACTAATGCACCGGAGAGATGTTTTCTTACACCGAAACAGAGCCGAACCTTCAGGTTCAACTTGTTGCTATTTCGATTAGTTTCCCTTGCGCTTAGTTTGGGTGATGCTGAAATTAATATTTGAATCTGTTATATTAAATTAATTTCTTTCAATGCAGCAAACTAATTTATAATACATAGTTTTGGAAGAATCTTTCTGGAGAAGATAAAAAAGACTGTCAGACTGTGGGCTTCAGACTGACAGACTGCACGCACACTCACTCTCACATCTCAAAAACATATACACGCACACACACGCTCTCACACACTTATACACACACATTCCTCTCACCCTCAAACACCGCACACACACACAGACACACACAATCACACATTTCAAACACATATATATGTTGAGACTGAGACAAGCCCAATACTCTGAAGGGCAGATACTGAGACAAGACCGGGACCAGGGTCAAGGGTCAACCTATTAATTATTACACAATGGACAACTAAATATAAACTACAGAAAATCAGTGTGAAACAGTGCCTGAAATTGTGCTTGCCTTTATGCCTGTGCCATTTGATGACTTTTTACATATAGGGTATGCGCCAAATTTACCATCTTGTAAAGAACTGGATCCAGAATCAGAAATACTTGGAAACAAGTATTCCAAGCTGTGGCTGAAAACTGAAATATTGTAAATATTGCGGAAAAGAAACAAAAATGAAACCTACTGTAATAAAATAAATTAGTTTAAATAGCCACTATGAATACTCAGTCTATTCACTTACGACAACAGGGCTGTGTTTTCATCCACCTCGCATTCTATATCTATAAAGAGCAACACAGAGGACCTTTGAAAGTTGTACAGACTGATTGCTAATTGAAGATTTGTGTGAAGGAGTGTCAAACAGGTGCTTCAGTGATTGCATACTGATCTAGATAGTTTCTACTAGTTAGGAATATATGGTTTCTGTTTGGTTATTATAGCTAAAACAATGGAGTTTGGACTGCTTGAATGACATCCGTGTTAACTGTGTTGCAAAAGGGTGGGAAAAATGTGTCCATCCAATGAGAAAGGGTTAATATATTTGCAAGAGGTGTCGTCTGCTCTGCTGAGAGAGTGATGATGAAAACCGAGTGGATCCCAGTTTCTTTAAGCAGGTCAAAGCAATCAAGAAAAACTGTAAACATGTTTATTCAACATTTCTCTCTTACATATCTATAATGAGGAAATCACTTCACTGGAAGCAGTTATCCAAACTGATCACATCATGTTATTTTTCTGACATCTTTGCCAGACAGCCATGACTTCACCTGTGTTCATGTGCACACATGCGCATGCGTGACGGAACGGGGCAAGTAACTGTGGACAGCAGTAACAACATTGGCTGCACTTGTAGTGAGATGTTATTCAATCCGACAGTAAACAGCTCATTAATAGTAATATTCTCAGAGTTGTGATGAGAGTTGAGTCCTCTTTGTCCAAGTCCATGACAAGACTGAGTACAAATATGTCCGATTCCAAGACAAGACCGAGACCTTCAAAAACTGGTGTCGAGACCAGTCTACTGTTCAGCAGCTTTGGGATGTCCAGTGAGGAGTGTAGACATGTCTCTAGATGGAGGTCAGCTACAAGTGTGTGTGTATGTGTGTGTGTGCGTGTGTGTGTGTGTGTGTGTGTGTGTATGTCTCTGTGTATGTATGTCTGTGTGTGTTTTTGTGAGTATGAATCTGTGTGTGTGTGTGTGTGTTTTATCATGGAGCTCACAAATGTTTTTGATGTTTGCTTGTTCATTTATTCAGTGTCGAGACAACAGTAAATTATCTATGTGAGGGGAGCTGTGTGTGTGTGTGTTTGTATATTCCGGTTGGCTAGATCCCAAACTGCCACCTAGAATGTGAAAGTAATACTCAAGACAAATTATTTATTGTGTGATTGTGCTGTTTGGGTGTTTGGATTTGCGTCTAATATTCTAAATAGGATTTACACTCCATGTTGTTGTGTGCAGACATTGTTGATCTACAGTGTCAGTAAATGTGGAAATTTATTGTGGAATAAAACACTAATCCACTGTTTTAAAAAAGCTTTTTTTTTTTTTTTTTTTTACATTTCTACATGAACTTCTTAAGTAATAAAAATAGAAATTAGATAAATGTAGCTATATAATGCAGTTAAATTAGTGCTTTGCCTTTAGGCCAAGTGAAATGTGATGGTGTATTTTTGTGAGTTATTTGCTAGATTTCGCTCTCTTTGGGCTACTTAATGAACAGTTTCATTTAGAGGGCCCCTATTTAAACCTTTATAATTTACAGGCTTACACAGCAATCAAGTGCCTGAAACACAGCGTACCATGTGTATGCTGTGTTTCAGGCACTTGATTGCTGTGTACCAAGGAGCTTGGGAAGCATATAATTTTTTTTTTTACAATTGGTTTAAAAAACAAGGTAAGTCCGTGTAGAGGAAGAATTTGAGTTTTGAAATTTAACAGCCAGTCTCAGTAAATTCCAGTCTATGCGAGGTCAGGAAGTAATGTCTTGGTGGAGTTGAGCTTTAATGGTTACAACCCAGAAAATATGCAAGCACTTAAAAAAATGATGCCAGCATTGTGAATGCTACAGCAGGGCTGGTGATGCCAGGAGCAGTTTTCAAACAAACAACAGTTTCACATTTCACAGCTGAATGACAAAACAGATCACAGTTTAGAGCATTTTTATCACACTCCTCTGCAGTTTTATGGTTCTTTAGGAAACTCACAAAAGCATCTGTGATTGATATATAGGCATTAGTTGGCAAAAAGGATGATCCTTTGCATTAGTAAGAGTGCTACATGAAAACTGACATTTCCAGGATTCCTACGTAATATGAGAAGGTGTGGAAGAAGATTTTACTCATTTCCAGGTCTGGATAAGTATGGAAAAAGGAAAATGGGATACGGAGAAATATTTGTATTGCAACCCTTATGCTGGTAGATTTGTTCTCTAAAATGTAGGCTAAAATCCAACTAAAATGTTGGAGCAGAGAATATGTGACTTGTTTGTGTTGAATCAGTGGAGACTGCCTGGTGTGTTGGTGTAGCTTCTCAATAGATTCTGTAAAGTCGCAAATGTGGGCTACTTCATTTTCCCTTTTGATTTGGAAAAGATACATTCAGTAAATATGCTCTTTGTGATCCGATAACCTTATTTTTGTAATAATAAATCTGTGATGTTATATATGTCAAGCATAAAGTCGGTGTGTGCCGGAATGATATTTGAACAACTTCAGCACCGTTCAGTAACATTGCATTGCAAGTTTAAGCATAGCGCAATAAAATGCATTGAACTTGTTCGAGTTTGGTTTGAATAGATGTTTAAATGGTAGATAGCTACTTACTTAAGGCTGCTGATACACATTTTGGCCTCTTCTAAATATTATGTAGAGTTGGGATCAAGACCACCTAAACCGAGACCGAGACTAAACCAAGAACAGAGTGTGTTGGGACCGAGTCAAGACCAAAACTCTGAAGGGCCGAGACCAAGATGAGACCAGGACCGGACTAATGCACGTTTACACCACATGACAAATAAGTGAAACATGCAAAGTCTAAGCAACAATTAATTGATAACAAAAATTACATTTTTCTATATATTTTCCCCTATTGATTACTCGCTTACATTATAAAATGGAAAAAAAAAAATTCTGATCAATTGAAAATGAAGAAATACCAAAGGTTTGCCTTTTTACGCAATCACTTAGGTTTTTGTGCATGGAATTACTCAGAAATAATTTTACATACAGAGAAATGAATGTAATGTCCTGTAAGTTCAAAGTCTTGTGATTCCGACGGTCCGTGTGTGTGGTTTCTGTAAGTTAAAGGGATTTTGAGTTATTAGAACACTAATAAACAACACAAAATGCTTGCATCAGTCTCAAAGAGTTAATAGTAATATTCTCAGAGCTGTAGTCTCGGCTGGTCTAGAAATAAAATCCCGAGTCCTCTTTGTCAAAGTCCATGACAAGACCGAGTACAAATATGACAAATTACGAGACAAGACCAAGACTTTTAAAAACTGGTCCCCCAATATTAATATTATGATATTCCAACTTGGTATATTATATGGTGAAATCCCACAATGTGACTTACAGTACGTGTTTACAGTTGAATTTCAAATCATTTATACGTCTGGAATATTGTAAGTAGAAAAATTGTAGGGGGCCTGACTTTCCTTTTAGTTGTCTCGCTGCGTGTGTGTACACTTTCCAGCTGTGTGTTTAGTGTTTATCAGACTTTGTTCATTGATCTATTTAAATGATAGAAGTTGGTTCCAGTTTCACAGAACAAATCCCAAATACTAATTTTCTCGCCGAACTGGCCGCTTAGCCACGTATGTAAACATGCTGACAGTGCTGCGCTGCTGCTGCCGGTTTTACGTGACCGTGTTTTTGCTGTGATGATTCAGGGAGGAAGCAGGTCAGCGCCGTGGAGGGAGATAAGCAATACTCATTGTAACCTGCAATCAGCGTTTGTCAAAAGCGTGAGCTCACATCTGGGACAGATGCTCCTCCAACCTGCTCACGCAGCCTCCACATCACAGTTGCTGCGTTAATAACTCAAGAGTTCTCAGGGAATTTGGGAGGAAACCTTAAAAAAGGGACGACTCTTTTCCCTTTTACATCAGCGAGTTGACAAAAAGTAGGAAAGGTCTCAGGTGCTGCTAGAAAAAATATGCCGACGTTTAGTTTTTTTTTTTATGATGATGATGCTTAGATCTACAACACACGCCGATATTTTACATTATTGAAAATAAATTATTGCAGGTCATATATTTTGATAAATATGGCCACAGATTCTTGCTTCCATCTTCAACAAGGTTCACTCCATCCTCCAAATCCATGTGGGCTGATAATCTATCAGATGCCACTACTGTGAATTCAGCGCCAATCAAAAAGATCTTAAAAATACCCTTCTTTGTAAAGAAAGAAAAGGAAGCATTTTTTAAACTGATGTAGGGCTTTTTACAACGCTATGTGTGGGAAAAATAGTGACTAGAAAAGCTATACTGATTCATTTGTTGGTTATTCAAGTGAATTGAAGTGAGTGATTATTTGTCATTGTGATAATACCCACGGCATACTGGAAAATGAAAATTATTTGGAGAATTCTAATGTGTAAATGCAAAGTAATCCTAAGTAAGACAAATGGGCGAACCGTTACACTACCAACTACTAATTCTATTACTCGCTTCAGACTTTGGTAATAGATGCGCACACACACACCCACACGCACCCCCACACGTTCTTGAACTGTACAACCTCCTCTGAAATGTTTTCTGACAGTTTGTCTTGTTAGATAATGTGCTGTAGAAGATTTGCAGAAATAAGGATGATGTTGAATGTTTTTGATGAGTTTGTCTGAGGTCTTTTGTCTAATTTTTGCAGTAGTTATGCAGTGAGCTCAGCATTAACAGTCAAGAGAAGCTGTGTTACTAAACTCCTCTAACCCTGCCTTTAACTCAGACAAACACCCACATGTAATCTAGTGTAGAGTCTCTCTCTATCCTTCTGTCTCTCTCGCCTGCTCTCTCTCCCTACTTCCTTCCACCAGCCTCTTGTTGCTTTTTCTTTCGTCCCTTGTTGTTCTCTATTCTCTTGGCCAGTCTCTCTCTCTCTCTCTCTCTCGCTCTCTCTCTCTCTCTCTCTCTTACAAACACATCTCATCTCATCTATTCTTTGTCAGTATCTCTCTCTTTCTTTATCTCTCTCTCTCTCTCGGTCTCTTTCCCTCGCTCGGTCGCCGTCTTTTTCAGACACACCTCTCATCCTCTCTCTCTCTCTCTCTCTCTCTCTCTCTCTCATTTCATTCTCATCCACGCTCTCTCTTCCTTTTCCTATTTCTCCATCCCCCTGTCTCTCCAGCACATTCTGTCATCCCCTCTCTCTCTCTTTCTGTTTCCCTCTAACATTCACTCTCTTTCTGTCTTTCTTTGTTCATTTATCACACTTTCTCTCTTCCCCTCTCTCTTTATCTCATTCTCTCTATTACACATTTTCTCTCACCATCACCCCCCTCACACACACACACACACACTTAGTCTCTCTCTCTTTCTCAGTTTTCTGTTCTCTTTCAGACTTTCTTCTTTTATCCCCCCTCTTTCTCTCCCTCTCCCTCCCCATGTGGTTTTCCACTCCAAAGTAGTGTAGTGACATGTGTAGTAGTGAAGTGGTTCAGATTTCACGCTGCAACTTGTTGATGTTGTGGTTCAGCAGCACAAAGACAACGCAGTAAGTCCTGCTTGTTTCCCCCGTCAACTGGGATTTCATACACACCGGCTAATATCAGGCACTACCCACTTCCTCTTTAACACACACACTCACACACGCATGCATTAAGGACTCCTCTCGCTCTATGTGGCAGCCGAGCTAGCATTTCCTTTGTGCTCCATCTCCATAACAACAGCTGGAGAGGTTGAGAGAGAGCCGAGCGTCACCAAGTTTCTGTCACTCACAGTGTGGACGGAGAAGGAGGCAGAACTGCGACAGACCTCAGCAGCGTGTGTGTGTGTGTGTGTGAGCGTGTGCATGTGTGTGCGTGTGTGAGACGCTCAGATGCTAGCGGTAGAGCCGGTCAGTAGTGGGATGAGTGTGATGGGTAGCAGAGTATCAAAGCGAAAGCAGAGAGCGGAGACCATTTCCCATCACACATGGTGAGAAACCAACCGCTTTTTATTCTTTAATTTGGGCACCAGAGAGTGTGTGTGTGTGTGTCTGTTTGTGCATGAATGTGAGGGTGTGTGCATCTGCACGTGTGCATGTGCAGGACTTGATCTTGTGAAGTTATGTAACAGTCAGTAAAGCAGACTTAGGAACTGGGAGAGTTTTGACTCCTCACTCGGACTAAAGTGTGCTGCTTTTCCTATGCATTGTGTAAAAGGAAGAGGAGATGATTTCCTCTGTGCATCTCTTTTTCACAGATTTAATAAAGATGCTTCTTTTGGGGTGTTCAGATCCACGTCTGTATCCAAACTGTGGATTTAGTGACCTTGTGTTTTCGACGCGCCAGCATTGCGAGAGATAACAAACTGTTGGATGGCAGCATGTGATCTGGGCTTTCCTCGAGGCAGTGAGAGTCGACAGGTGCAGCAAAGTCTGAGATGCTGAGCTGTTTTTAAAGGGGCACTCCACCTGAATAAGACATACGTGTATCATTTGTAAAAGGATATTTAACTGAGTCATTGTGAACACAGCATAGCACACTAGAGGTGTGAACCTTTCACTGATCTCACAATTTGATTCGATTACGATTATTAGGTCAGCAGTATCTTGATGCATACACATCATTTTCTACATTACTTCACATTGCATGCAGATTGGGAAGCCTTAGTTACTACCAGGATGTTCTTTTTAACTAGAATTTTTTATGCCGTAGCCAGAAAATCGTAAGCAATGTCATTATGACATAATTCAGGGGTTTTCAACTGCTTCTGTCCCAGGGACCACCACTCAGACTAAGCAGTGTAAATGCAGGGGGGAGTATTTGTTGTATTGCTTTTTAGATATTTGCATTGAAATCATTATTCATAAAGATGCCTAAATAATTTGGAAATGTTTTGAAAAATGAAAAAAGGAATCATTTTTTTATAAGGGTAGTAGATTGCATGTCACGGACCACCTGCATGCTGCCACTGACCATTAGGGGGCAGCGGACTGCCAGTTCAAAACCTCTGTTATAAGTGAGAATGGTCTGCCACTGCATCGATGCAGAATCATCCACGTCTGCATCATGATGCATCGATTATGTGATTAATTGCAACACCCCTACAGCACACAGTGCACCACAACAAAGTGTGTCGTCTGCATTTGATCCATCCTTGTAGGAGCAGTGGGCAGCTCATGAGTACCTTGCTCATGAGTACCTCAATGGTACCTTTACTAGTCTGGAACTTGAACCGGTGACCTTGCAATCATGAAGCCGTTTACCTAACTGTTACGCTATCAACTTCATTAAAAGACCATTAGAACACAAATAAAGAAATGAAATGAAACGAAATGAAAACACACACATAAAAAGGTAAAAAGAGGAAACTATAGTTCATAAATAAAAATTTCAAATGATATTTTAGCTGCTTTTTGGGATTTGATATGAATGGAAGCTTGACGCATCCGTCGCAAGATGTGTCGGTAAGTTTTTGGATTTCTTGAACTTCGCTGGTGGTTTCCGTTTTCTTAATAGATAGTTTTTTGACAGTGTGAGAGCAGCGCACGCCGTCTCATTTGCTGTGAGCTCTTGAGTTGTCCTTGTACGCGACATGTATCCAAAAAAGAGTCTTAAGTCTTGAATTGTCTTTCGTTGTCTTTTCTTTACAGTTCAAAGTTTTACAAGCAAAAGAAGAATCCCTAAGACTACAAAGATTCTTTTACGTTCTTACATCTTATATATACCTCAGATTACGACACGTAAGGCGCGTATTACTTCTATTGTTACATACTAGTATGTTTAACATGCATACATATTGATAGAATTCTAGCACTGTACATGGAAAGTTATGGAAGGTTCCAGAAATATTTCTCTACTTTCTATTGCAAACAACTACAAAACATGAAATCTAAATATTCACACATTCATGCACACAAAATGGCTCTAACACTGCTAAATCAGCATATGATATTTTCTTATATCTGTAGTTATTAATACTCATCTTCATTCAGAGAGGACTGTAATGATGTGCACAAGAAAAAAAATGCTCATTGCATCACAGTGTGCTGTTGGCAGCTGCGAGTCCAGGTTGGGGAAGATGAAAGCAAGAACCCGTGGACATGAAATACACTATATTGCCAAAAGTTTTGGGACACCCCGCCAAATCTTGAAAGGAACTCTTAACACTTCAGCATACCAAAATATTTGGGGCAATTTTATGCGCTCAGGTTTGGGAATGGTCCCTGCCTGTTCCAACAAGACTGCACACCAGTGCACAAAGCAAGCTCCATAAAGACATGGATGATGAGCGAGTGTGGTGTGGAGGAACTTGACTGGCCTGCACAGATCCCTGACCTCAACCCGAAAGAACACCTTTGGGATGCATTGGAGCAGAGACTATGAACCAGGCTGACCTCACAAATGCTCTTCTGGAAGAATGGTCAAAAATTCCCATAAACACACTCCTGTGGACAGCCATCCCAGAAGAGTCAAAGCTGTTTTAGGTGTGAATGGTGGACCAACTCCATATTAAACTCTATGGATTAAGAATGGGATTTCATTAAAGTTCATGTGTGTGTAAAGGCAGGTGTCCCAATACTTTTGGCAATATAGTGTGGCCTGGATGCAGCTAGTGTAGTGTAGTGTAGTGTAGCTGTGTGGGACAATTTAAATCCTGATCTCTCATCAGGATTTCTCTCATCACTTCATCAGTATCCACGCTCACAATCAGCCACCTGTTATGGACATTTTACACCATACTTATAGTTCCACTCTGAATTTATCCGCTAGGGTAGTGTGGTCTCTTGGTATGAGGAGTGACAGGCTGGATATGAGCAGGGCCATTCCATTTCCTTCCGGATTACACGCAATCTGCTAAATGCGTGCTGAAGTCTCTCGTGCGAAATGTAACACCTTTTAGTTTTCCCATTTTGAGTGAAGGATTACGGGGTGGAAATATGGTTTTAACAAAGCGAGACTGATTTTCCCACCTTCAGCGAGGTGCAGTGTGAGTGTTTGTGTATGTGTATGTGTGTGTGAGAAACAGAGGCTAACCTGAAATTCCTACTGTACGTTTTTTCTCTCACTTGAGACGACTTGCTTGCCTTTGCTTTTATCGCACTCCTGCATTATTTAAGCTCACTGTGTAGGTTTCACTCACTTTTTTTTACTTGCTCACTCACTCATGCGCTCTTATCCTCTTTCTCTCCCTCTCGTACTCTCTGTAACAGGCGAATTTGAAGAAGTTTATGGAGTATGTTCAGCAGAGGAGCATCGAGAAGGTGTCTAAGTTTCTGGAGAAAGGGCTTGACCCAAATTTCCACGACCCAGAGACAGGAGGTAAGACGCTTAACGCTGTGTTTTTCAAGAGAGTCCTTCAACTGCAGTGCTCAGCTCTTACAGCCTCGCACACAAGGGTTTGTGTGGGTGTTTGAGTGGGTGTATGTTTGTTGGTGAGTTTCTGTGTGTGTGTATGAGTGTGTTAGGCTTTTCACATTGTGTTGAACAAGCTTGGCCTGGTGAAAAATGTCTTTAGCTTCACAAAACAAAGATATGACATTTTTGTAAATATATCCGAATGATTTGTCTCAGCTAATGATGTTGGATGATTTAAAATGTCCAAGGAAGCCATGTGAGACAGTTTTACCAAAGATGCCAAAGGCCCTTAGAATTCAAAATGCATCTCAAGAATCAAATCACAAGTGAGCATTCAAGACTCCCTGTCCTTTGCACCTGTGTTTCTGAGGTCAGGCTGACCACTTTCAGATTTCTTTACTGACTTTGTGACACCCACTAGAAGGTCAAAGGGCCCTGTGCAGTTGTTATGTCAGTCTTATGTCAGTGGCCAGAAAGGTTCCAAGTTTATCTATCTATTTTAAATCGCAATCCAACCATGTACCTTGGTGTGCCTTTCCATTTTTAGAGGTTTGATGTCCTGTCACTGAATAAACCACCAGGTAGAACATAATTTAGTGTTATATTTATATTTGCCTCATTTATTAGCCACCTTATACAGTAGGGGTGTATATTACAATGCAATATTATTAATTCTATGTTTGCTGGTATAGCACAATTTCAATTTGATTTCATTCAGGAGACAGTGCTAGATATAACATCACTCTTAATGTAGAGCTGATTTTACCATGAACATTTCCCTCTGGGTTCCTCTTCTGTTTAAAGAGGCGCTTGTAAAGGTGTATAAAAAGTGTGTTTGTGTCTGCGGACGTGCCAGAGTGTGGTTTAAACTGGAGTTTGGGATTTGAGAGGTTATAGAGGTCGACTTTGGTCAGATGTGGTAATTGGTGCCATGACCCTGTTCTCATGAAACACATCTCTTCACTCTGGGTCAGACAGTCAACAGTGGCAGATGTTTTACAGAAGTGTGACTTTAGTGTGGATTTAGCATATCAGTTTGTTAACTAATGTACATTTGATAATACTTTAATAAGAGGAGTTCATCAGGAAAAAAGAAACATATCAATGAGAGAGAGCGAATGTGTGTGTGTGTGTATGTGTGTGAGGGGGAGAGAGCATGTTCTGCATGGATGGCCATGGACTGATCAAGCCTGACCCCTGCCAATGGATGCTGGGAAGGCCAGATCACTTTTTATGTAAATTTGCTCATATTTATTCAGGATTATTCATGCAGTTGTTTGGAACTAGTTAAGTGTGACCTGTGGAAATAGTAATGGACAGAAAGGTGTGTGTATGGTGCACCATGTTTGTATGCATTGTTGGGATCTTTCTGTCCCCTAAAATCATTTTAATTAGTTTTTATGGCTTTGTGGAGGCATTTGAGAGGTTCCCATGAGGAAAAATGACTTTATAGAAAATGTGCATGTTTTATTTTAGAAATTACAAGAGGTAAAAGATGTGCATTTGGTTACTGAGGTTAAGTGTGTATTCAAACAAGGAAAGTTTGTTAGTTCACTTGCTTTGGTCCGGACCAATTAAATGTTTATTTTTTTATTTGGTGTGGTTCGCCTTCACATTGTAGGCATTGCAAGTGGACCAGAATTTGTAAACAAAACCATTGAACCAAGGTTCAGCCATTGGACAGAAACCCGAAGCCCAAAGTGAAAGTACACAATATGGTTTATACAGTTACATACGTTTGCAGAAATGTTTGAGCGTCAAGAGCGTTTGATGCAACGTCAGTTTTATAAAATGATGCTAGTAATTTTGCAAGGACAAAGACGTGCTGCAAGACGTGCTGCAAGACGTGCTGCAAGACGTGCTGCATGACGGCTGCGAAGGAGAGCTGGTCTCGAAGATCCATGTTAACCCACTGCTCATTTCTAGCACTGGCTATACACATCTGTGTGTGTTGTGCTTATGCGTTTTGCGGCTGGGTAAGAGGAGCTCAGTCTGTTTTCATGTCTTAAAGGAACCATACCGAATCCAGACCACCTCTTCAGCTAGGTCTTGTGACACTTGCTTGGTCTGTATCTGGGTTTGATTGCTTGTATTTACACCTGCCAAAAGGTTCGAACCAAGGGAGGAAACAAACTTGGGTTAATTTTAAGCAAACTAAACAAGGAAGGTGTGAATACACCCTTAGGTTAAGATTAGGATTAGCTGGAGACTTATATACAACATTATTATGGGAGTCTATGGAATGTCCCCACAAAGATAGTTGTACAAGTTTGTGTGCGTGTGTGTGTGTGTGTGTGTGTGTGTGTGTAAAATACAAAGAATATCTCCACTTTAACAATTGGGAGCCTGGAGAAAGTTGAACATGTTTGTTGTAAAAAGTGCAATTTACTGTAAATAAAATTGAAATGAATTGAATATATACATACTTTATTCACAGTATTCACAGGAATGATCTTTTTTAATCAGCACATTTACAAAATGATGGGTTGGAATGGGGAATTGACATTACATTTTGTGTGTGTGTGTGTGTGTGTGTGTCTGTTTGCGTGCAGAGTGCCCATTGACTATGGCAGCTCAGTTAGAGGGCTGTGTGGAGCTCATTAAGGTGTTGAAGGGAGGAGGAGCTCACCTGGACTTCAGGACGCGAGATGGCATCACCGCCCTCCACAAAGCAGTGCGCACAAAAAACCACACAGCACTGATAGTAAGTACAATACACAAACACACATATATACACACGTGTTTACATCATTATATTTTGGGGGACATCTTGTGTGTGCATGTGACTGCATATGTGTGACTCATGTGTACCTGGTGTGTGACCTTCTCTCCTGTGTTTAGACGCTGCTGGATCTGGGTGCGAGTCCAGACTATAAGGACAGTCGGGGTCTGACTCCGCTGTACCACAGCTCTATGGTGGGTGGGGATCCGTACTGCTGCGAGCTGCTACTGCATGACCACGCTCAGGTCGGCTGTGTAGATGAGAACGGCTGGCAGGAGATCCACCAGGTATCAAGTTTTTGCAAAGTTTTGAAAAGTTCTTCCAAAGCATTTTTTCTGAGCTACACTCATCCTGTGATCAATGTTAAATTAAGTGGAGAAAGTAAAGTTAAAGGAGGTGGTTCGAGTGTTTCATGAATGACTCATAGTGCGCTGTCCTTCATTTGTGAGTTGTACAACTCTGTGTAGAGTGGGTGATGTCACATGTAATATAACACACTGTATAAACTTGAGCAGTAGCACTGCTGTCTCACTGTAATTACGGGCATAACTAAGTAATTAAGCATCTACTAACTACATCTGTTTAAATGTTGTTATTATCAGCTAGGGCTGGTCAATATGATTTAAAATTCAAATCACAGTGTTTTTGGACCAAATGGCGATATACAATGATATTTTTTTTCCTGTCCAATTTTACTAAAAATGAAATCACACATTTATGTTGTTCTTATGATTTTGGGGCAGTTTCTAGTGTAGCAGTTAGGGAGTTGGTCCCATGATCGGAAGGTCACCGATTCAAGTTCCGGACCTCTAAAGGTACCACTGCGGTACTCATGAGCAAGGTACCATTCCTGGGCATTGCTTGCCGAGTGCTGCCAAAAAGCTTCCCACACCCTTCAGGGATGAGTGAAATGCAGAGGTCACATTTTGTTGTGTGAGCGGTGTTGTGCTGTGTTCGCAATGACAAATAATCACTCTTATAATTTAAATAATTGGATTTAATTGCATCAAAACTAAATGATGTAATGGGCATTAACAAAATATACAGTATATATACAGTACATATATTAATGCAAGTATGGCAGATAAACATTGATGCATGAAAGCCTGACTGTGCACTGACAGTGTTGGAGTAGTAGCATTAACGACTTTGGTAAATTTGCAATGAAAAACAAAAAAAAATGCTTCAGCATGCTCTTTTTTAGCCGTGCATGGATTAAAGCAAAAAAAAAAAATCATCTGACTGAATTTATTTTTTTTTTAACCAAATGCTCCGTGTGTGCCCTGCGGTATGTTGGCGCCTTCTCAGGGCTGGTCCCCGCCTTGTGCCCGTGAGTTACCGGGATAGGCTCCAGTCCCCCCCGCGACCCCAGTTGGGATTCAGCGGTTCGGAAAATGAATGAATGAATGAAATGCGCCGTGTCGCGGGCCCATACCACCACGGCCATGCATCAAATTTTCAACGCTGTGTTGTCCATTATCCCCTAAGCCCCTAGTTGAAGCCCCATTGCCATTCCTCTGTTAACAGCAAGCAAACGGACTCCAAAACTTGAACTTCGGAGTTTTGGCTTCTTTATCTATTTAAGCAATGGGTTTTCTCCACAGTTTTCCAACCTTTTTTAGCTATTAGCGGATGAGACACTTCATGACACACCACTAACTTCCAATCATAAATATGTTCTATTCCGATCTTTTTTGAAAATGTAAAATATACTGCTACTAGCCTATTATTACTATTATTATTATTATTATTATTATTATTGGACACGCCAGGTAACAAGAAGCCCGTGCCATTCACCCTTTTGCAGATCTCGTCTTTGTCTTTGAACATTAAAAGCCTTTGAGACTGATGTGGCAATAAATGCTGGCGAATTATTTTCTCCTTACTATGAAGTTTGGCATCTTAAACAAGCGTCGGGAAATAGCTTGCAGCCTGTAGGCTACTCTGCAGCCGTCAATGTTTAAGCGAACTGCCGAAACCATAAAGTTTATTTTTATTTTTAGGAAGAAAAATAATCATAATTAACCCAAAGAAAAAGACAGCCTTTCCAGAACTTTGCCTGCCGAAGCTTGTTTAGCTGAAGCAACTCTCTTATACTCCCAGTGCTGGCAGCGTGGTTCATTTTCGAGCTACAGCTTTTAGGTTCACTTAGGATGCAACCCCCCAAAAGCCAAAACTCAACAGACACTCACACCACTGCACCATCACCTCATATCGACTGCCTTAACGATCTGCAATTATAGAATTACTGGCCACAGCTCCTAATAGTGCTCCATGCCAAATATTAAGCCTAAACAGTAGGCAGGCAGATGACTCCTGTGATGGAAGCATCCGCGCTCCATTAGCTCATCCTGCGCAGCACAGAGCTGCCATCTTTTTCTAGGCAGTTTGCCTGATACACAGCAGCTCAGTGTCTGGATAGCAGGAGTTGATAAGCAGAAGTAGCTTGCCTTTCACATATGCATAAAAGGGACAGGAAACACACTGAGCTGTTTTTGAAATGTTCAGTAACACATACAGTACCGCTTGCCAATGTGTTGTTTACACATCCAAGGTGAAACTGGATTTTTTAAAATACATTTTTCAGCTTTTTTCTCCTTCCCACATTGAAAACAAACAGCAGGCAAGCAGTAGCAGATTTAAGGGGTTTATATTTTGAATGTTGAGCTTTCTAGATTATACACCTGAAAGGTAGTGCTTATGCCAGGCATGCCCAAAGTCTGAGGTTGGATTTAATACGACCTGTGCATTCTGTCTTGAAATGTATGGTGTTATTTTGTGCCAAAATCTCTTGTCTTTGCATGCTCAACTTTGCTTCCGTGTATGGACAAAGTGATCCTCCCTCACTTGCGATTGGTTTCACACAAGCTCGACTTGGCCCGTTGTTAAAAATGTCAGAGTTAGGACATTATTTTTGTGCCAAAATTCTGAGCGTGACATGGAAGTTTCCTTTACGCACTCAACTCAGATATATGCATGCAAACATCGGATATCGGCATCAGTCTATAATTCCCATAGTTTTGAGATGTGTGTCAACAAAAAACCCAGACTGGAACACATTGTGCTTGAACACACATGACTCAGCTCATAAAGAGCTTTATAATTATCCTGTCAGTTAAATCAGATGTTATAAGGCAGTATACACAGTAAACTCTACCGTGCTGAGGTGAAGCCTGTTCACCCTACGGATGGTAGCACTGTGACTGAGTAGTTTCCTCTCAGATTTAGTCAAGCTCACACACACACACACACACACATACTGTATAGTGCATCTAATAAGTAGTGTGTGACAGGATAAGTAAGTGGATTACCCCAGGGCTGTATGCTATGAGATGATGTTCCAGAGACTCTCTTCTGGACACAGTCCACGCCAAACACACACACAGACACACACAGTTGAACAACTTCTTTCACTTTCCAGCCTCTGTTGCGTGACATTCACATTTTGACCTTTTCAAAAGAGGAGGGAGAGAGAGAGAGAGAGACAGAGAGACAGAGAGACAGAGAGAAGGGGAGAGAGAGAGAGAGAGAGAGAGAGACAGAGAGACAGAGAGAAGGGGAGAGAGAGAGAGAGAGAGAGAGAGCAAGACAAAAGAAAGAGGGAGAGGAAATGCAAGAGAGGGAAAGAAAGAGAATGATAGCAAGAGGAACGAGGGAGCAAGAAGAAGACAAGAGCGAGAGAGAATGAGAGGGAGAGAAAGAAGGTTAGAGAGAACTAGAGAGAGGTAGAGTGAGACTCTGTGTAAGACTCCAGATGATGAAGAACTGATGAGAGTGAGAGATTACTGTAGATGTGAGCGACACATTTGCACTTCTCCAACCTGGCGTGTGTTGTTTGAGCCCCTGTTGCTGCTGTGTCGTGCACTGAAGGCCGACGCTCTGCAAGCTGACCTGAACTGCCGAGTGTGTTTTGTGCGCATTGAGGAGGAGGAGGAGGAGAGAAAGGAAGGATGCAGCAGTGAGTTTGGCCCGGGCCGTTTGGCTGCCAGTGCTGCCGAGACCCATCACGTCTCATAATGGCTGCAGAGAGAATAGATGGCCTCGGGTATGGCACAGCCGACTTAGAGGCACAGCAGAGTTAAGCAGGAAGTGTGTGTGTGTGTGTGTGTGAGAGTGTGTGTTCAGCACTAGTGAGCCATGTTTACAAATTCTTTCCTGAGGCGATAGTGTCATTCCTTCAATAAGATCCTGAAGAAATTGTGACAGGTGGACTATTAAACAAGGCTTCTGTGTGACACACACACACACACACACATGCATACACACACACATTATTGTTCCCATGAGCAGTGCCTCTAGGGTAACAGAATCTGAGGAGCGTAGGGTGTAAAGCTTAGGAGCTCTGCAGGGAACTTTTCTGTCTGTGTCTGTCTGTGTGTGTGTGGGGGTGGGGGTGTATTGTCTGAGACCACTCCAAAGAAGGATATGTGTATATTTAAGCTCTGATTAAACACTCTTGATGAGTTCCCATTTGCTAAAGCTGCCACCATCTTGAGACTCAAACATGTCTGAAGATACACTATGGCAATGCAGTGTGTGTGTGTGTGTGTGTGTGTGTGTGTGCATACTCATTTCTGTCTCTAGGTGACTGTAGTGGGTAAGGAGAGGGACATTGACTCGCTCTATGTTTGGAGACATTTTGTCCTTCAGCTACTTAAGAATGTGTGTGTGTGTGTATGCTTGTGTTTGGAAGCACACACACACACACACACACTTTCATGCATTGTAAAACTTATTCTCTCAATCTTCTCTTCTCCTTCCCTTTTTTTTCTTCCTCTCTCTCTTCCCCCTGTCTCTCACCACCTTTTCTTTCTGACACTCCCTCGCTCCCCGGTGAAGACTCTCACATGGAGTGGTGCAGAACTGTGTTTTTTTAACATGCCACACTTCATTTGTATGCAGAGAGGGCTTACTGTGAATAATAGAGAATCAAATAGTGGCATTGATAATACAAAACAATCCTGCTGTCTATTATATCAGGCAAGAGCAGAGAGGGAAAGAAAGAAGGAGAGAGGCAGAGGAAGAGAGAGAAGTTCTCCAGTAAGATGACACATTTCACTAATTATGTTTCTTAAAGTTACCAGTAGAGGTTAAATCTGCAGGCCACAAGAGACGGTTATGTGCAGACACGGGTAAAATACAAGCTTTTAACATCTGCACCGTGTGTGTGTTCATCCTCAGGCCTGTCGTCATGGCCATGTGCAGCACCTGGAGCACCTGCTATTCTATGGAGCTGACATGAGTGCACAGAACGCCTCTGGAAACACTGCCCTACACATCTGTGCCCTCTACAACCAGGTAAGACACACATGCCAACATCAACACACACACACACAAACAATATACAACTGTCATAATGACTAGATGTATATAATTCTACAGCTAATCCTAACCCTAACCTTAACCTCAGCAAACAAATGCACATCTTTTACCTCTTTTAGTTTCTCAAATAAAACATGCGCATTTTCTATAAAGTCATTTTTCCTTATGAGGACAGTTCAAATGTCTTCGCAAAGCCATAATGAATAAAAGTGATTTTAGGGGACAAAAAGGCCCAAAAAAGTCCCCACAACACATGTTACACATTCCTCCTGCATGCACACAGCTTCACCAACCATCCTTTATAATACAGTCATTCACTTATTCACATTTCATCAATTAAGTGGACACATTAAACACAAGTTCAGAACTTACTCACTCACACTTTCTGTCTAAAAGGGCCAGAGAAGGGAAAAACAGAAAGAAGTATCACATACACATTTTCACATGCTTACAAGAAAATATGTAGCCAAATTGGGCAGTTCGTAGTGTAACGTTTAGGGTGTTCACCCTGTATCAGCCCATAAGATTGCCACTTCAAATTCTGGACCAGTAAAGGTACAACTGAGGTACACGTCCCCAAGCACTGCTCCCTAGGTGCTGCCCATGTCAGCTGTTCGCTACTCCTTCACGGATGGGTCACATTTCATTGCGGTGCACTGTGTGCTGTGTCTACAGTGACAAAAAATATACATATGGCATGTGCACAAGATATTTTCTGTCAACTGTATCTGAAATTGGTTTATCTTTGGATAGTGACTTGAAAACTGTACCTCAATACTTTAGACTAGGTCTTTGCTCTAAAGACAGCACATGTACTAGCAACTAAACATCAGTACATCATTTCTGAATACCATTTAATACAAACTCTGAGAAAACATTTTGCTTTAACTTTGAGGCTCTGGCTCTGTCAAAACAACAGCTATAAGAGTAGAAAATTTAAGATTGCAACCATAATAGCAGCATTACAGATTTGACCACCTCTCTTCACTTCAGCAGGCATTATTCTCTTTATCAGCTCTTTGAACACACAAGGAATTCTGGGAATGAAAAGGTCTGATGGGGTTTGTTTGTTTTTTTTTGCAGGTTTGACCTCCGGGTATATGAATTGAATTCCAGCATACCTGTAGCTAACATACCCGTTTTAGGACAAACTAGCCATGTTGGCTGGAATTCCATACATTAACTAAGCTGTAGTTATGTGCACTGGGCCATGTGGATAGAGGCTTAAGCTCAGTGAAATGAGTTGCAAGCAGGAGCCTCAGACCTGACATTTAACCTAAAGGATAAAAACTACGATTTTGGCCGTGCCACACTGATAAATGCTGTGTGCTATTGGCTCGAAGGAGGGCTTGCAGGTTTCCAGCAGGTGTAGTGTGTTGTGAATGCAGACCGTCTCCCTGCATTGCAGCCCCCAAAACCCCAGAGCAAGGAGGGAGCTGCAGCCCCAATGCAGCACCTTCTTGTCATAGGCGGCTTCAGACCTGTCTCGGGGTGCAGTCTGCCATGAATACAGATATCATACACATACTCTCACACTCACTCACACACAGACTGAAAATTCACAGACACATTTACATTCATAGCATGCTTTTAAAGTTCCTAGTGTGTGTGTGTGGGTGTGTGTGGGTGTGTGTGTGTGTTCATGTATTAATTGCATTGTGGGGACCTTTTTGTCCCCTAAAATCACTTTTATCTGTTTTTTTGGGCTTTGTGGGGACATTTGAGAGGTCCCCATGAGGAAAAATGACTTTATAGAAAATGTGCTTGTTTTATTTGAGAAACTAAAAGAGGTAAAAGATGTGCATTTGGTTACTGAGGTTAAGGTTAGGGTTAGGATTAGGTGAAGGTGTAAAATTATATACATCTAGTCATTATGGGAGTTTATGGAAAGACCTCACAAAGATAGTAACACAAGACTGTGCATGTGTGTGTGCGTTAGGGCTGAGCAATATGACCACAAATCAATATCACAATTAATCAGAGGTGGGCAAAATAATAATCTTCATTACTTAAGTGAAAGTATGGATACCACTAGTCAAATACAAGTGAAAGATGTAAAGTAAATTTTTTACTTAAGTTGAAGTACTGAAGAACTTGCTTTAAAAAATACTTAAGTATTAAAAGTACATCTTCTTTTACCACATTGTTGCGTTATTGCCACAGCACTTAGGAAACCTAATGGCTCTGACTAGCTTGTAGAACCTGTAGGAGAAGGAATTGGTAGAATGTTACACAACCTGGACTGACAAAAAACAAATGTTTGTTTATTAGCTTAATTAATTGTAAGACCACACACCCCCACGAAACAGCACGTTAGTGTTCTGACACAGCTCTGGCAGTGTGTGCACACAGACTGTAGAAAAGTACGGTATTTGTCTTTCAAATGTAGTGAAGTGAACTTCGTTACTGTCCACCTCTGTGATTAATTAACAACTATTAATTTTACCTTGATTAAATTAATGAACAATTATTTTGCTTTGGGGATTTGTTTTCCCCCCTCATAGTTTACTGATGAGGCTTATACTATCAATTTGCTCAACTAATAAAGCTGAGATATTTTTTCTAACAAAAGAGTGCATATCTTTGTGCTAGTTTTCACTTAAGCCTGATGTTGTTGCTTTGTTGATCGATGACTTGATGTACTGAAATGGATCAATTTATTGTTAAAACTCTAATTAATATGTCTGGTCTATAAGTTATTATTCGCAATGTTTATCAAGTAGGTTAGTAATCTTTTGAAGTTCATCAGCTGTGTGTAGCTCCTGGCTCTACCCTGAGTTTATCATTATTATTTGTGTCTCAGGAATCCACAGACATTAACATTGGTCTGAAATAAGTGGTGACATGAGAATTACCTGTCAGCCCTGAGTAAACAACTGACAAGCAGGACCCAGAGTTACACACGTAGAGAATAGTTCACAAACACAGAATGCACAGAGAGATGTGAACACGCACACAGACTTGATTACACACTGCAGCTCGACCCAGGTGTCAACAACAGAACAGGTAGGAGTGGATGTGGTCAGAGTCCAGAAGAGTCTATGTGGAGTTAAATCTTTATGCATCTATGATCTACTATGAGGATTAGTCTCCTTATTTGGCACAGTGAGATTATGTTATTCTTCTGCATTGAGTAGATTAGGCAGTGATTTTTTTTTTTTCAAATTTAAACATGAATCCAAATATTCTAATATAGACGATGCCTGAATTTAAGACTTTGCCACTTTAATAATGAGGAAAATACTTGCTCCTGGCTACCAAGCTGCACATGCGCGAATCCACACACACAGAATCACGCTCTAGCACTGCATAGGAGCAGCTGTGTGTTTGTGTGTGTGTGTGTGTGTGTGCATGTGTGTGCCTGCATGGACTTGGTCTTTAGTGTGTGTGTGCCAGTTGTGCTGTCATTAAATATTAATGCAAACCACCAAAAGCACACACATGGATTGTGTAGTGTGTGTCTCCAGAGAGAAGCTTTAGAGATCTTTAATCAGGTCAGTGCACATGACTGGAGTCAGCTGAACAAATTATGCAACTCATTTGCATGCACACACACTCACACACGCATGTGTACACACACTGAAACATTGATATGTACACACATATACATACATATACTAAAACACACATGCAAATGTAAACACACATCACACATGAACACACATCATATTTATTACAGTTATATCTAACAGTGTAACGATTAGGGAGTTGGCCCCGTGATCAGAGGGTCATCGGTCTAAGTCCCGGGCCTTAAAGGTACCATTGAGGTACTTATGAGCAAGGTACTGTCACCAAGCGCTGCCATAAAGGCCGCCCACTGCTCCTTCACAAATGGGTCCCATCCGTGAAGGAGCAGTGGGAGGCTGACATGGGCAGCGCCCAGCGAGCACTGCTTAGGGACGTTACGTTGCTCATAAGTACCTCAGTGGTACCTTTAACGGTCAGGGATTTGAACCAGCGCCCTTCCGATCACAGGACAAACGCCCTAACCATTACGCTACCAACTATTTGTGAGTGTGAGTGTTTGTGTGTGTTCACTCACTCCATAGCAGAGCCAGTTGTTTTTCTTCATTCAGTCCGCTGCAATGAGATTACACTGTAGCTGACCCAGCTAATCTAACATTCAGCCATGCTTTAATCCCATACAGCTGCTGATCAATAACAACAAGGCAACGCAGATAAATCAGCACAAACCCAAAATAAACCAGTGTCCACATTATTATTATCAGCCACAAATGTTTTAGCATAAAGAGGAAAATGATAGAAGAACTGATGTATAAAACTGCCTTCTCTACATCCTCTTTCATTGCATCCGACTAAACTAAATTTGCCTTTATTTTGGTGCGGATTTTGTATCATCTCATACTAGATTGATTGACAAATATTAGTCTAAATCTGTCAAACCTATCATTTCACAAACTTTTTACTGTCCATTTACAAATGGTCAACATTTACAAAATGTTCCTCTTTTACTGGATTGTGTCTGTCCCGCACTTATGGCATCTTCTGGCAGCTCATAAACCACTCAGTACCGCTCTCAAGCTCTCTTAAATTCTCTTAAAGGTAGCGGATTTTCCTAACTTTGATTGATAGGATGCTTTAAATCCTGCTCTTAACAGCCAGACTAAATTTGCACCACTCAGAATTTTCTGCAATTTAATGCAGTTCTGCTACTCCAAGGTGTCAGTTCCTCTCCCCCATATCCATGAGCTGCATTACTAAAACACTTGGATAAATAACGGGCTGCTTGGATTACAAGCTGGGTTAGTGCCGTGTAGTATAAGAACAACCATTTGGGATACAGAAAATCTTTACTTTCTCACTGCAGAATCCAAATCGCGTTGAACAGCGACAGTCAGACAAACTGTGAGTGCTGTTAAAACTCGGACTGGTGTGTGGTGTTAATACTGCCCAAAAACACAATCGATATCCATTATTTCCCTGGCTTATATCATCAAATCACTTGATGATATAAGCCTCACGCACACACATAGACGCACAAGCATGCACACAGGGGAAGCCATCATCACACATCACTGAGACAGCACAGATGTGTGAGAGCAAAGTGCCAGTTTCATTAGAGACAATTCAACAGTGCAGAGAGCTGCTGGGAAACAGGAGCCGCAAAATAAATTGTGTGTGTGTGTTGCTGTATTCACCAGTGATTTAGATTTGAGATTTTTATATGTTTAGCTGTACTTCAGGGAGCTACTTGAGTGGATTGATTTTAAGCGTTTTGTATGTGTGTATGAGTGTGTGTGAGAGAGTGTGTGCATACCTGCTCACGACTGCTTTTGCCAACAAATGTAAGACTCTGGACTGACATACCTTTAGGGCTGAGAAAGGTATACCCACTATATGTAACAAAACTGAAAGAGCAGAAAAGTTGAATCGTCGAGGCCATGGTTACAGTTAGGTTTAGGGGCACCTAAACCTAACTGTAACCATGGCCTTGATGATAAGGTTGTTTAGCTACAGTAATCGTTATGTCTAGGGATTTTCCCAATAGTATCGTGAGGTGTGTGCGCGTGTAATCTCTCAAACAGGGTCAGTTCTGGTGGGGTTGACAGACATTACTGTAATAAGCCTGAAAGCCGGTGGGAGTAGACTGAGTGTGTGGGTGTGTGTGTGCGCGCGCGTGTGTGCGTGCGTGTGTGTGTGTGTGTGTGTGTGTGAGGAGGGAAGAGAAGCTCCTGCAGAGTGTGTGATTTGTGGTAGATGAAGAGACAAGTCAGCTGTTCCACCAGGAGACACACTGGCCAGCACTTAACACAGTTGTGTGTTTTGGGGGTTTAACTCTTTGTGGGGGCAAACTGTCTCACATAAATACAGTGAATCCTTATTTTAAGAACCAGTGACCACTTCACACACTTCTTTAAACGTATAAAACTTTTATAAAATAATATTTAATACAGCTTTTTATGCACTGATACTTGGGCTTTGGGTATCGTCCGATGCCGAGTCCCGATCCAACACCAATCTTTAACCTTTTTAGCCCTAAGAGAATTTGGGGCGTGTGTCTATACCTTTGTTTTTAGGCTTATTATTATGTGTTTGTGTAGAAGTTAGCCATGCATGCCTTATGTTGTTGTGTTCAGGACCTGCTGCATTACTCAGAATTGTTGCAGTTTGTTGTGTAAATGCTGATACAGTCTTGAAATCAGTCCATTTCTGATACAAAAACTGACTTGTGTCTGTTTTTTTTCTTTTTTAGTTTTATGTAGGATAAAAGTGGTGGAGTTGTAGACATAACTACTAGAAATAGTAAGAACACTGTGTTTTGTTGGTTTGCAGCATTATTTATTATGTAGATATATTCTATGGCATAGTACTATGAACAAAAATAAGGTTAGAAGTCAATTCTTTTCCATTTGGAATACATCTGGATATAGAATAAAATTATTTGATAACAAATAATGCATCAATATTTATTTTTTACTTTCTAGCATTATAGAATTTTTTTCTGATTAATTGAAAATGTAGAAATATACATGTAGAAAAGTTTATGCCAATTGTTGAGCCAATTTGGATGCATTTTTGCCTAGAAGTCATTTTGGACTTGTTTCTTGGAGAGAACAGTTTTGACATGATGGCATTCCACATTACAGTCGTTTGGCGTGATGGCATTTCACACAATAATGTGATGAACGCACGTCCACTAAAAAACGTCAAGTAAACTGCTGTATTGTGAGTAGAACACTGGTTAGGGGGCCATGCAGTGGAACGCTGCGTGGAACCCTATTGGAATCGTGCTGATTTTTTTTTCTGCCTTAAAACGCATTATGGAGAAAAAACTGTAAGACTTACAGCTTTGAAATTTGGCAGGTAGGTCCGGTATCCCACCCACTACTCAGGCCAAAAAAATTGCACCAATATAAGCTATTTAGCATTTTTCCAGAAAAATTGCATTTTGCCTAATAACTTTTGAACCGTAGCTCCGATTCTCAAAAATCTTATACCATCTTATTCCTTGGGTCAAGACGAATCTTTTAGACCCTCGCATCTATTTCTGCTATATTTGATTTTTAGCTAATTTGCATAATATGCAAAACCATCTCTTGCGAACTAGTCCCTGGATTTTTGTCCAATCTGCATGCAACTGGTATCATTTGAATCCGAAGACACTCTTCTTTAATTATTGTTTAGCACATTTTTAATTCAGGTCTTCATTTGGCTGTAATATGCAAATAAATGTGGTGGGCTTGGCATAAGACTGCAATGCCACACACTGTCATAGAAATCCGGCTCTGGGTGGGCTACAGCTTTGAAATTTGGCAGGTAGGTCTGGTACCCCTCCCACTACTCAGGCAAAAAAAATTGCACCACTGTGCCAGTTGGTGGCGCTATAATAAGCTATTTTGCGTTTTGCCTAATAAGTTTTGAACCGTAGCACCCTAGATAAAAGGATGAAACATGTCATTTTTCAACGTCCGTCCACTTCGATTTGTCAAAAACTGATAAAGCTGCAAACTGCATGGCCCCCGTAATCACTGCTTGCAGTTATATTTGTTTTTGTTATTTATCAGCTAAAATGTAAGTTTTGTCTGTAATAAGGGGGAAGATTAGACTGAACTGGAATGCTTATGAATGTTGGACTTTCCTGTGACAACCGCATGCGCTAACAAACACTTCGTGGATCAGAGATTGTGAGCGAGAGCAAGTGTTGTTAAGTATAATCACATATAATTCGCTTTTGGGGCTGTAGTGTGTTTCGCTTCATGTTCTACTCATTGTCGTATCAATATGTAGAAATTAGCGTGAATGTCGAACAATAAACCAGCTTTACCACAGTAACACTCCCGATGCATAACGAATAGAGTGTGCGTGCATCACAAACATAGAAAAACATAGAAGTTACAGATCGGCTCCCAAGAGCGGCCAAATGCCACCGATTCCCGATCCAGCTATTTGAGTCCTTATCGGACCGATATCCGATCCACGTATCAGATCAGTGCTTCCCTACAGCTTTTGCTATTCCAGGGTGAGTTTCGAAAAAAATGTTAGCAACTACGTTAGTAACTATGCTTTTGGGAAACGGACCCCTGAGTTGTTATGTGTAGAACATTAAAGAACATGGTCAATCCCTCTATCACATATCAATCTTTAGAATCCAGATATTATCAGACAGGGACAGTTGGACAAATGGCCAGTGCTGTTAAATGTATCAGTTTGAATATCAGTTTTACACATCCGAGTTGGGATTCGGGATTGGAGGTTGGGTTGCTCTTTAAAAAATCATGCAGCATGAATCACTTGGGCCTAAAAACAAATGTGCGTATGACTAAACTGAGATTAATAGCGCGTGTGAAGGTCATAAAGGCATGTGGCGAACATAATAATGGCTCTGTAGGACCTGTGTGTTCACCTGTGTGTCTGTGTGTGTTTGGGCCATAAAGCAGCTATGATTAGCCTGTTAATGACTGGAAATCTAATTGGCCATAAAGATACACTAGAATACACACACACACACACAATACTTGTCACAATGTCTTGCTTTCTCTGTTAGGTTTCACAGAGGTCTGTATTACTAGTTCTAAATAATAATGAACTTGTAATTTTGTGTAAAAAGATTTATCCCCTTATGATTCCTTATATATAAACATGTCCCACAAAATGCCACAAAATCTGACGAACTGCATTTGGAGGACAATCAGGTCTTCTCAAATACATAAAAAAGTGAGAGAATGGGAGTGTGTATGTGTGAAAGAGGGTGTGTGTGTGCGTTCATGTATTTATCGCATTGTGGGGACCTTTTTGTCCCCTAAAATCACTTTTATCTGTTTTTGTGGGCTTTGTGAGGACATTTGAGAGGTCCCCATGAGGAGAAATGACTATAGAAAATGTGCTTGTTTTATTTGAGAAACTAAAAGAGGTAAAAGATGTGCTTTTGGTTACTGAGGTTAAGGTTAGGGTTAGGTGTAGGTGTAAAATTGTATACATCTAGTCATTATGGGAGTTTAGGGAAAGATAGTAATACAAGACTGTGTGTGTGAGAGAGAGGGAGAGGGAGAAAAAGAGACAGAACGTGTGTGAATGAAAGAGAGAAGGAACAAGAGAGTGAGAAGGTAGGAGAAACAGAGATAGAGGGAGAGAGAGAGTGAGAATATGCATGTTAAAGATACAGAGAGGGAGAAAGAGAGGGAGAAATGTGTGTTAAAGAAAAAGAGGAAGAAACTTTGTGTGAGGACATGCTTGTTAAAGAAAGAGTAAGACCTTGTGTTTGAGAATGTGTGAGAGAAAAAGATAGTGTGCGTACGTGAGAGAGAGAGAGAGAGAGAGAGAGAGAGAGAGAGAATGATGTTGAGAAAGAAAGAGTGAAAACCTGTGACAGAAAGAAAAATAGCATGAGAACGTGTGAAAGACAGTAAACAGATGTGTGTGAAAGAGAGTGATGGAGAGAGAGAGTTGTGTACATATGTACAAACGAGAGATAAGTAGAAAAAGAGAATGAGAATGCGTGTAAAGGAGAGAGAGAGAAAGAGAGAACATGTGAAAGAAAGAGTGAGAAGATGTGTGTGAAAGAGAGTGGGAACATGTGTATAAAAGAGAAATAACAGAAGAGGGATTGAAAAGTGGATGAAAAAGAGAGAGAGCGTGAGAATGTGGGACAGAGAGTGAGTGACTGTGAGAACTTGAGACAGAGAGAGAAAGAAAGCAAGTAAGAGAGGATGAGAGTCTTTATGTGCAGAAACATCTCCTGCATCTCTCCACTTTCCCCTTGTCTCTGCTGTGTGACTGATGAGGAGAGACACACTGCTGCTCCCTCTGATCGCATGATCTCACCTCACACAAGCTTACCTGCCACACACACACCTGCACTTACACACACCCCAACTAATCCGCTTATGCAAACATTGAGCTGCATATGGCCCATAAAGGCTTATTAATGATGCTGAGGGTCTCATTTACTGCCCTTCCTCCCGTACTCTCACTTTTAACCAACCTGTGCCTTATTCAGCATAAAGTCCTAATGTAGGTGAAGATATATGCTAGAATATTGGTGTTGTCATTCTGTGGTTTAACCAGCAGAGGTCAGCTACTGACTGTATCTCGCTCTTACACTGCCCCTAAACGCACTGGACATAGGGTAAAATATTTTTTTAAATATGACTTTATATATGCACTGCATTACAGCACGATGTTACTAAAGTGCAGTGTGTATCACTGTTCCTTTAGAAATATTAGTGTGTCAGTAAACATGTTGTAAGGAATTGTCTTTTCATGCCTGTGCGAGTGTGTGTTGAGAGAGCAGCAGAAAGAGAGAGAGGCGGAATTGTGGTAAAATTGGGGCCTTTATCGTCCCAGTATGATAGAGCAGCTCAATCATTACTCTGTTAATTCAGGCTGCAGCTGAAATTACATATTGATTCTAAGCCGGGCACCACCAGAGAGCTACAGAGTTAGGAAAATGCACACCTCTACTTTATCTTCCACCACACATGCTCACATACGCAGGGATTTGTAATAGCTGTACTTACAATATGTAAAAATAGAATTTTTTATCCCACAATTTGTATCAGAGTAGTGATCAGTATTTTGCATTCTTAAAATATTATCTGATTTTGTGTTGACATCACAGATGCTGTGTATTTTGTCCAACATATTTCAGACAGATTATTGTGTTGAAGGTGGGTGAAATGTGTTTATTTCTACTTTGTTAAGGTTAGCTTATAAGTTCGTAGTGTGCTTCGCATAGACTTTGCTCGTCACGATGAGCTAGCTTTTATCTATCATAAACTTAAGTCAACTCTACAAAAACGAACAAACAGAAAATCCAT
The DNA here is from genome assembly GCA_032718565.1 of Distichodus sexfasciatus. Taxonomy (NCBI): domain Eukaryota; kingdom Metazoa; phylum Chordata; class Actinopteri; order Characiformes; family Distichodontidae; genus Distichodus; species Distichodus sexfasciatus. Next base: position 6,696,297 of record JAVGVS010000007.1, on the reverse strand, counting down.
TAACTTTTTAAATGACAAGACCACACACTTGTGCTTCATTAACAGGGAGTGGTGGTGGTCTTGGGGTAGGACTCTTGCCTATGGACAAATAGGTTGTGGGTTCGAAATCCAGCACTACCGCCTCTGGGTCCTTGAGCAAGACCCTTAACCCCAAGTTACTCTCAGGGAAACTCATCCATTCATTCATTACAGGGGGGACCGGAGCAAGGCGTTGACCAACCCTGGGCAGGCGCCAACACACCGCAGGGCCACACAATCACACTCACAGTCACACCTTACCGGGCCAATTAAGAGTCGCCAATTAACCTATGGGAGAAAACCCACGTCAACACGGAGAGAGCATGCACACTCCAGAAATCCAGAACCTTCTCACTGTGAGGCGGTAGCGCTAACCACTGCGCCACAGGGAAACTGTCCCAGAGAATTTGGAAAAAATGGAAGTCACTCTGGGTCAGTGATTAACGTAACGGTTAGGGAGTTCACCTTTGATCGGAAGGTTTGAATCCCGAACAGGTAAAGGCAGCACTGAGGTATACATTAGCAAGGTACCGTCCCCAAGCACTGCTCCCTGGGCGCTGCTCATGTCAGCTGCCCACTGCTCCTACACAGATGGGTCAAATGGTCACATTTGGTTGTGGTGCACTGTGAGCTTTGCTCTGCTGTGTTCGCAATAACAAATTATGACTTTCACCTTTCACTTTCATAAGAGCATCTGCTACATGCTGTAAATATAAATCATTATGTTTAGAGTCAATGTGTCACCTGTAGAACTCCTCTGTACTAGAATTCTGATACTTATGTATTCTACTTTTTCTTTTTTAGTTTGTCAAATTTGTTAAGCATTGAAGATGTTTCTTAGACACTTCAGAGTATTAGATTTTTTGTCAAATTTCACATTTGTAATGTACCTCATTAAGTAGTGTAGGGCATTGCTTGTTTATACTTTTTTATACAAGCAGAGACAATGTGTTGGTGACTGAATAGATCAAACAGGCCAATGTAGAACAGAAATTTAATATGAAAAAAGTAAAATACAAAAAATATACTTTGACATTGTGCAGTTGCTTTATGGTGCACTTTATTCTGGTATTTACAGTTAGTATATTTTGTAAAAAAAGTTTTTGCACATCTCTGCAGACATGCACACACACTCATTTGAAAAGCGTTAAACACATCTCATTCGCATAAGAGGGGCTTCACAGGTGTATGTGTGTGGGATAGAGGGAGGGAAAGCGTGAGACATAAGGGAGGTGTGGTAGGAATGAGAGAAGCAGACAGAGCATGTGTGTGATTTGTGATTAAGCATTAGCACTCACCCGACCTCTTCAGGAGGTGTTGCAGCAGGTAGAAGCTGCTGTACTATTCCCCACTCAGTCAGGAAAGTAGGACACAAATCCCAGCAGACTCACGTACTTTAAACACTGTTAGGGTGTGTGTAGGCATGTGTGTGCACACGTTAAGCTTTTTTGTGGGTGGGCAAATATACCCAGGATTATAGGAAGGCATTTTGGTGGTACCTCCCATGACGAAATGCTCTGTAACAATATTTCTAAATGTCAAAATATTCATCAAAATTGTACAGATTTTTCCCTACTGCTTACTGAAGTTAAGGTTATGAATAGGTAAAGTATCATTAAAGCTGCCATGCCACACATATGTCATTCATTTTGTGGTAATGTCTGATGTTCTTCAATGGACTATAGCATTTTTTGGGAGAAATGCCTTGGTTCTTTAGTTTCATGCCATGCTAGGATGGTATAGAAAATCTGCAGGAAGACACAACTCGATTTGTGTCAGTTCTCATAAATATTCAACATGCAAATGAGCTTTGCTCTGATTGGCTAACAGCTGCCAATGAAAGCCTAGCTATCAGCATCCTTAACCCAAAGCGCTTTATCCAAAGCCACACGGACTCGCAACGAACAACCCATGTATAGATTATACACATATCTTAAATTTTTTACTGTGTTTCGTAAACCAGCCTTCACAGATAGATAACTTTTATATTTACTTTGACAATTTAATCTGAACTTGAAACAGATAATCACATAATGTCATGGTGAATCTACAATGAGCCAGTGCCAGTGCTGTTAGTGAAATGATAATTACTTATTGCTCTAAACACATTAGTTAAATCATGTAATGTAATTCACCAAAAAAACAAAAATAAATTGCAGTCGTGTTCTTTGCCTCCACAGCCTAGCAAGTGCTAACCTCATGCTAGCGTTGTCCACACCAACATGAAACCATTTAACATAGCATTTCATATTGTGTTGACAATATTACTTACGGCCTGTGCACTGGTTGTTGACTTGCGTGGTGGTATTGCTCCATGTTTTAACAGCAACTGTGACGCAAGGCAACTGCTGAATTTGCCGTAGTTGGAAAAGTCACTCTCTTTAAAAATGAGACCAATAGAGACTAATTACCAACTAATAACTGACCATAATGTTGAGGTATTGCTCCAAAACTGTACTGAAGCCATTTGTCGCTTCACTCTGTTTTCTTGAGTTCTGCTCTTGCATAAAGCACAATATCATTGTCGTTTCGCCATCCTTGCTGTCACTGAGTGATGCAAATACTGTGGGCGAACACAAACGGGCAAGGTCATGAATAATAATGAGTTCTATCAGTGTGACGTAGACTGATAGACTTCTCTAATCAGCGTGTTTGCTTATTTCTTTTCATTGGCTGTTGCAGACAGCAGAGGTAACAGTACATTTTAACACCCACCAAATAACACAAACTCATATAGACCTTTCATAATCCAAAAGCAACAGGTAAAAACGGTTTTAAGCACCGATTTGACACCTTTAAGCAACAGGGTCAAGGGAACATAAATATAGAAATATTGTGTGTTTGTGCAGGTTTTTAGGAGGTTGTGTGGACCTGATAGTCCCCTAAAATCTATTATTTGTCCATTTGTTTCGTGACTGTGTGAGATCATTTTGTATGTGTGGACAAGCCCTCGTAAAACAGCCACTTAGTTTGGTTTTTTTTTTTTTGGTTTTTTTTTAGGAAAGTTCCAGTTTTTATTTAGAGATGTAACCGATTCCTATATGTGGATCGGTATCGGTCCGATAACAGCTCAAATGGCTGGATCGGGTATCAGTGGCATTGGGCCGTTCTATGGAACCGATCTGTAAATGCGTATTTCACATGAACGCTTAATAGTGACACACAACGTTTTCAGTGGCATGGTCAAGACAAGACCTGATCCCTCTGTAAGTGAAAGTATTTGTGAGATGTTCCGTGCACTAAAACAGAAGTAAATGCATAAAAACACATAAATTACATTTTTCGCGATGTAAACGTGCGCTGTGTTAATGACTGCGCGCATGAGCGCCATTACTCACTAAAACGCTCCAGTTCGGTCAAAGTGTCGCCTTTATTACAGACACAAACCATATTTTAGCTCACAAATAACCACAACAACCAGCGTTCTACTCACAATTCTGCCGTTTATTTAGATTTTCCCATAGATTTTCCATCGTTTATTCTGGAACGCGCACCCAGCGCTTCATTGTGATGCGGCTCCGGGGTGCGCAGAGGACTGTGGGAAATGTAGTTCTCTGCAAAAGCAACGCATTTTATAGGCCAAATTGGTTCAAAATGACAAACTTCAGTATTTCATTTTCAATTGATCAAATTTTTTTGGATTTGTATCGGTATTGGCAGATGTCCAAATTTACAATATTGGTATCAGTATTGGACATAAAAAAGTGTTATCGCCCCATCTCTAGTTTTATTAGAAGACCTTAAAAGTCAAAAGATTTGTGTGGTTACTCAGATTAAGGTTAGGATTACTGCTTTATAAAGGTGTGTGTTTATGCAAAACCTCCACTCAGGGACTGATGGACAGCATAAGTACGAGTGTGAGGGACGATGGCCAGATGTTTGCTGCTCTTTGCTGGCCTTTTAAACTCTCACCGCTACTCTCAGCTGCCCAGAGAGAGACTGTGACATTAAAACAGCATGATAGCATCTCTCTCCCTCTCACCCTCTCTCTCTCTCTCTCTCTCTCTCTCTCCCTCCCTGCCCCGCCCTTCTTTTTTTCTCTTTTTCCCCTCTAGGATAGCTGTGCACGAGTTTTGCTGTTCAGAGGAGCAAATAAAGAGATAAAGAACTACAACAGCCAAACTGCCTTCCAGGTGAGATCTCAGGCCCAACGTTGTGTGGAAGCTGCTCAGCTGGGTTTAACTTCTCACTTCATGCCTTGTTTGCTTTAACTCATGGTCCACTGCTGCTCTCAGACTGTAGGCAGTCGCATCTTGTCACGTGTGATGAAGTGATAGATTCGGAGTCTAGCCTTTTTGAATACTCAGAGATGTGAACACGTGTGAGGAAGGCTGTTTATACACCTGACTGTGTTTTTTTAGAAGGGACGTGTCTCAGGGCTTCACAAAAGCTGACATCTAGGCACCAAAGGAAACTGCTGGAAGCTGGAATTTAACCTGTTGAAATGATATTATCATGATTCTGGGGGTTCAGATTGCATTAAAATCCTCATCTCAAAAATTCTCCTGTTGGTCATAGTAGTACTTCTTTTTTCATATGGTCATCACTAACATGTCCAGTCACTTTGTCAGGAACACTTAGGGCTGGTTTCTTGCTCACAGATTAAGCCTAATCTTGGACTAAGTTGTAGTACCAGTGGAGATTTACCATGCAAACTCAAAGCTAGTCTAGGACTAAGCTTAATCCAAGACTGTGAAATTGGCCCTCAGTGTCTTTATATACACTGTGTGTCAAAAAGGGATCTCTGCATCCTTGATGCTAACTTGGGTAAAGTTGCCTAATTTTCTAAATTCTTTCACTCTGCATTCAAAATTATGTTAAAAAAATTAAGCAAAGAGTCATTGTTTTATTTGCCACCACAACTTTTATGTGTAGTAATAATACCAATACAAAACCCCAAAAATGTTAAAAAGTGTCTGAAGTGGTGGAGCAGTTGTTACTGTCATGTCTCCCCCAGGACGGTTGGCCCTGCCGGGCATTAGTGGCCACTAGAGACCTTGTATATAGTTTCCTTTGGGTTCATGCTTCACGGTGTGTTCTGTCCATATATGGATTGTTGTGTTGGTTCCTCCCCTTGTGTCTAGTTGTCTGTGATCCATTGGTTGTCCCCCATTTGTCTTGTCATAGTTAGGCCCCTATATAAGTTCTGTCTTTTGTTCTAGTCTTTGTCCGTGCACCCTCACATATCCATGTCTTCACCGATCCTGCATTATAACCTTGAGTCTCTGCCTATGCCCCTGTCTGTCATCTGCCGTCTGTTGTCTGCCGGAAGTCAAAGTTAAGTTGTCTTTGTGATGTGCTCTGTGTTAGTGTCTTTTAGATCTTTAGGAAATAGTTTAGAAGTTAGCATAGCCGTTAGCATTAGCAATAGCGCAGTTAGCCTTAGCACAGTCACTTCCTGTTAACCTTTTCCCTTTAGCATTAGCGGTAGTCATTAGCATTAGCGTAGCACAGGTAACTTTAGTGTTAGTCACTCCCACTTGACCCTTCCCCTTGTAGTGTTAGCATTAGCATAGCGTTAGCGTTAGCCATTTAGCTTAGGGTTAGTATTAGGTTCTCTTAAGTTAGTATTAGGTTGTTGCCCCGTTCTGTTCCCATCCTTCTCATCCCCTCGTTATAGTTCCGGTCCCCGTGGTCTTTCCAGTTCCTGTTCCCGATCTATTCCGTCCTTAGTCCCGGCCTGTACCTGTTCCCTGAGTTAGCCATAGGGTATTGTGTAGTGAATGTGGTAGCCTGTCTCTGCGTCTTTGTCTTGTGTCCCTGTTCATCCAGTCTGATCCCTCCTAATCCCTTGCCTTCCATACTTTGTAAATAAACTTAGAATGCCTCGAAAACCCTCCTGCAATCTGCGTCTGCTCCATACCTGCAACGTGACAGTTACCTGCATTTTGAATATTTTTGGTAACTTGTTACAGCAAAACCACATAATTTTTCAGTTCAAAATTTGACACTTTAATGTTCACTGTTAATGTTTTTATTAATAATTTATATGAAATTCCATTGTTTGAAATTTTTATTTCAATAAATCCTGTAACCACACGTTTAAGGTATGGTAGGCAATATAATTACAACATAATAGTTACTTTGTTCCAAATTTAGTCCTGAATGCAATATAGTCATTTATATTAGAACCCGAGTGATGTATTACCTTTAAGATCAATATAGACTTTGATAATTAGAGGATTTATTAAGTCTGATAATGATGTATTGTGTGTTTTGGGGGAAAAATAAGAAATGGACAATACAAACAATGATTTTAACTGTTCCCACGTTTGTTAATTATTTATCAATCATCACCAAAATATAAGCACATAATGTACATTTTTGGTATATATAAAAGAGCAAAATGTTACAAAAACAGACAAGGTATTAGTGGAGTTCATATCACACAACAACGACACTCAACAGTGTTGGGGGATCCATCTTCCTTATCTTCATCTCTTTTTTAATTTTTGATTTATTGTCCACTATAACAACACAGATATTGCTCTATCTGCAGTTAGCTCATATTGACTGAAAATATTGAGAGCAATTTATTGGTCGAGCTTTTATCTATAGGCAGGATTTCTTTATTAACTGGCCAGCTTATATAGGCACAAGGTAGGTGTAGAGCGTTTAGATCATATTACATTTTTTACTTATGGTTTGCACTAAAGAGACTTTGAGTCTGTCCTAATCACTCTCAGTCCTATGCCAATATAAGCTACCGAAAAGATTCCAGAGGAGCACAAATCAGCAGACTGATAGTTTTAAAGCATTGTTGTACATAAAAGAGATTTTTAGAAAAATATGTTAAAAGTACTGTTGGGGAAGTTAACATGTTATTGCTTACAATTGATCTGGAAGCTGTCTAGTTACTTTTTCACTCAATTTATGACCAAGTTTATACATGTTTGTACTTAACACATGCTTATAAACTTTTATTACAACTTTTATTTACCATATCTATTAAGTTTTAGGCAATAGGCTTGGTGTCTTGGTATCGTCTGTGTGAACGTCCATTATATAAATCAGACGTGAGTGACTGAAAGGCTAAAATACAGCAATGGGTACAGAGAAAGGGGGCACTTAAAATATTAGATGCAGTTGGTAGCGTAACAGTTAGGGAGTTGGCCCTTGATCGGAGGGTCGCTGGTACAAGTTTCAGACCGGTGAAGGTACCACTGAGGTACTCATGAGCATGGTATGGTCTCAAGCACTGCACCCCAGGCCCTGCCAAAAAGTTGCGCACTGCTCATTCAGGGATGGGTCATTCAGAGGTCACATTTCGTTGTGGTGCTGTGCTTTGGTGTGTTCACAATGACAAATAATCATTCACTTATTAGGTAAGGAGAAAGTGGGGCTGGAATTTTTGTCTTATCTACAGTGGGGGGTGCTGCAGAATAAGTTTGGGAACCACTTGTGTATACAGAGGGATTGCTACCAGCTTTAACTCATACTTCAGCTGACATTGACACATATATTTCCAGCCTGGATCAAAGTTAATTTGTTTGTACATGGTGACGGGGGGACAGACACGGTGCTGCTGTGTGGACCAACAGAGCAGCCATTAGACAGCTGCTAAAGTCAGATGTGGCGCTCTAACGAAGAGATGCTAATTAGCCCTCGTGTTCATACAACAAACGGAGAGAGAACAGAGGAAAAAGAGGGAGCAGAAACGCAGAATATTAATTGTGCTGCAGATTTATCTATCATTAGTGTGCTTCTATCATTGTTTCCATAACAACAGTAAACTGAGTGTGGAGTTGCCCTCCTCGACCCGGACGCCAATTTGCTGCATGGCGTTTTGTACAGTTTGACTTACAGAGCTGTAGCTGCGCAATGCAAATGTTATGCAACATTAAGGCCGGTGCGGCTATGGTCCGTGTTTGGAGAAATGGGTTGCTGAAGAGGTGCAAACATGAGCCTAATTATTGTAATTGCTCTTCCTTCCTATAGGTGGCCATCATAGCTGGAAATTTTGACCTGGCGGAAATTATAAAAGTTCACAAAGCATCAGATGTTGGTGAGTGGACCACGAAATGTTTTGTGTGAAATTGTCTTACATGGGGTATTTATTTACCTAATTGTCTTACATGGGATATTTTTGCCATTCTATGTTTAATTAGTCAATGCATCGTGTAGTGTTGAGCAAGCTACCTTTAAATGGTAGCTTTTCATCTATAAGCTATTTATGACTTACACACTACAAACTCCAGAGAAAAAATAGTTAAGTTTGCCAAATTTATTTAGTCCTTCTGGTACTTGATATTTGTGCTGTCAAACAGTCTTAAAGAAAATCCATTTTAAAAAGTGAGATGACAAAATTAATATGAGCATCTATTTTTGACAAAGTTGTGTCAAATCAGTTTTTGATTTTCAGCTTGCATAAGTTACACTCAGTGGTATATGTTCTAGACATTTTGCCTTTCAGAATCATAAATGTTGATAAATATGGTCAGAGATTCTTGTTACCATCTTTGTCATTCTCCAGCTCCATTTCACAGCTGCAAAGGAAGCGCTGTGATGCAGTTAGTGTACTATTAGCATTTTGCCGTGCTGCATCGCTATATGTAAAATAATAGTTACTGGAAAAGCTGCAGCATTTTAAAAGTAGCTTCACTAAAGATAAGCTACTAAAAGGTTTGGTAGAACTCCCGAACACTTGAGGGCAGCATGTTACTCTCCTAGCTAAAGGTAATGCCAATACTCATTTCTGTGCTAGTTGCTTGTGCAGATTTGTTTTGTCACTTCAGTCCTCATGTCATCCCCAGTGTTGGGGAGTAACTTAGTGAATAAATTAGGGACACAGCCACTTTAACTACGTTTTTTCAGTAGCTTATCATTCCTGAAAATACTTTTAAAATGCTGTAGCTTTAAAAGTAACTAACTACTAAAGATGGACCTTGGCGAAGATGGAATCTGTGGCTGTGAAATAGCTTGGATGTCCTGTTGTTAGCTACTTTTTCTCTGTAGCGTGTAGTTTAGCTAACTTAAATATCAAAACAGTATCTTGATTGCAACAAAAGTAGGTTGTAGCTTGAACAACTTTTTTATTTTTCATTGTAAGTAGCTTGAAAATCTACCATTTACTGTAAAAGTCACAGCCACAACCTTTAGCGTGTCGTGCTAGCACAGAGGCAGCGTTCACTCAGCTAAGCTTAGCCAGGTGTGGGGATGAAATGGGAGCCAATAGGAGAGTCCAACTGCTCAGCTATCTAGTCCGAGGCTCTTCTCTGTAAAACCCACTGGAAAGCAGGCCAATCTTCCCATCTAGAGGGCTGAAAATCATGTCCTCATTAGAAGGCAGAGATGTTCTGTTCCTCACCCGGCCATCTCAGTACCATATCCATTTTCTTGGCTCTCTCAATCTGCTATTTTCTCTCATTCTTTACATTCTTCTTAGGGTGTGGGAGGTGAGTGAGTGCAGTAAGAGAGAAAGAGAGAGAAAGTGAGCAGTTTGGACATGGTGAGTGAGAAAAAAGTGAGGGAGTGAGTGAGCAAATATGAGTGACTGTGTGAGTGTTTAAGTGCTGGTGAATGAGTGGGTGAATGTGAGTGAGCTACCAAATCAGTGGGAGTGACTGAGTGAGACACAGTGAGCAAGTGAGTACAGAGCGAGTGAGATGTGATTGAGTGAGTGAAAGAGAGCTAGCGAATGAGTGAGTAAGAGAGATAGCGAATAAGAATAAATATGCAAGTGTGTCAGGGAGTGAGTGTGTGGGTGAGAGAGCGAATGAGAGTGTGTGTGTGAGTGAGTGAGTGAGTGAGAGAGTGAGAGAGTGAATGAGAAAGGGAGTGAGGGAGCAAATTAGAAAGAGAGATTGAGTGTGTGAGGGAGCGAATGAGAAAGAGAGAGTGAGTGTGTGAGGGAGCGAATGAGAGTGAGTGAGTAAGAGAGTAAATGAGAAAGAGAGAGTGAGTGTGTGAGGGAGCGAATGAGAGTGAGTGAGTGGTCTCTGAGTGTGATTGGACATTTGGCCTTTTCACCGAGAATGGATTGTAAGTGGAGGAGATTTAAACGTCTTTTACAGATAGAGGCCTTCAGTGGACATCTTCACTTTTTTATTTGGCCTCAAGAGACCTTACTGCGGATAGCAACTGAAAACCGCTGCTGCTCCTGTGTGACAGCATATGTTTGACTCTTTTAGAGACAAGTTCTTAAGGTGTGAATAGAGTTGTTTTCATGTAGTTGTAACTAATATTCATGAATAAATGCTCAATCTTTTATTTCCAACAATTCTTTTTTAAGACTTGCATATCAGCATTAGTGTGCTATCAAGTTTAACACAGTACTAAACATAGTAAAATTTAATGAGAGATAAAGACTGAAATTACATCTATCTGCTAATTGACTGAGTTTGACTGTCTGCAAAAGTTTTAAATGCCAGTCCTCTAAGCAGTGACATGCATTTGTGCTGCCAATCATCATTCATAATGACTTTTTAACATAACTGAGGCAAGAGGATTTAGAACATTACTTCCTTTGTACATGAGATTAAGCAGAACAGTAAAGATGAAAGATGAACAACAAGAAGTGTCTAGCACGGTGAGCTAGCATAATGATGCAAAACAGTGATTCTGAGAATGAGACAGAGACTATAATAGAGTATTTTGTCATAGTGGAGAACACTAATTATAGCAGCAGGTGATTGTTACCATTTCAACTGACTTGTGAGAAGACCCCAGACGTTAACTAGACGTTAGTGTCGCTTTACACCCCTCACTTAGAATTTGGTGTGTTAACAGTAAATGATTCACTAACATGATATAAATAGGTTCAATGTTTAATTTGAATTTCACAGCTACTAATTTCTAAATGTTCAGTAAATGTGAAATCTGAATTCTGCTTTGTAAATGTCTTGAATTGATAGAATAAAACATCTAAACTAAAATCTAACCTTTCCAAAACTGAACACATGCTGTAGTCCAACAATTAAAACTGGCTGCTTGTTGTAGGAGGTGAAGTATCTGACATGTGACTCATTTTTTTTCTAGAATCCACTTATGAATTCACAGCACATCTGGCTGCTTTTAGAACACATTTTCATATTAGCATTCATGATCATCAATAAGTTATCACTTAAACACAAAATCTTAGTTCAGACCTGTTTCTGACTGAAAAAAAAAACAATGTGTGGGCATAAATCAGACACTTCGGGATTTCACAATGTTGTGATTACAACTATTAATGCAAATTCCCAGCGAATTCATTACTACCGTGCAATTTTGACCAATTACAGGCATCCCAACCTGCAAAAACTCATTTCCGGGAGGTCCGTCTGGAAGTCCTGCAACTTTTCCAGAATTTTTGACCAATCTGACCAATGTCATTTCCCTCAAAATATTGAGCCATATGTCAGCGAACTCACTTCCTTGTTATGTTTAGACGATGCAAGAAACGTGTGTGATTAAAAAACGCCTCACATTTACCTTCAAAAACAACTAAATGATTAATGGTTAATAAAAATTATAGTGGTTTTGTTCTCTTCGTTTTAATTAATTGTTAAAGAATCATTATAAAGAGGGACAAAATAGCAAATTTTTTTGCAATTTTCACTTTCTCCCGCAACTTGCCACAAAATCAGGCATTTTAGGCCGCAGCAGTTTAAAAAAGGCCTGCGAAATCCAGGAGGGACTGATAAATGCTGAATAAATACAGGTTTGACAAGTAACAGAGCAGTAATATTTATTAAAGATGAACATGGTACCATGGAAGACCTAGGTCTAGGAAAAAAATATGTGATATAAGGACAGGATCATATTTATGCAGCAGTTCTTAACCATGTTCTTGACCACCAAATGACAGGGAAGCAGAACCTGTAGCGCAGTCAAATCTGAGCCTGGTGCATCAGTTCAGCTATTTTAACTGCTGTAGCCAGCGCTGGACTGGCCATCGGGCATACCGGGCATTTGCCCAGTGGGCCGATGGTAATTTTGGGCCGGCCAGGTCTTTTTTTTAAACTAATGGTACTGGTGATGGATGGTATTAGTCATTATACCTATTGGTACACAAAACTGGTAGATCGGCCCATTAGACATGATTGATTATGGGCTGGACCAATTACAGGCCCCCTCCCTCTTGGGCCTCGGCTGTCAATCTCATACAGCGAGAGACGAGATCAGCGAAATGGAGCCTGGCAATTTCTAATTAACTAGACCAAGCAGCCTTTTGGTTTACACTAAGTAAGTAGCCTACTGTATAGAATAATCTGCTTCATTGTCTTTCCATCAATACCTGGTGGGCCGGTCTTGGCCCACAGCACAGAATTCATGTTTGTGTCTAAGAACACCAAATCACACTAGATTACACTATATGCTTGTATAACTATGCATGTGACAAATGAAGGATCTTGTCTCTCCTTCCCAGTGCCTTTCAGGGAAACGCCCTCCTACACAAATCGCCGGCGTGTCATTGGAGGAGTCGGGACTCTGACATCATCACGCTCCCTGCTTCGCTCCGCCTCCGACAACAACCTGAACGGCGCCGATGCAATGATCACCCACTCGCCAGTGCCATCCCTGCGCAGTCTGCCTCCTCTAGCGCCCCCCGGGGGGGAGGTGGCCGCTGACGGCAGTCTTCAAAGCACCGGCAGCTCCCGCTCATCCCACTCCCGCTCACCCTCCCTACACCGTGTCAGCGAGGAGCCCGACCCCCACCCGCTGCGCCGACACCCCTCACACACACATGGCCACCGCGGACGCCTCAGGTGGGCACCAAGATTAAAAAAATCATAAAATCATAATAAATAAATATTTAATCGGGTATGTTTATTAATAGCGCTGGATTCTGTTGTTAATGTGGAAAGAAGGCAGCAGCATCCAGTGCTTTTATCATTACATTCAGAACAACATACCCAGATTCATACAAATTACTGGCAATTTCCAGTCCTTAAAAAAATCTTTTATCGACCCGACCTTGATTAAATATTGAACTAAATTCTCTGCCTGAATGTAATGATATAACCTGCGCTTTCACCTGATAAACTTGAACTCCCTATGATCTGCCGATTCTTTCTATTTACAGTGTTATTGACATTTTTAATGTATATTCAGAGAAGACGGCTCTCCTCTCCATTTCTGAACTGTGGGGCATTGTGGAATAAACTTTTGACAGAGGCCAGCGAATTAGGGAACTTATTGAATTTTGCCGCAATATCATCTCCAGACTCATATTTTGTATTTATTGTGGTAGGATTACCGTTTGGGAGATTGACATAATTTCAGAGCTGAGTGGGCAATGCACTTTATAAAGGTTTGTTACTTTGGTATGAGGGGGAAATGAAATAGTCTCATTTGAAATTCATGCTCCTCGTATCGCGTCTTATGTAAACGGCGAGTGTGTTGAATTATGCAGGCAGTTAGCGTGGATGTTAGTGGATATTACTGCCTCAGTGGTCCGTGTCACCTTTGACAGCGCAGGTTGTTCAAGTTTTGACCAAGCTGACTTTTTTGTTGTTGCATTATGCATCAATGCCATTATTGGGATTGAGAAATGCAAAGGCTTTTAACATCCTCGCTCTAAGTCGGTCTCTGCAATGTTTCTATAAACTAACACACACACAATTACACAACAAGGTCCTGAGGGGTGTGTTTGCTGTGTTCTGTCCTACTTGTCCATCTGTCCGAATGTTTTGATATCCCTCATGTTCCCTCATAATCACCACCACCGGTACCTATTGTCTGAGGGTGACCAGGTGTGTGTGTGTGTATGTGTGTGTAAATGTGATGGTCAGCAAATGTGAGTTTGAGCAGCAACTTCTGCTCCCAGGGCCTCTCTCTCTCTCTCTCTCTCTCTCTCTCTCTCTCTGGTCCTGTGCCCTGTGTCCGACTGTGTCCACCTGTCTCTCCCCAAGGTAACCGTGGTAACCAGGGGAGTGTGTAATTAATGCCATTGTCAGCCCCGCCCCCCTTACTTCCTGCTCAGAGTCAGGTGCTAGGAGGCAGTTTTCCAACATCCCCAAATTGACCAGGTTCATCAGGGTCAACAGTCTTTTTGACTGATTGCTCACTGTTGGTTGGTAGCAGGAGAACTGAAAATGACAAGACTTAATATATCCATGGACACAGCAAAATTACGCTGTCTATCAATTTTTTTTTTACAAGAGCAGTTTCATCATTAAAGAATAATGAGACACAATAGTAGTGCATGTTACTCGCAGAGACAGCAATCATGTCCCACCGATCTATTTGTAACTGCTGATAAAACATTAAATAGTAGGTTTCTAACATGAGCAGCTCAGAGTATAAGCTGGGTGGCCCAATTTCCAGCACCATTTAAACACTCTAAATACCAGGTTTTATGTTTTACTTATGTACTTTTCTTTGTTTCTTTATTTATCATTGCTTTTTGACATTAGGCCCTTGCATCCTTCACCCTCCCTCCCTTTCTTTCTTCCTTCTTTTATTCATGTCTTCCTTCCTTCACTAATTCTTTCTTTCCCAGTCCTTCTTTCTTTTATCCTATCTTTTTTCTTCATTTATGCTTTGCTTCTGTTTTATCTTCTTTTTTTCTTTCTTTCCTTCCTTCGTTTTCCCCTTCCTTTCATTATATTCTTTCATTCTGGATTTAGTTTTTACCTGCTTTGAGAGATAAGAATCATGTGCCGGAAATTCCAAGCAGAAATAAAGAATGATGTGTAATTAACAGATGTTAAACTTAGACTACAGTGTCATAAACAATTTAAAGTAAATTACACCAATGCTTACACCAAGTTTACAGTCCACCAAAGCTTCATCTTACACCAATGCTGCTGGACCCTTACTGGAGACATGAGAAGTACATTGAAGCCTTACTTCATTTCTGCTGTTTTATTACACTGCCAATTTATGAGCTCTGTTGAGAGAGAGAGAGAGAGAGAGAATGGAGTGATTTATTGACGAGAAAAGGAAATCCATTTTGTTTGTGCTGCCCAGGTAAATGAGGTGTCACTCTGAAAGAGCACTCGTTCAGTCTGGAACCTTCCATGATGGATTCCACCCTCAGGATCACGCTGAGGCCCTGACCGCTTCTCCACCACCTCCAATAGGCCACAGCCAGCACTGGGACACGCAAAGGAGAGAGAAGTCTCCTGATTCCCTATTGGCTTTTAAAGACTGAAGAGGTGGTTACTAGGTCAATATCATCTGTAACCTCATCTGTCCATACTCTTCCCTCCACTGCTTTTCTCTCATGGGCAATCCAGGTTTGGGCTAAGATGTTAAAAGTACCTAAAAAAGGCTAAAATGGGTGAAATGGCATCAGACACAGTTATGACAAGAAACATGAAAATATGTTCTTAAATATATTGTCACCAGTTAGATTTTTTTTAAAATAAGAATACCTCAGTTATCTTTGAAAGATAATTCTCCTCTTAAAAATAATGTAGGAGAAAGGAAGATGCAGCAAAGAGAGAGGAAATTAGTTTTGCTGGAAATAACAGTGTCTACAAATTTGCTTGAAGCGTATATTGACCCACTAAGTACACATAGAGACACAAATCCCACCCCACCCCTCACTCCCTTTGTCAAATAAAAGACCTTGTAGAGACACCAGTACACTCAATTAGCCTGTGTTGGGGGCAGAGAGTGATGGAGACAAAGAAGCAGAGAGCAGGGTGGTGGGGGAGTGATGTGGAAAGAGAGTGAGCAGGATCTTTCCATCACATGCATTCTTAAAAACCACAGAGAGAATTTTACATAACCTGTATTCAGAAGCTAAATTATGTAACACAATAACTTGTCATTTCTCTGTTTAATAAGAGCAGATATTGTCTCATTATAGGCTCATAATGCTGATATTGATTTAATGAGTCTTGCCTGGTGTTAAAGTGTTAATTACTTTCTTTTTTACTTGCTGTGTTTCTGCGGGGGTAATTGTAGTTGGCACAGTTATGGCCCTGCAGGGCTGATTGTAGTATTTGTTGTTGTCTTCCTGTGCTGTTTGTAGTTGAGACTCCTGAGGTGCTGCAGGGCTGATTTTAGTCATATCTGCTGTAGTCCTGCAGGGCTGATTGTAGTATTGGTTGCTGTTGTCCTCCTGTGCTGATTGTAGGTGTGACTGCTGAGCTATGTATGTCTTTTTTTGGTCATTTTTGCTGTGGTTCTGCAGGGCTGATGGTAGTTGTCTCTGCTATAGTCCTGCAGGGCTTTTTGTAGTAGTGGTTGCTATAGTTCCGAAAGGGTGGAATGTAGTAGTGTTACTGTGATCATATAGGGTGGATTGTAGAAGGGGTAGCTGTGGTCCTGTAGGGCTAATTGTAGTGGTGATTGTTGTCCTGTAGGGCTAATTGTAGTTGTGACTACTGGGTCCTTCAGGGCAGATTGCAGTAGTGGCTGTTGATTGCTGTGCTGATTGTAGGTGTGACCGCTGAGCTAAGTAGGGCTTATTTTAGTCATCTCTGCTGTGGTCCTGCAAAGCAAATAGTTGTGGTTGTTGTGGCCCCACAGAACTGATTACAGTTGTGGGAGCTGTTGTCTTACAGTGCTGATTTTAGTTGGGACTGCTCCAGTCCCTGTCCTGCAGGGATGACTGTAGAAGTTACTGCTGTGGTCCTGCAAGGCTAATTCTAGTAGTGCCTGCTGAGATCCTGCAGAGATGACTTTACTGTTTTCTGCTGCGGTTCTGCAAGGTCTGTAGTAGTGTACAAGTGTTCCTGCAGGAGTTTTTGTAATTGATGCTGTTGGTCGAATTGGGCATTGTAGTGGTGTTTCTTGTCGTCCTGTAAGACTGATGATAGTCATGACTGCTAACATTCTAGACTTCAAGCAGTGTCTGTCATGTAAGGGCAGAGGTCTATGGTTCAAATTCAGCTCTATCCTGCTGCCAGAAATACAAGTATTGGGTCTCTGAGCAAGGCCCTTAACCCCTAGTTGCTTCAAGGTGACTGTTCCTGTAATTAGGAAATGGGAGTTGATCTGTATAAGAGCATCTGCTTAATGACATAAATAAAAATACAATTGTAGTAGTGACTGATGTGGTCCTGCAGAGTTGACTGCAGAAGTGACCGCTGTGCTTCTTTTGGACTGGTTTTGATGGTAACTGAGTGGTTCTGAAGTTCTGATTGTGGTAGTGATTTCTAGTGATCTGTAGGGTGTGCTGAGGGTTTGGGGAAATGTCAGAGACACACTGTACTGAAGGTAAAGCCATGAAGGAGTTGCAGAGCCCCAAGCAGCTGAGGGCTTTGGCTGGAGAACTGACTCTCAGATACATATCCACTTGTCCATCCATCTGTCTCCCCAGCAGCTGTGACAAGGGAAGAGAAAACTTCTGACTCATTGTTGACATTGACTTCTGCCAAATCAGGACAGTTGTCTTTAGTTTTCCGCCAGTTGCCACGGTTACCAAAGCATAGCTGGTGTCCAAGGTAACGTGTGAGCAGGGGATTCGGGCGGGATTTAGGGTCCGGATCATGTGATGCCAAAATTGCATGTGTGTAATGGGAGATGTAACACAGGGCAAAGGGTCTGCGAAGAGAGAACTCATCATGTCCTTAAATGAATTTGCTTCATCACTAGCTAGTGATCTTTAGTCACTTTTTGTCAAAGTGTGTTTGCTGTAGTTAATGTGTGAAATGCACAGCAAAAGAGGAGAAGAAGGGGCCTGGGCTTAAAGCTGTTGGCGAGATGAAGAACTCAGGGGATGAAGAGAGATTTGGGAGCTCATCCACTCCTAGCTGAAGCACAGTTTTACCTCAGGCATGAGTCTGGGGTTGTTCTGCTTATGAGTTTAGGTGCAGGATTCTGCCAAGTTTGGACGTAAAGTTGGCCTTGAGATCGAATGAAAGAAATGCAAATACAATAAGCATGTTCCTAAGCCACACTTTGGAGACAGAGGGTAGGATGCGAGGTATTTCACTTCTAATAAGGCCTGACCAAACGTTGTGGTGAGCTCTCTTTGCTTCATCAGCTGTTTTGGAAAACATGAGAGATAATGAAAAAAGGAATGCAGGACACAGATCCTTTGCAGCTTCTTTACCAGTTTACTATTTTTACATGTATCTGCTTAGGAATCCAACAAAAGAACACGTCAATAATCATGTGTTTGTATGTGGCTGTTTTGTCTTGATTGATGAGTGTGAAATGTGATGTTGCTGCTGTGCTGGGGGATGATTTTCGGTGGTGTGTTTATTATATGCTGCTGCTTTTGAATGATCAATGGGATCAGAGGAAAACGTGACAACGTAAGCCCTCCCTCCATGTCATCTTCTCCTCTGTCTTTCCTTCCTCGGTCGCTCTCTTTTTTCTTTCCTCCCTTAAAAGCATTTCTCCCTCTTCCCTGCCCTCTCTCCCTCTGTTGCCCCGCCGTCCTTTTACGTCTCCGTTTTCCACCGCTCTCCTTGTGCTGCTATGTATTTGCATGCTGCAGTTACTCTAGCCCCTGTATCCCTGCGGTAATTGGAAAGCCGTCACTGAACTCGATGTTCGGAGTGGAGCAGGGTAGGAGAGAGGGAGGGGGGTAGGAGGAGGAGGAGGAGTATGTTGATGGATCTGTCTAGCACAGCAAGCGAGGGTGACCGGATCCTGTTTTTTTTTCCCTTTCATATAGTAGCATATACATGAAAGTTGATGCCTGATAGAGGAATAAACTACATGCCTCAGGCATAAGAAATTACAGCTTTGGGAAAGTTAGCACTTTAAGAGCTGTGAGGGAGGGAGGGAGAAGAGGGTTTAGGTGAATGAGTGAGAATGGGACAGACTGTCTATTCTGGGGAAAGGTGTGTGTGTGTATGTTAATAAGCATATGTAAGTATAAGGGTTGATGTTTTGTCCCTCATGTTAATTCTCCTGCGATGAATGAGAAAAAGAGCAAGACGTGTGCCACAGTGGTTGTTGCGTGGTTGCTGTAATGTGTGTTTGTGTGTGTGTACGTGTGAGCATGTGATGAATGGGCGAGTGGGAAGGCTCAGAGATGAATGAGGCAGACGTAGAGCAGCAGCTAACAGTTACTCACCCTGCAGCTGTATTAACATTCAGAACCTGTCCCTCACCAAGAAGGGGGGAAGAGAGAGAAAGAGGATTGGAGAGAGAGAGAGAGAGAGAGAGAGAGAGAGAGAGACACTGATCAGCTGAGAGGAGACAAGAGAGGTGATATAGAGGGGGGAAAGAGAGAGAGCAAGAGAGAGGGGGGGGAAGAAGCGAGAGAGGGGTGTAAGGAAGGAGGAAGAGAGAATGAGAGAGAGAGGGAATCAGCAAGAGGGTAGCGAAAGGGAGGAAAGAGGGGGTGAGAGAGTGATGGAAGGAAGGAAAGCAGGGTGAGAGAGTGATGGAAGGAAGGAAGGAAGGAAGGAGCGAGAGAGAGCAGGAGAGGGGAGGGCAAGCAATCTGAGGGGAGAGAAAGAGAGAGGAAAAGAGAGAGAGCAGTAGGAGGGGCGCTTTGTGTTGATTACGGCAGAGGGAGCAGTGTGTGTGTGTGTGTGTTTGTGTGTGGAATGAGTGTTTGCGCGGTCGGGGTTTTAGGGGGAGTGAGGTAAGTCGTGCTCCCCCTCCAGCCGATCAATCCAGACCCCCGGCGCCCAAGCGTCGTCGTCGGCGACGGATAGAATGTGCAGAGAGGGGCGGGTGAGCGCGAGCTCGGGCACGGCGAAGACAGCGCAGCCGCCTCACTGCCAGCGTGTGTGTGCAAGTGTGTGCGCGAGAGCTGCGGGGAGCGGACATGCCCCACTCGCGCCAGCCCTCGGCACCGTCCGCCACTGCCGAGCGCTAACGGGAACGAGGGGGAGGGAGGGGAGGAGAGGAGGAGGAGGAGGAGGAGGAGTAGGAGGAAGAGGAGGAGAAGGAGGAGGAGCGGGAGGAGAGCCGAGCGGCGTTCGCATGAGGGCCCGGCCGCTCCGCGAGGACTGAGGAGAAGACCCTCGCCGCGTCCTCCCCCCTCAAGCGCACGCCGCGGCAACCGCCTCCCGCCGTTGCCGCCACTGCTGCCAACAGGACCATGTCGGTGACCACTGGATTTGGCAGTTACCAGTTGCCGGGCATCACCACCGTAACCTATGTTTTTGTTTACAGCCCTGGGACAGTGCAGCGGGACCCCAGCCCTCCCCCCGCAGGTCCTTCGCATGTGCTCTCGGGGGCCCGCGGGCCCAAGCGGAAACTCTACAGCGCCGTCCCGGGACGAACCTTCATCGTAGTCAAGCCCTACACACCCCAGGGGGAGGGGGAGATTCAACTGAACCGCGGCGAGAGGGTCAAAGGTTAGTACCACCTCCTTGTGTGTCATCTGACACCTGAGAGCGGGTCAGACGATTTGCATGAATCTGTCAACTTTTGAAATGAAAAGTAATAAATTGGTTTCTAGATGTTGAGTTTAACTGTTGCAAAAATTCTATTATTATGCGTTTGCCAGTGTGACACTGCGATGCATAGCGCAATCATACAGGGTAGGAGACTTTATATAATGGTAAGAGGTCACTGAATTTGTGTGTAATGTCTCCACTATGGCACTTTAGTCTATAGCAGGCTGCAGACTGTGTAGTATAAGGAATTGCTCGAGAAATATTGCTGCCACAGTCTGACTCAAACTGGGAATAAATATCCCCATTGTCTGCCAAATACTGGTGTCTGGAGACCATCCTTCATCACACACACTCTTAGTCTCACTCACTCACTCTCTCTCTCTGTCTCTACATCTGTCTCTACCTCTCTGTCCCTCTCTTTCTCTCATACACACACACAAGCTCAGCTGTAAGGATGTTCTCTGAATACTCACACACTCACAGCTCCCCTACATCAGCATAACATTGCTCTCTGTGAGACTGTTAGATTTCTCTTTAGGATGCTGGAAATCCAAATACTGACTTTCCCACTTTGCACTCAGTGAGACGTGCATATTTTGGGACAGGACTGATCTTTCTGTATTAGTTTATGTCCTTGTTCACTCATTCTTCTGCTTAATACATGTTTCTGTGTGTGCTTGTCTGTGTGTGTTTCTGTTTCTAACAATGGCAGATTGGAGCAGTCATGGAGAGATGAGTGGAATTAATGGGATATGTGTGAAGTAACATAAAGTGTGTGTGTGTGTGGGTATGCCGAAATGTATGGACCTAACAATTAGGCAAGAACTCTTCTTGAGGCCCTGGCCCTTGTCTAGAGTGTGTGTTTGTTTGTTTGTTTGTTTGTGAATGTATGTGTGTGTGTTTGTGTACCATTATTCATGTTCACAGCTTATATGTTCCTCTGCTTTTGTCTCCATTCATGCTTCATTCCAGACTACCACTCAAACGCAGTGGAAGGTAAACAACTTTGCGTCCACCCCACTGCCCTTCATCTCTCTCGTACACATACAAACACACACACTCACTCCCCTGTGATCTCAGTGCTTTTCTCTGACCCTTCAGTTTCTGGCTCTTCACTGTGCCTTACCTGCATGTTAACAGTCCGGCCTGTATACACACACAAACACACACACACACACGCACACAAACCCAGTGAGATAATTGTGCTCCTTTCCCTGCATCTCTGCTCTCACCGCCTGAGGTTTATACCTGTCCTTTCCCATGCCTGTTCCACTTTTGCTTCTTCTGTGCTATAAAATTGATCCTAGGTCTGTTGTATCAGTTTAAATATTTTTGTGCGTTATTTGACATATAGTTCTTGAAAAACTGGACATAAAATATTCATATACATACCTTAATCCACATATTAAAAAAATACAATAAGGGGTCACACTCTCCCCATGTCCATGCTTTAGTCATGGGCATTCAGTGCCAGCATGCCTGTGGAGTGCCAGGATGCCTATTGTGCTGTGGGTGGATGTGTTGGTATGAGCTAGTGGCACTAGAACAGCGTTTTGGCTCCTTTTAACACTGGCAGCACAAACCGTATGCTAAAAGTGTAGCAGCTTTCTGACGTAACAATGACGTAAAAAAACAAGAAAAAAAGGACAAAAGTCTTATAATCTTTTTGTTCTTTGTGGTTTTATGTGTATTAGTACTCATGGCTTTTAATGTTTTAATGTTCATGTATGTTTAAGAGTTGCATAGCAATATGACATCTTAAACACACATTAACAACCTTTCCAAAATGGGGCAGTCTCACGGTTAGAGAGTTGGCCTCATGATCAGAGCGTCGTCGGTTGAAGTCCTGGATTGCTAAAGGTACCACTGAGGTACTCATGACCAAGGCACCATCCCCAAGCACCGCTCCCTGGGAACTGCCAAAGCTGCCCACTGCTCTTTTACGGATGGGTCAAATGCATATGTCACATTTTGTTGTGGTACACTCTGGTGCTGTGTTGTGGTTTGTTCACAATGAAAAATAATCCAGCAATTTTGAGGAGTGGCTAACTACAGCTTTGGCAATATCAATGGCCAAAAAAAGCTGTGGTAGTGTCATCTGGGTAAAATTTTGTCAGGGAAGTGACGATAAACATGCTACGTTGTCGCCTCCTGTAGATGTGGAATTGTTGGCCCCAGTGGAGAGTCTCTCCCTTGGTCTCCAGCTTCATAAGCATTCTGAGCCCCCAGCGGAGCTGCTCTCGCCACCATCAGTCTCCTTCTCCATTTATAATGTCCTGCCTCTAATCTACATTCATTAATGCAGAAGTTGATGGCGAGAGTGGGCCTGGCTGTCCCATTTTCAGAACAGAGCAGGCAAACGCAGCCACTCTGGGACGCAGAAGGGGCACCAGAGCAGGTGCGGACATCTGTGGAAAGTCTTTCAATCTTTCCAGCTTCCAAGCCTGGTACCTTACCCGTGTGGTTTAGGGCCCAACTGGCACAGCATGACTGAGGAAGAGATCAGGAAACAATGAGCAGCATTAGAGCTTGGAGCTTTGCACTTTGGATGCTTGAATTTAGTACCTCTTTAGAGGAGCAAACAATGAATAAAAGATAAAGAAAGAACACAAATCTGTTCGTAAGCAGGTACATAAGTCTAGAGGGATATAGATAGATACATATGAAAGATAAGTCATGTACAGATCCACAGCTTTGTGGGAAAGAGGTTTATCTATTCATTCCAAATCTTCCAGCATTCATTGAGCTTCTCCCCTTACACATTGTGTGGTCCACATAAAAACAATAAGCTTTAATAATGTCTACATGGCTGACAGTGATTTAAAACATTTTGAAAAATTGGCCTAAGTCAAGTATTTTAGCATCAAATCTTTTAACAGGAGTCTAGGGTTTGCCAGATCTGGATGAATGGATCAAGATTGTTCTTCCACTCAGGATGAATGAGCACTGTTTTAGTCATAGCCTGAAGACTCCAGCTTGAGTTTTGTTTAGCTGGTTTTGTATTTATGGTGACAAATGATATAAAGCTGTGCCATGTCATGCACCTTGTCTCATTTTTCCTTTGTGAAGAAATTGCTCATCAATCCCTCTTCTCTCCCTCTCATTTTCTCCACTCTCTGTTGACACAGAGGAAAATGTATATGAAGAAATCCTGATTGGTAAACATGTGACCTTCCACAGCTGCTCATTCACTCTTAGCTGTCACAATTCTGCTAGCTTCTTATTAGCTTGTTTCTGTGTGTATGTGTATGTGTTGGTTGGCTTCATCAGAGGCAACAGAAGTGTGTGACATAGAAGGTAAATCCATGAATGCTGTATTGTACTACTACTAGATGACTCTAGACCCCTGTAGCCTTAGCATTGTCTGTGCAGGCCACTAGGTGCTTATGAATAAAGGAGATGTGGGTTTCCACACGTCCACTTCAGGGAGGTCACTGGCTACTCTTTCTAGCTTGTAGAGTAGAAGATAGATGAGTTTTGTGTGTGTGTGTGCGCGCGCTTGCATCTTGTTTCCTATTCAAGATTCACAGAGGCATATAAAAGAAAGTGTTTTCATTACCTTAATGCAGCCAGCGATTTTCATCATTCTGTAAATGCTTTTCTGTGTCATCATCTCATCTTGTTCTTAAATGCAGTTGACTTGCCCGTTCTCTTTGTTTTTCCACTTCTTTTGCCTTGATTAGAGAGTGGATCTGAGGATGGTCACGAAGGTAATAATATCTGGTCACTACAAAGCCTGACTCTGCTTTGTGTCTAGGACAGATCAGTTGTAGAGGAGGTTAGCTGTAGTGAATTGAGCCATTGCTAGATGGTTGTACCT
Source organism: Distichodus sexfasciatus (assembly GCA_032718565.1). Taxonomy (NCBI): domain Eukaryota; kingdom Metazoa; phylum Chordata; class Actinopteri; order Characiformes; family Distichodontidae; genus Distichodus; species Distichodus sexfasciatus. Next base: position 6,672,270 of record JAVGVS010000007.1, on the reverse strand, counting down.
TGCTTTAAATTAGCTGTTGTGCATAATGTTGTAACTTTTTCCCCTAAACCTTCAACACGTGCATTTATCCACTGTTTTCACATTATAGGGGTTCAGAAAAATGTTTAAAAGATGAGGTCACTGTGTGTGTGAACCTAGATATTTTTAAATGTTTTGCTGACAATAATTCCTGTTTGTGGAGAGCTTAACCACAGCAGTAGTATTAATGTTTCAAAACACAACAATCCTCTGCACTTCTTGACAGAAAAGGTCACAAAACATATTTTTATCAAATTTTCTTGACTCTATTAATAGCCATCTAGGGTAGCAGGTAAGATAAGCTGAAGCCCTTGCAGACACATCTAATTAGTTTTGTCTATTCTGAAAATGAATAAGGTAAACATGAGAAATCCAAAGATAAGTGTTACTGTTACAAGGTTGCATTTTTTATGTGATGGCTCAAATGTGTAATGGCATCCTGTTTAAAAGCAGTTTTATCATTCTACTGAGGAGTGTGTTTCTGTAATGCGACCAACACGAGTGCACAATTGCCAGTAAAAAACGATTGTTGGCAATACTTTTAACCAGGTGAAAAATGCAAAAGCTGTCCTTTAATAGTGTAATGGGGGTTTCACAGGTCATATGATACAAACCCACATGCTTCCACCTCCCAGAAAACTAGATCAGCACTTTTTAAATAAAGGTATCCACTAGCCAGTGATACACAGCCAACTACAGTGCTACGACGGATCTCAGTGGAGCCTGGAGCCTTACTTCAACATTGGGAGGTGCTTGTTGCACACATCATGTTGTTAATATTCCACACACACTGAGTGTCTCGGAGCCATTAATCATGTTTGCGAATGTCTAATCTGGCTGTTATTTGCGGCGGTTCCATTTTCATGGCTGTCTGGAAGATGAATATGTACAGATGAAGGAGAATGGGGGTTGTGGCTCGCTAAACAGGTGACGGAGTGAACACTACTCCCATACCTTAATGCCCCGAAATCTTGATCCCCTTTTACAGGTCTGCCCTAAAATCACCTCCACAGTTTATTTTGTTATTGCTGGATATTGCTGTCACACTTTACAACCGTTGTTACAGTGCAGTTAAGCTATTAAGGATGTTGTCTGTGGAGGTTCTCAGGCATCCAGGACATGGCAGTCTTGAGTGCTTGAATCAAAGGCGACTACAGTAGACTTTGTTTAGGTTCTTGGACACGTATTACCTCTTATTCGAAAGGCTTCATCAGTTCTAAAAACGGATTCTTCGGTTTTAAAAACTCACTCCCCATCAGTTTTGAAAGCCTTTCATATGAGAGGTGAAGCATATTCACGAACCTCAAAGGAGTCCAGTTGCCTTCGATTTAAGGACTCACTCTACATTTTGTTCCATCGTTCAACTGACGAGCAAGACCCTCAATCCCAAGTTACTCCATCCCTCTCAAAAAGTTCCTCGAAAAATACACCTGTTTGATGTGGAACACAATCATCATTTTACAATTCTGTAAAATAGCAAAGAAGCCATAATTATCCCACATCAGGAAATGACTCTCTCATGTGTGGAAAACGAGTTGAGAAAGTTTTTGTCATATCTGTGCTTGGATGGTTTGTTGCTAGAGGTCCCAGTGTCCATTAACACTAAATTCGGTAGTACAACGTGGACCGTTTTACCCGAGCAGACAGAATTTCTGTACTGTCTTTAATAGCCATGTTCCTGTCCGTCATCCATTTGAGCGTGTGGAGGTTATGATGTTGAATGCAGCTGTAGTTATTCAGGATATGAAACACACATCTGCCCGTTTCTTAGCAACAGGTGTCTGCAGTTCACTTTTATATGTGCACTTTCCAAATGATGTGACATTTGGCTGATGGAGTTAAACAGCACAAGTGATAAACAAATATTTATTCTCGTAAAGACCAAACCACACACTCCAGAACTTGGACTCTGACCTAAATAGGCACTCAGAGAGGAAGTAGGAATATATCTTACTGTGGGAAAGCAACTTTAACCATCCCCGGAGCAGAACTCTGACCTGTACACGCACACAGATGGTGTTTCTGTAATTGCATCTACCGCTCATGAACCTGACTGCATGTTTTATCTTGCTCATTGCTAAACGCATTACGAGGTAATAAGCAGTCCATAGTGTTGCATACAGATGGCTCACATAGAGGAAGCCGGATGGAGATGTGGCAATTTTTCAAACCAGTTCTGGGATTTCAGTAGAGTTTAATTTCCTGTGATTGGCAGCACTGTGTCTTCTCTAAATGTGTTGATGGTGAAAAGGTTGTGCCTTATGGCAGTTGCTGTCTCATCAGCCCTCTGATAGGAGAAATGCACTTTTCTGCTGACTCATGCTTATATGTGGGAGCTCTGTTCACTTCGCTGACTCACTCACACCATATTTATTAGGATGCTGGAATGGAACCCACTTGGGTGACACGCATATGCCTTATTTTATGTATGGCATATGCGATTAGTAGCTGGTGCAATTCTCACTTGGGCAGTTGAGTCATATCGCAGCCATTTCACAGACAGCAGAGGTGTGAGTGGTGTTTTACATGCAAAAGAGACCTAATTGCTCCTAGAGCCAAAATGCAACTGCAGCACTCTCATACACACACACACACACACACACACACATTAATGCAAAGATTCTAAGGAAATAGTACTTCAGTAGTGGTTAGTCTATTCATTCAAATTCCCCATCAAAATCCCCCAAAAATTCATTAGTTCATTAATTGTAATCGAGATAAAATGTTCAGTTAATCATGATATTGATTTAATGTCATATTGCCCTTCCATAGTATTCAACCAGTTTTAAAGATAAAAATTTTATATTTTTTAAGAAATTATGAGAAAAGGGGGGCCCTGCAGAAAAAAGTTTGGCAACCACTGCCATAGGGAAACCTTTTTGGTTCTACCAAGACCCTTTTACCCATTGGTTCTTTGCCGAACCATTCATCTTGAAGTGATCATGAAGAATTTAGTGTAAACTGTATTTGTATCTTTGTACCTGTGTTCATTATGTGCAATATGTAATAACTTAAATTTGTTCAAATGTAGTGTTTGGTAAAACTTAACTGAGTCAAGTTATCAGTTATGTAAATTGCAATAACTGATCTCCCTAAAAGGCAGTGGCAGATATCATCTGTTACTATTAAAAATTACACCATAACAATGATTTCCACACACATCCACAAGTAAATCAGTAGGTTAGGCATAGGGTCAGTAGTCATTAAGGTCATACTTTGACATAAATGGTTAAAAAAGCGCTGAAAATGATAGGTGTTGCTTGAAGAACTCTTTTTTTGCATTCAGTTCTCCAAAGAACCTTAAACAGCATTAAAAGGTTCCCCAGAGTACTAATGAAGAGCCAGTTTTTCTTAGAGTGTAGGTTACTGGTTGCTATTGCCTCACAGCAAGAAGTTCCTGAGATTGATCCCCTGGTTGGTCATAGGGCCTTTCTGAGTTTGCGTGCTCTCTCCGTGTTGGCATGGGTTTTCTCTGGGTGTGCAGGTTTCCTCCCATAGTCCAAAATCAGGCAGCTTAGATTGATTAGTCACTCTTTATTGGCCCTATAAGGTATCAATGTGAGTATGTGTGCCCTGCGGTGTGTTGGTCCCCGCCTCACACCCAAAGTCCCGGGATAGGCCCCAGTCCCTGTGACCCCGATAGGTATTAAGCGGTTAAGATAATGAATGAATGAATGAATGAATGAATGAATGAATGAATGAATGGATGGATGGATGGATGGATACTCACCTATGGAACAAGAGGTCATAGGTTAATACAGTATCTCGCTCCAAGATGTCAGCACATCCAACTTTGGGTCTCTGAGCAGGACAAGAGCATTTGCTGAAGTTACAAGCAAAGCTGTATATTTGTGTGTTTAATTGATTGACCTATATGTTAAACACACTAGGGGGAATGTTCTGAGATTACAGGACTTGTAGCCTGATTTTTATCTCAGACTCTTAACTTATTACATCTAATTTTGTCTCCTCACTTCCAACCATGTGGCTACTGATGCAAAATCCATTACTAATGATGATAATGAGTTATATTAGTAGTTATTGTAATAAAACATGATCGCTATGTATTTGTGTTTGGCAAAGTGCTAAAACTGGAGGACAGGGCAGATATGCAGTTCACAACTTTAGTAACACGTTATTATATCAGTTGATAGTATAACGGTTAGGGCATTCCCCCTGTGATCGGACGTTGTCCTTGTTACCTGCCCACTGCTCCTTCATGGATGGGTCAAATGCAGAGGTCACATTTCATTGTGGTACACTGTTTGCTGTGCTGTGGTGTGTTCACAGTGACAAATAGTCACTCACTCAAACCATGACAAATACATTCTCTAGTTTAAATGTTTTGTTTTCATTGTTGATATCGTCTAGAAGTTTATGATCATGCTGATTTCACACCAGCATCGAGGTGTTTAAAGCACATCTTAAGCTGGCCTACAGTAAAATGTGTCTTTGTGGACCAACAAAACCCACTGAGCTTTTTGTAGTAGCTAGAAATTTTTGTTTCAATTCACACATTGACCACGTGAGACAGACTGCTCACATATGAGCTCATTTTCCATCATGTTGCTAACAGCACCATTAGCTTTAGTTTTGCTCCCAATTCGCCGTTCTGTCCTGCTGATGGCCAGACTGCAGATCTTTCTTTCATGTGTCTCATTAAAATACTCAAAACATATTTCCTGTTTTTTCCATAAACAACATAATAATGTTGCAGCAGGTACTTTGGTTGAAAAAGAACACCGGTCATTTGCAGAATAACAGCTTCTCAGTCAGTCCTATTTTAGGGTTAAATCTCATGAAACCTCAAGGTAAAATAATCGGAAACATTTATTTTGTTATATAATGAATAACTAGTGTAATTGTGTTAGTAATAAGATATTTCAACATTCTTAAACCCAACTTTGATTTTTCCACCCCATGTAATAGTACAGCTATGAGTCTCCCCCATTGTTGCTCATTTTTAATGGATATAATCCCAGTGGTTAGTGAGCATATGGCATGTACCTGCTTATCATTTAGACACCACTGCTGCTCAGCATTAGCTGTTTAGAGGACTGGTCATTATGTTTGCCTTTTCTATGTGTGTGTGCGTGCGCTTGTGTGCTCATGCGTGCGTGGATAGGATCTTTAATCCCAAGGTTAATGCGGCTCTGATTACTACCTGATTCCCATGTCATAGCGCAGCACCTTCATCCCCTCTAAGCTTACCTCTCTGCACACTTTCGCCCCCTGCCATCTCACCACCTGTCTCTCTCCCTCTCACATTCTCTCTCTCTATCTCTATCTCTCTTTTCACATACACACCTGTCCCACAGTTTCACACTTACATCCTTGTGCTCCCATCTGCACGCTGGCTGCCACATAGTAACCTTCTGCTCTAACCATGTACTACATGCTCTCTGAGTCTTGTTCGCCATACCAGCAAAAATAGATTCTTGCTGTTGCTATATTTAAGGAATTCAATGCATGTTCTGCATCTGTTACAATCCAGTATCGGGCTTGAATAATTATGACATATGATCACTTTGATTAGGCTAATGAACTGCAGTTGTGGGGGGTGCATGCGGCAGTATGGCCATGTCACTTCTGCCTCCCCCTACTCACTTCCACTCGATATATGCAGTAAGGCTATAAGAAAAGTGAGTAGGGGGAGGGCGAATGGCCAGTTTGTGAGCACAGAAACTGTCTTAGCCTGATATTTATGAGCTGTTGAACACATAAACCAGACGTCCTTCTCTCTGAGTTCATGATGATCACTGGGCATCCTTCTAGAAGAGTAAGTATTGTAACCCTGGTGTTCTGCTAAAATGAGCCACAATTGCCCTTTTAGATCTGACCTCCTATTCATCCGCTATAATCGGTTAATTCTCGCTGGTCCCTTTAGCTAATGTGAGGTGGGTGTTCTTACGCAGAATGTCACATCATCCGCTGTCACATCATCCAGGTGGACCTGCACATTGGTACTTGCTGAAGTGGCTACACATTGCCTGTGTGAAGAGCTTTGTGTGCCTAGAAAAGCGCTCATTCATTCATTCACATTCAGCCTGGAACTGAGAGACACACAAAAATATTTATACAGTTCCACAACCACTTGCCTTGTCATGTAACTGCTGTGCTGATAATGATCCTTTAATTAAATAATCCTGAAGATACCTCCACCATCCTACACTTTGAACTTAACACTTAGTACCCACTGTTAGTTCTCCTATGGTCCATGGCTTGTAAGTTTTTTTGCCTGCTGTAAGTTGCTTTGGATGAAAGCGTCTGCCAAGTGTAATGTAATGTAATGTAATGTAATCCCAGGTCAAAAGGGCACCTTTGGGCATTAACTGGCTAGGGTTGAACAGGGTATAGTAGCCAGCAGAGTTAAATTTAGGAACAGTGTGTCTAAAAATACACCTGTAGTGTATTTCTTTCATTTCTTTGTTTATTAAGTGTCTAAGAGATATAGCTAGAGCAGCAATGATTTTCAACATGAAGCACATTGAAGACCAGATCTTACCATTGTAGAATCCAAGCAGCCAGGCGTGCTGGGATTTGTGGTAAGACGTGACGCTCCGCTGTTCCCAAGGGCAGACTACATGCACGCACAAAAGCTCATCGATTAGCTGCCTCTGATTGATGTGCTGATATGTGGAGTCTTATGGATGGGATGAAAGCAGCTGCGGGTGTGATGGGGCAGTCTGGGCCCACTGAGGGCTTTCTCTAACACTACCTGCTACAGACAAGAGACTTCCTTTATACCAACAGGACAGCAGAGCTGTTTGACAGCTCAAATATTCAGTTGTCAGTCAGTGTGCATGACAACAACAGCATAAAATGAAAACAGGCTTATAAAAGCGATCACATTTCAATTAATAATGATAATAAGGAAATTTCTAAATTGATTTTTATATTCTAGCAAGGTGCTTGCTAAAATAAGCCCATGTGACATGCTGTCTTAAGTATGATGGCAAAATGAGTCTGTAAGTGTTGTAAGTTATATAGTCAAATATTCAGAACAGTCAAATACAGTTGGATTCAGGACTCAGCCCAGAGTTTTCTTTTTATACACCTCTAAAAGCAGCAAAACAAGGTATCATCTCCACTAACATGGACGGCAATTAGTCAGGGAATAAATACAGTTTGGCCAACAAAATTCCAATTTGAGCCTACAGAAAAGTCTGGGCCACATTTTCTACCAGATACCTTTCTCACCAGTGACATATTGCTAAGAGGCATTGATCTGTGCAAGATTTGGCTTTAGTGAGTTCAAAAAAGTTTAATCTTATTACGAAATTTGCCACTACCTAACAGAAGAGCAGCAGCTCAGGAGTTCCGCCACAGGCTTCTGGATGGAAAGTCTTTAGACGCTCCTGTTTGAATCTTTTCGTTCATACTGTGAACGTTGCACGTTCTCCCCATATCTCCCGACCCACCTGTAGGCAAGACTGTAAGACACAACGTGTGAAACAAAGTCCCAGCTCTCCTGGTGTGCATCAGCGGTGGAGAAGAATGCCTCTTTCAGACGGCGAAGCGTATGGCCGCGGGTCTAGTGCACCTGTCTGTGCGCTGTCAGAAAGAAAAGACTCACCAGAGCTTTTTATCTTCCACACCTTCTTTTATCTTCCTCCGCAAGGAAGTTGGAGAGCGGCAAGGAAGAGAGAGGAGCGGAGCCATTTCCACAGCTGTATGTTAATGGTGTTCACTGCTGATGCATTTTAAAACTTTAGCACTTCTAGCACTGTAATAAAGACAGCTTCTATAATGTATCGATCTGAGGTTGAGGCTGTTTTTCCTTCAAAGCAGGAGATGAGGTCTGTCTTCGAGGAAGCTTAATTGTCCTAGTTCAGGCAAACAGGTGGCTTCTTGTTTGGCCAGACCAAAATTACCACAGTTGCCCTGCACCCTACAGTGGGCGCAAGGGATCAGACATGGAGCTGTTCATTAAGACGGCCTTGCCTTAATTAGAGCTGGTATCTAGACTGCATCCACCCGATAGAAGGTTAAAAAAGCACAAGGTTATATATATATATATATATCATATAATGGTCTTTTTCTGAACTCATGTTGTTCAGAACTGTCTGCTAGAAGCCAGAGCTGCATTTATGCTGTACACTGCTGTGATGCGCTTGAAAGCTTCGGAAAACAAAAGAGCAGAACGGCTAAATCCCTGCCGCGGGACTTCTGTCATTAACTCAGAGAAGAAAGCTGGTCCCCTTGTCAGCTGCTAGACACAGGTTAGCGTCTCTTGAATCCTTGAAAATAACAGGTCTAGTGCATCCATATATTTTCGTTATATATTGTATATTATATAAATAAATATATGCATATATATTATTGCAATATATGACATTTATCATTCCAAAAAGAATGGAAGAAAGTGCATGTGATTTTCTCGTGAGCAAGTCAGAGCCTTGTGTCGCTAAATGTGTTTCGTGATAGGGAAGATCAGTGATGAGATTATCAGTCTTTTATGCCCCTAAGCCCATTCCAATTAATCTTTAATCTTCATAGACCCACAGGAGCGCCTCACTGAAGAATATAATAGGTTCTGGTTATAAAGAGGGACCGTTTCATTCTTCATCATATCCAACACTGTCACCAGCAAGTTCACAAATCCTAGTGTGTCTCCATATGGCTGTTACTGGAAGCTCATGGACACAAACACAGGTGACATGCCCTACTGTGATTAGCCCAAAGCCTTGGACTTGGACTCAGCCCATAGTTTTCTTTTTATAGACCTCTAAAAGCAGCTAAACAAGGTATCATCTCCACTAACATGGACGGCATTAATCGAGGAATAAAATTGCAAAACTGCATTAAGATTGAGAGGGTTTGGTAGATGAACAAATGTTGAGAGTTGTGGAGGAATCAGACAGAGGGAAAATGAGAAATGTGTGTGTTTTTGTACATCCACACACCATTCTGTCTGCATATACATGCATTCATGCACAAAGACCTGTGTGTGTGTGTGTTCTTGTTCGTATGTGTGTGGTAAATATCCCCCTGGCTGTGTTAGTTCATTAGCAGACTGGTGGGGGGAGAGGACAGCTCTCTGGACACTAGCAGAATGCCGTGTGCCTGCAGGTTCTGATGAAGGGCAAGTTTTATAGGGCAGCTAAACACCTCATCATCACATAAACACACACACACATACTAACACACATTTCTAACATAAACAAGCTCTTTGTGGCTGCATTGCTCTTTTGTCCCCTAATACACAACCGTATATCAGCTGTCAGGTCTCATCAAATGGAAAAATTGTGAGCTGCAGTTATTAATGTAAGAGAAATAAAAGTTTACAAACACAAATGTAAGAGAAAGCAAAAGCTAGATTAGCATCTGTCAGTCCCTCCTGGATTTTGCAAGCCTTTATTGAGATTGTTGCCTAATTTTGCAGCAGCTTTTCAAGAAAAAGTGATGAAAGTTGCAGGGTTTTTGTTGCAGAAGCAAATCAAAGTTGCGGAAAAACTTTTACCCCCATTATAATTATTATTTAACAATTAAAATGAAGGGAACAAAACCACTATTATTTTTATTAACCATTAACCATTTAGTTATTTCTGAAGGTAAATGTCAGGCATTTTTATCACACGTTTCCTGCGTCTTCCAGATGTAACAAGGAAGTGAGTTTGCTGACATATGCCTCAGCAGGAACGGACAAAGATTGGTCGAAAATTGTGAAAAAGTTGTGGGGATTGGTCAAAATTGCATGTTCACGATAGATTTGAGGGGACTGGCTGAATTTGCGTTAATAGTTGCTATCGCAACATCACGAAATCCTGGAGGGTCTGATCTGTGTATTTTACAAAGCATTGAACAGAATGTTGGATGACAATGTTTCTCAACCCTTGTTGTCACGGCTTGAAGCTGTTCACAGATTTATCCAGTGCACACCTCATGCAAGTGATTTGTAGGAGCAGTGTGTGCTGGTGCAGGAAATGGCAAATCTGGGCAGAGCATTGGGCCACGAGGACGAGAGCTGAGAAATCCTGGTTTTTGAGACACTTGTTAAATGTGGGTCTAAACCTACTTTAGCCTTTCATGCATTTTGTAAAGACGTGCAGAGAATTATACAGTCTTTCGGCTCCTGCTGTGATTTCAGATGCCTGCTGTTAGAAATGAACAATGTTAACTTGTTCCACTTGACATTTTTAAGCTCAACCACCTGACATGCGGCATTATATTCAGGTGAGACTGGTGTTTCTTTCTGACAGATAGACAGATGTAAGCCCTTGAAACCTTATATCTTGAGTTGACCTACAGAGTCTAATATTACTGTAGATGTCTTGAGGGTTTTTTTTTTACTGAACTACGTGGGTCACATGGTGCACTGGCATAAGGGAAATATCAATTCAGATACTATGGCACACTTTGTGTTTTTGTACTGTGCTCTCTTGATAAAAGTCTGGGCTAGAAGAGCCAAGTTTCTGTGTGGATGCAGCCAGCATGAAGCTGCTTTAAGAAAAAGTAAGAAAGATAATTGTTACCCAAAATGCATTATTCATTAACGCTTTTGCATGGGATGACAGTGAGCCTCTTTGACTTGTAAATTTGCTGTTAGTGAGTCAACGCATTCAACAATAACAGACTGTTTTAGAAGAGTCAGTCCTGTCAAATACTAAGATTCCAGATTTGGAATTGAGTTCAGCAAGGATAAGCAGCAGCATCTTTGTCTTAGTGTATTGCTGGTTCCATGTACACGCCAATTTGCCACTATATCTGGCTTTGGCAGTGAGCTTTGTTAGGGTCAGTCTTTTGCTGAATGGATTGAGACATTTTGAAGAGATTACCTGCTGGAAATGCATGGCTGTTTAAAGGATAAAGCTCAGCCTGCATGCTGTGGTAATATGTATTCAGAGAGATTGTAAAGCTGACTAGCAGTGTTAGCGGCTACTTTCAGGTGGGACAGTATGCAGGGAATGACCAAAAGCACTGTGTTCTCAAATTTCGTTCTTCCAAATATTATATAATATAATATATTCTTTCACTGATCCAGGGACAGCAGTGTCCTGCACCTCATAGTAAGCTGCATGTTGTCTACTAAGAGTTGAAACGGACATTATGGTTCAGCGAGACATTGTTGCTGTTAGCCAATAACAATGCCCTTCTGAACGATGCAAATTGCACTTTTTTTTTTGCATGAAATAAACAGTTTAGTACAGAGCCTCTAAAGGGACTAGTGAGATTCAATTTAGATCTATGACCACATCCTGTCGATCCTTGAAACGCCCTTTGACACATGCTAAATAGCACATTTAATGTGTCCAGTCATTCAGTGCCTCTAAACAGTCGTGATTGAGGAGAATTTCGATTTTTTTTTTTTTAAACAAGATATATTTATTCTGTATAAACTCAACAACATGATGTCTCTGTAACCCTTCCGGAGAAACACACCTTGCGATCTAACAACTTGTTTTTAATGACATTCAAAACTGATGCACCAGTGTTTCGTAGCAAACAACCAAAATATGTCTGTAAAGTGGTATGAATTCCATGTTGCTATAGACACTAATGCAACTGTGGAGGCACTTGAAGTGATTGCAGCCAATCTAGGAATACAGGAAATAATTTTTCATTCTCGCATGATGCTTTCATGTGAGAATGTGATACTTATTTATATGAAACTCACATTTATTGTAGTTTCTCATGTGTCCCTTTAGAGGCTCGTTTAGTAATGGTATTAGTGGGAGTAATACGTCTTATTACTTAATACAAATTTATCTTAAGTTTCCAGCAAAAGGCCAATCTACAGAGCTTCTGCCTTACTCTTCCATTCTCTTTCTTTTGTACTCCAGGACCTGTCTTGTGTCCTTTTTCCTCCTCTGGGTTCTGACATCACTCTCTTTGATATGCAGCCCACGTGCATGTTCCTCTCTCTCTCTCTCTCTCTCTCTCTCTCTTTCTCTCTCTGTCTCTCTCTCTCTCTCGCTCTCTGGAAGGGTACATAGGCACAGCATCTTAGCTTAATTGTTCTGGAGTGAGTCTCACGCAGACACTGCTTGTGGAATAATGCAAGTGGCTCTGAGATTCTTAAAGCATTTGGTAACTGATAGCGCTGCTTTCCCCCTGATGTCCAGTGATAGTATTAGTTTCTGTCCCAGTTTCTCTCCCAATCTGTTTAATTTACTTCTTTTATCCAGCTTTTCACTTGTGGCATTTTATCATTTGATGCCATAAATCCTGCCATATTGTAGGAATATTTGCTTGCAAAGTACCAGTGACATTACTGTAATATACTCTTAACGTGGCAGAACATGCTTTTCATACCATTTTAAAACTCCTTGGCATCAGACAGGATTTCTAAAAATGTATCAGATTATGCACTTAACAAACTCTAAATCTGGTCAGATTAATTTAATAAAACCACTTTTTTATTGTCTGCTTTTTCTAGTTCTGTAGTGGTTCCTGTATGGGACATCAATTTAATGGGAAATTATTTCATGTTTAGGTAAGTAACCTGTTTCAGCAGTGCTACCTACCTGTAGTGATATTAGCTGCTCAAAGCATTCAAAAGAACATAATTATTCAGAGTGACTTACAATTCCAAATGACAGGGACAGTAACTTGGGCTCCGGGGCCTTGCTCAAGCGGGGCCCAGTGGCAACAGCAGAGTTGTTTTTTTTTTTTCAACACAAGCTTTAAGGCTCATCCAAAATTGGAAACCCCAATCTTCTGGTCACCAACGTAAGACTTCAGCCTCTCGTTTTAACCTATAATCCCCACTGACAAAATCCAGTTATATTTCATCTGTAGGAAAGCTCTGCTGAATTAAAATGTCATTCAGTGAAGTGTTACACTTATGACAGTTTGTCACATATGTGAAACTCTTCTTAAAGCCAGACGTTAAATGATTAGATGTGAAAAATTATGTGTATGTGTGCGCATGTTTGTATATACACACATACCTCTCCATTCATGACCAGCTGAATGCTGGCCGGAGGCACCTATCACGCACTAATCACAGACTAAATGGCAGCACAGTAGGATACTCACATACACACAATTTCAAGCACACTGAGGAATACAGTCCCGTAGCCGAGAGCACCAGCGATGAACGTGTGTGTGTGGCTGTGGGTGTCCTTATCAAATATCTGGTTATTATGTCACCAGCATGTTTGCAAAAATACAAAGCTGGAGGACCTCCGTGTGTGTGTGTATGCATGAGTTTGTGTGCATGTGTATGTGTGGGGGTCTGTGTGCATGTGTGTGGAGGGGTCTGTGTGAATTTAAGTGAGTGGTTATTTGTCATTGTGAAGACAGCACAGCACACAGTGCACTACAGTGAAATGTGACCTCTGCATTTGACCCAACGTGAAGGAGCAGTGGGCAGCTGATATGCAGCGCCCAGGTAACAGAGCTTTGGGACGGTACCTTGCTCATGAGTACCTCAGTGGTACCTTTACCGATCCGGGACTTGAACCAGCAACCCTCTAATTATGGAGCCAACTCCCTAATCATTACGTTACCGACTGTGTGTGTGTTTATTTTACTGTGCTATACTGTAGATCTAATATGATGCAGGACATGAGTATTTTTATCTCTAATGAGTAAATTCAGTTCAGAGGCAGTTGGTAGCACAAAGGTTAGGGAGTTCGCCCCGTGATCGGAAGGTTGTCGATTCAGGTCCACACAAAGCCTCAAACAGCTGTCAGATCCCTGGTTTTACCTGTCTTTTAGGAGCACAACCATATTCCACCCGTACCGCCCCCAACACACAGGGACTTACTTCCTTCCACAAACCTTTGCACCATTTATCATCCTAACTAATGTTGATCTTATTCAGCGCATTAGCTGTGTGTTAATCAATGGATGCTCCAGAGGCAGTTACCAGCGGCCAGTTCGCTCTACAACAGGAAATCCATCCACAGATGGGTTATGATGCCTCATCAGTACATGATCGATACAAAATCACACCTCAATCGCTCACTAATCATACACACTCACCCACTGTTTGGATGTTTAAAAGTGTGTGTGAGAGAGGGACTGAATGGGAGAGAGAGAGAGAGAGAGAGAGATCAATATGCTGCAAAAGGAGCTAAAGGTGTTGAAGGAGAGTTGGTCATGCTGGGAGCCAGTGAGGTATGAACTATAAAACATCCAAGCCAGGCTATTTTAGGCTACACCCCCATGGCTGAGAAAGAGAGACAGACTGAGACTGACAGAGCAGGGATTTCTCTGAATCAGACTCTCTCACTCCATCCTTATAGCGTGTGATGCTCCTGGTGTCATTCACAAATAAATCCCCACTTCTCTTCCTTTCATGCTGCTCTGTCTTTCTCTCTTTCTCCCTTTCTCTCTCTCTCCTTTCTTTCCTCTTCTTTCTCGTTCAGAGCTCCGCATACCAATGAACTCGGGACTGCACCACTGCACTCCTCCTCTGCGAGAGTCGTGACTTTCATGCCCTTTGCCTCAGCTGTACTCATTTAAGGCCTCCTTTTCATCTTCTATTCTTTCTATTACACCACTCTTCTCCGTCTCGGCCAATTATAAATGCCACTCCTCTCTGTCGCTCACACCTCCGTGTCTTCTCCCCGTCTGATAATGGTCCGGGTTAGATGCTGGCGTGAATTTCATTCATACTTCTGAGTCACTCTCAGCCTTGTAAACTGCAGCAACATCGCTTTCCTCTATCTGGATTCACAGCAAACTACAAATCCCACAAGCCTCTCTGAGACCCAGGCCAGGTTTTTCAAGGCTTTGCTTTATGAAGAAGAGAGAGAGAGGAGCGTGAATCATATTGGAGATGTGTGTGAAGGGGGATTAATATCAATAAAGCAGGTTTGTGTTTGTGAGTCAGGAGGAGTCTGGGCTGCTTATTGGAGGAGGTGGTCGGGTTATTGGAGTGTGCTTGAGTCAGCAATCTGCTAACGCCCACCTCCACCCAGAACCGAAACATAACTCAACTGCCAACTCTCCTGCCCGGAACCTAAACTTGCCCCCTCCTCTTCCGCTGTCATATCCTCCCGTCTTTCCTGCTATCGGGGCTAGTGGTGGTGCAGTGGGTACTGAGTAACAAAACCCTTGTGTTGCCAATCATAAGATTTGGGGTTCATACAACGTGGCATTTCGCAACAAAAAGGCACGCTGCACATCACATCTATTGTTGCTCCACGGAGATTGTCCCTATAATTAGGGCATGAATAAGGATAAGAGCGACTAATATATTTTGTAAATTTAAATCCTTTTCTGTCCTGAAGTGTGTTTTTAATTCCTGATTATATGTATTAGAGGTGCAGTAGTTCTCCGAATCCATGGTTCACTCAGTATCTCAATTGCTCAGCTAGGGTTAATGATTAATACCTCTTAAGGGTGTGTTTTTTGAGTAACTAGATATAACCTCTATATAAACATGAAATTCAATATGACATTTTTGACATGGTTAGCAGTGTTACATAATCCTGAGGTCTTACACACAAAAGATGATCCCAGTCTCTTTCATACAGTGAGACATCTGTCTTTTTAATGAAATACTGTACTCAGCGTCCACCCAAAACACAGATATCAGTATCAGACTGAGTTAGGAGCAGATCATCTCTAGTCTAAAACCTCTTAGAGCAACACTATGTAAGATTTGCTCACAGGATGAGAAACGGTATTGCCTGTAACAACTGTCATAAAATCTGTGTCGCAGAAATACATGTGCATTTGTTGACAAGCCAGTGAGATCGGCAAACTTCCTGAAGCAGGAAAACTAATGTGCGATCAGTGTCTTCAGGCCAGGTAAAGTGGCCCTACGGCATTTTATTCAAACATGAATATTGGGATTTTTTTTCTTTTTTGTTTTTGAAATAGCAGAAACAAAAGCTAACTCGACCAAACACGACAAATGAAAAGATAGCGTTTAGATTTTCATCTCGGCCTGCCCTATGAGTGTTTACCCATTGTGGAAATAGGCTCCAGTCCTACTGTAAAGCAATTCTGTTTGCATGGTGATAGTAATACAGAACATCGTAGACCGATCTGCAAGGTTGAAAAATCAGGTTGCATTAACCAGAGATGTGTCTGAGCCATTTGTCACTTGGAGAAATACAGTTGACGTTAATCAGCAGTCAGCAGTTATGTAGTTGCATAGGAAATGCTTTTGTCCATATTTGTATTATTCTGTGCTCTCAAGTCAAAATGAGAGATATAGATGGTAAGCAAAGAATTTATACTACTCCAACAGTAACAGCGCCAGGTCACTATCGCTCCTCCTCTTTCAGCTCACGCCAGCGAGTAACCATCCAATATTCACCCTAGTCTGGACTTTATCGCTCTCCCGCTTCTTTACTTTATCTCCTCTGACAGCACTTTTACCATCTACGTTTTCCTTGCTGCTTCAGTCATGCTTTTGTTAGTTCGTAACTTTGTTTACCTGCCTCGTCTTTTGAAGGGGGAGGGCAGATGTGACGTACGCCATAAAACAGTCAAATTCTGTAGTCCTTTTTGTGGCGAGGTTCCTACCCGAAATCCCAAAGATCCTCTCTTCATGTGTAATATAGATCAAATATTACTCTATTTGTAGTATAAAAAAGACAATATTTTTGGTGGTGGTAGCGGATAGAGGAGGTTCAGAGATGGAGCGTATCGTGGTTCTGTCTTTCTGACACTGATGTTTGTGTTGCCGTTTTTCAGTTTGGTTTCTAGCATTTATATGTGCACATAAATGGTCATTACATGGAGCGGTGGGTGAGTCCTGATCAAGAAGGGGTAATGTGTACTGCATAGCCAGGCCTAATGCAGTCCTGCTCATACCGTATCTCTTTAAATAGATCACAAACAGATGTTTATTGCAGACCACGTCTTCCGCTTTTACAGCATCTCAGTGAAGGAGCTTGATTTATTCATTAATAATCTTATGATCAAACATGCATCTCCCTCTGCCAGAGACACTACATCTGCCACATAGACAGAGTAAGAAAGAGGGAGAGAGAATGAGAGGATGACTTCTGTGTCCTTCCTTTTTTAAGTTTCTGTGTGTGTATGTGTGTGTGTTGTGATCCTGTTCTCTCCAGGCATTTTCCCTTCATTAACCTGGTTGACCATCGGCTTAGAGTCTTCCACTGAATATCAAACAACCCTTATCATACCCTGTTCTTACAGCTGGGTGTGTGTGGAGGGTGTGATTGTGTGTGTGTTCATGCTGGGGGGTGGGCAATGGAAGGGGTTTAAGTGGTTATCAGATGGGTGGGGTTGGAGTGGATTTTAAAGACCTCATTGTCAGAAAAATGATAAAAAATCATTTTGCAGAGATTGGTCAGGTTGAAGTGAAAGTGAGTGATTATTTGACATTGTGAACACACCACAGCAAAGCACACAGTGCACCACAACCAAATATGACCTCAGCATTTGACCCATCAGTGGAGAACCAGAGGCAAAGGCACATTGCTTGGGGACGGTACCTTGCTCATGAGTACCACAGTGGTAACTTTACCGCTCCTGGATTTGAACCTGTGACCTTCTGATCATGGGGCGAACATCCTACCGTTACACCACCAACCAACTGCACCGACATAGGCAGCACCCAGTACCTGGGGATGGTACCTTGTTCATGAGTACCTCAGTGGTATCATTACCGGTCCTGGGATGCGAACCGGCGACCTTCTGATCACAGGGCTAACCGTTACGCTACACACTGCTCCAAAGTAGCATTGTGAGAACAATTTTGTTTGTGAAGCTCAGTTCTCATGAGCAAAAATTACCTTTATGAATAGTTCTATAAAAACATTTATTGAGTCTTTTAAGTCGACAGATTTGCTTTTGTTTGCTGGGGTTAGGGCAAAGATTGGTTGTAGCATTATTTAGATTGTGTGTATGTATTGGTGTGATCTGATTTTGTACAGCTGTTTAAATCTGTGCACATAGAACTTATAGAAAGAATGAATATTTAACTCTGTTTATGTTAAAAGGACCATGTAAGAACTGCTCTGGTGATGGCGGTAGTGAAGGTGATGAAGCGCGAGAGGGAAGATGATTCTTTTGTCTGGTTCCTTTTTTGATTTGTAGCTTCACTTCTCGCTGGGATGACCTATATGCAGATAGGACAGTGTGTCTAGTCAGTTTTTTTTCACTGCCGTGACCGATGATCTTACTGCGCTCTGACAAACTCACCTCCTCCACACCATCTTTTCTCCATCGAAACTCCCCTGGCAGCGATAAGCACCAACCGCTGTCAGTAAAGGTCCTGTAGCTGGTCAGACTATTTTTGCTGTGAGCAGAATTCGTAACCACCCTACATCCATCCTGCCACCCTGCCACCAAACTTCCACAGCGCTGGCTTTGGGGCAGGACATATTTTAGGAGTAGTCCTACTTCTGACTGAACGCTAATCGCAACATGACTCCTTCCCATGAACTTCACATAACTGTCAAAGTGATCTGACCCTGCCGTCTCAGTCTCTTTTGGTCAGGGGCCGAGGCAGAAGTGGAAATCAAAAAACTAGGGATCAACCAATGCAGGATTTTTAAAATAATGATTTTATTAACAGCAGGATTAAAACATTTGATTACGATGTATTGAGCAATATTCTTTTGTTTTTTCCTCAGAAATGCAAAATGTTAAAAAAGATTTCTCTTTTATAATTGTTGTTATATACATAGGCCTACATGTTAATTATTTTTATAGATAGAACTTTGAACAAAAGTACAACAAAACATAAAAATTTTAACTCCAAATACAAAAGTGATGTCATAACATCTGTTTTAGCGTTTGTTTGTTCATTTGCATTTATGAGCCATTATAAACGGTCATCTCGATTCATCTCAGTTGGCCCAAATCAGCAGAAAATATTGGCACACTAATTTATTGTGTGGGCTCTAGGAAAAAGTAGTAACTGGATGGATTTCTAATTGCACATGCTCCATACAAAGCTGGACTGAGTCAGCACATACAGGATTTAAAAGGCAGAAGTTTTAAAAACTTAAACTACTCTTTATGTCTAATATTAGAGCTTGTGTAATCTCACTCCATTCCTTACTCATCCTATTGTTGCATTTCATGGTTCCCTAATGAAGCTTCTAACAAGTGAAGAACAGCACAGGGTCATTCCCACACACATTAAGCAAGACAATAATATTTGTGAGAATGTGAGTAAGCATTTCTGCATTCCACATAAGCAGTTTACCACAATCTGTGCCTTACTTATGCATGCAAAGGAAAAAAATAATGAGCTCATGCAAGGCAAGTAAATAGTAAAAAAAAAAAAAAAAAGCAAGAGAAAACATGACATCTGTAACATTTGGCTAAGAAATTCGAAAATATTGCTTCACTACATTTTATTTAAAGTACTGAAGGCATGTTATGAAAAAATATTTTTTAATTACAGTTTTCTTAAGCAAAACTATTTACTACAACTGGAAGATAATTAATCTTATATCAGGTTTGCCTTCTGCAAAATGTCCACCAGTGCAGGAAGATAGAAAATTAGAAAAATTTGAGACATTTTCATTTGCTAAGCTCATTTTTCCTGTGCAAATGGGTCCAAGATAACGTCACAATCAGTGAATGTTGCAGTACAGATAAATCCTAGCACATGTCCTCGCCCCTAAACAGATGGTCAGGCGAAAAATGGTTCATAAACGCTTTCAGTGTTCTTTAGCCCTTCCGCCACGACCCCTCTACAGCAGACCGTGTTTTGTTACACTGACACATTTGAAGTGGGTGCAAGACATTGGATTTTGCAGGGCCGTGGTGCGGAGCTACAGCCGAATCACATTTCCGCTTTATTGCGTTCTCTTAGTGTATTCCATTTGGAAATGACTTTTTGATAAATGTGTGTATCATAAGCCAAAAACAAAGAGCGGACCCACACACACACACTCACACAAACAGGAAATTGATCATAAAGTGTGTGTGTGTGTGGTGTGTGTGTGTGTGTGTGTATGTGTACATATATATGCATGCTCACTCCTTATGCTCACTATATCTCACTATATATACCTTTTGTCTGATCACATCTCTGTGTCTTCAACTGCTTCCCCCTGCCTCATTAATAGCATGAGGTTATCTTGCGATCTTCTGAGCATTAAAAGATTATTGGAATTAATAACGGGTCAGAGTGAGTTTCAGCTCAAAGTTCTTCAACTATCATTTAGGACTGTCTGTCTGCTGGCTGACACTACAGTGCTGCTGGGTAACTACACCCAGAGCTTTTGAAAATGATGAAAGAAGCTCAGAATGATATTAGAGGGACATGAGATGCTGGTGTGTTTGTAGTAGATAAACCTGTTTGATTGAAGGGTGATTGATGGAATGTACCAGCCAACCAGCAGTTCATTCAGTTGGCTTAAAGTCCGCTACACAGGCCTAGTTAATAAGTGATGTGACAGATCAGAGAATACACACACACACACTTTCCCTCTGTTAATAAGCATGCAGGCCATGCTGATCACTTGACTGACAGGAAGGGGTTGGGGGAGAGTGACATTAATCACTGTTATAAATACAGTTCTGGAGTTTGTGAGCACACACTTGCACACACGCTCTCACACACGGAAGTAGATGTGCACGTTGTGAGAGAGAGGTTTGTGGGAATGATACAGCAGGGTGAGATTCAGCCACATTCTTTCCCCACCACAGCCAAGGTTTAATGGAGTAGAACCACTGAGCTAAAATACTCACCATTTTTCTCGCTTTCTTTCTCTCGCTCTCATTTTCCTTTTT
Organism: Distichodus sexfasciatus; assembly: GCA_032718565.1. Lineage (NCBI taxonomy): Eukaryota > Metazoa > Chordata > Actinopteri > Characiformes > Distichodontidae > Distichodus > Distichodus sexfasciatus. The sequence continues at coordinate 6,651,624 of JAVGVS010000007.1, read as the reverse complement.
CTGTCTGCTCCCCCCTTTGTTCTCTTCTGTTCTGTTTGTCTCTAACCCTCTAACACCTTCTCATACTCTATCACTCTCTAACACTCTCTATCTCAGCTTTCATTCTAATTCTCCTGCCCTCTTTCATCTCCCTACCTGAGTGCTTTTTAGCTGCTCTTTTTGTCATTCGGCCTCACACTGTCATGTGAATACTCTTTTTAAAGAGGAGGCTTTGTCTCACATAATATGCATAAGAGAAATGGCTTACTGAACACTTCTCTCACTCTGGGGCACACCTATAGCTTTCATCTTTCTCACAATTAATTTAAAAATGTAGAGTGTTTGTTAGAGAAATGCAGTGCAAATAATAGTGCAAGTTCATGTTTAAGTAGTGTTGCTCGCCCTCTGGAATGTTGTGATGCTGGTACTGGTCATTATGCAGATTGCGATCTTCCACATTTACTGTGAAATTGCTGGTGATCAGTGCGTTCTAGAATGTGTTCCTATTTCAGCATGTCTATTTGCATCCTAAAATCATGTGAGCGTAGCATGTCACAGGATTAACTCGACTTTTTTAGCCTCTCACACAGAGACACACACATTCACACACAAACACAGCTGTGTCTTGCTATCGTTGTGAGGTATTTCCACTGAGTCACATTATCATCCCAATATTACATCTACTCCTAGCTGCAGTAACCTCAGTAAGTAAATATTTTTACTCCTGTAGTTTTTAAATAAATGCTGGAACTTTCTTCATTAAGAGGACCGGTCCTCACATAGAAAAATCCCATCTAATACAGAAAAAAGTATGACAATTCTTAGGTTATAATGTCTTTTATGGCACAATTATGGCACAGTTCTCAGAACCACTTAAAACATGTCCACTGCATCTTGCTATCTTTGTGTGAGGCTCTTCCATTGAGTCCCATATTTACTAGTAAATACAACAGCTACACCTAACACAAACCGTAACACTTAGTGACTAAAAGCAAATGTTTTTACTGTTTTATTTTTCTTAAATTAGTGTTGGAACTTTCTTAGTAAAAGTTGTCTTTAAAAGGCGGGCTATGCATACAGGAATCTTCCCTAACACAATAATTGGGGCAGTTGATAGTGTAACGGTTAGGACGTTTGCTCCGTGATCGGAAGGTTGTTGGTTCAAATCCAAGGACTGGTAAAGGTATCACTGAGGTACTCATGAGCAAGGTACCATCCCCACGCACTGTTCCCCGGGCGCTACCCTTGTTAGCCGCTCACTGCTCCTTCACTGATGGGTCAACTGTAGAGGTCACATTTCGTTGTGGTGCACTGTGTGCTCTGCTGTGGTGTGTTCACTCACTCACTTTCAAATATCAGAGAATTCCCAGGTTTTCCTGTATCCTGCATTAAAACATTTGCAGAGTTCTTTCATCAAGTCCTATAATTACTAGATGTAAATATATTACTACAGCTACAGCATTTACATTTACAGGCATTTGGTAGACACTCTTATCTAGAGTTAAGGGTCTTGCACAGGGACCCAGTGATGGTAGTGCTGGAGGTAGGATTCGAAACTACAGCCTCCTGGTCCAAGGCAAACATCCTAACCACTAGACCACCACCACCACTACCGACCCAGCCAACCCAAACCCTAACCTGAGCAAACAACAGCAAAACTTTTTACTTTTTTAGTTGTTTAAATAAACCTGAAGAGGACTTTATCTCACAGAAAAAGTGTCTGATCGAACCCAAAAATGTGACAGTGTGATAAGGTCTTTTATTGGACAGTAAGTAATCATAACCAGTGTTGGGGAGTAACGGAATACATGTACCGACGTTACGTATTTAGAATACAAAATATGAGTAACTGTATTCCGTTACAGTTACCGTTTAAATAGGTGATAATTAGAATACAGTTACTTTGTTGAAATAAATGGATTACACGGCGGCCTTTTCCTGTTTCATATGTTAGGCTATCCCCTCTCTATCCCCTCTCTAATTTTGGTAATTCCACGCATTGCCGCGAGAAGCACCCCAGACGCGGGCGCGCGCATTTGATGACTTCAGCCTTTATACGAACTACCGTCCATAAACATTAACGTTCAATTCGTTCCTACACTCTGTTAACACCAATGAGATGAGGGCAAAATTACTCATATTCTTAAAAATAAAAAACCCTACGCAAACTTAACGTTTGTATTGTTGAATGTTGAATGTAACAGCATCATATGCAGCGTTAGAAGGGGGTGCATTTCCTGGCAGGGGGCTCTGCCATAAAAAGCACCCCCCTGTAACTTCTTTTCTAGGTGTTCAGTCCCAACAAATTTTGGAAGTTATTCTTGTCAGACCATGATGTGTAACTGGTGCAAATATTATGAATGTAACAGCATCATGTGCAGAGTTAGAAGGGGGTGCATTTCCTGGCAGGTGATCTGTTGCAAAAACCTCCCTTTAAATTTGTTTGAGGTGGTTTAGTGCTGAGATATTATTTTAGGTTATCATATTTTAGATTTTAGATCCAGGCATATTTTTATTTCTTCAAGTGACTTTAGTGAGCAAATGATTTTATTAGTGAGTGTTGTTCATAACAGGCCTCTCTAGATTCAGTTTAATGTTTTCTCAAACAGTGACATTTTTAATGACCCTAAACATGTGAAAGGTGTTGCTTGCTATAACATATGTTTATGTATAATACAAAATGTTACTTCCTACCAGAATAGATACTTGAATTTTAGTCATGATTTCAGTAAGTATAGCATGGCCTTAAACAATAATCCATTACACTAGCCAGGTAAATGTGTGCAGTTTGCATGGAATTAAATAGCTAGTGGATTGTGCACTTATAATATTGGTAAAATATTTATTTCAAAGCTTTATGAAAAATACGACACATTTCGCCGTTTTTGTTCACTTTTTTTTTTTAATGAAACGTTATTGTTTACAAGTTTGTGTAAGGTTTTTTATTTTTAAGAATATGAGTAATATGAGTTGCTTCTCGTGGCAGGGGTGCAGATTTCGACACGACACCTGTCTCCCAAACAAACACGCAATAAGAGGCTCTAATGTAAGCGTCCTGTTAATGTTGGTGGCGTCAGTTACACAATGGACCCGGAGCCAGCACAACAGAGCCAGCAGTGCCCAGGCAGGAATGCATTTCTTACTTGGAAATTTCATCTTTCCTCCTCTACCTACAGTAAATATATTGTCTATTCAGGGAGATTTGGGCTTAACAGCCAAAAGGTAGAGAAAAACAAACAAGAATTTGCAGGATGTGATTGCTACATTCATGTAGTTGTAAAAAGCATGACAATATATTAAGTAATCCAAAGTATTCTGAATACGTTACTCACATTGAGTAACTTAACGGAATACACTACAAACTACAATTTGGGGCATGTATTCTGTAATCTGTAGTGGAATATATTTTAAAAGTAACCTTCCCAACACTGATCATAACCACCTAAAGACTTGCCCATGCATACAAAAACACACACACATTGGTCAGTTAAATTCTCACAAGCATCTAAAAACCTGCTTGTGCATACACAAGTGCACACACAAACACACAAAGACTACAACAGAGCTTGCTCTGTTCATAGCTTGGCCTGACTTGCTGCTGTGTGTAGCCGGCTGGGCACTAACGCTGGGAGTGCGGCCAGTGTTTTTCCCATGATGTAGTTTGGCCAGATAAACGGATGCCATGTTCCAATATGCCAACCTCACCGAGCCTGTGCCAGGTTTGAAGAGGACCATCAGGCATCGCTCTGACCTCACGCTCACTTAAACACACACACATACAGATACACATACATTTGTTTTTAAGACTTTTTGGGGTCTAATCCTCTACTTTGATCATTAAACAGAAGCATCTCTTCCTCGTTCAATTCTTACATTTTAAACTCTTTAATAAGATTTGAAATCAGTACCTACTGGAACTGTTATGGAGGTTTACTCTATATAGAGTATGCCAAAAAGTTTTTCTATTTTTGGTGAGGCACTTTTCCACTTCTCAGTACACTACAGTATGGTAGGCTTTCAGGAGCATTGTCGTCTGCACTCTACTAAAGTATTTTCAATGTCACTTTTCTTCCTACAGTCTTTGATCTGAAGGTTTACCGCCTTTTGTGTTAGCTTGTGTTGTTGTTTGTTCCAGTAAAATGTTTCTCGTAAAATGCCATTGTGGGATATTTAGTAGCGTAACATTATGGGTATTGGCCCCATGATGGAAGGTTGCTGGTTCAAATCCCGGACTGGTAAAGATACCTCTGAGGTACACATGAGCAAGGTACTGTGCCCAAGCACTGCTGCCCATGTCAGCTGCCCACTGCTCCTTCACGGATGGGTCAAATGCAGAGGTCATATTTTGTTGTGGTGCACTGTGTGCTGTGCTGTGGTATGTTCACAATGACAAATAATCACTTACGTAAATTCACTCATTTAAATCCCACCATTGTAGAAAGTACCATACTACACTGTGCAGTGTAAAAGCACCTTTGGTCACCCATAATAGTAGCTATACATGGTACATGAACACACATTCAAGTTTTAGCCTGCAGCTCTTGTCTGGCTTGTGTTAGCAGCGCTGGAGTCTGTGGCCAGGTTACAGTTATTTCAGCTAAAGTGGGATGGATGGATTCTGCAGGAGATGTGAAGTTTCACTGCTGTCAGTCATGATGAAGAACAGTTCCGCTAGCCACTCACCCACACAGCAATATAAAACATTTAAAAGGCATGGCTCAGCACCAGGCTGAGTGAGTGTGTGTGTGTGTGTGTGTGTGTCAGAGAGAGGGAGTGAAAGAAGAGCCAGACGGATGAGAGGTGTTGCTTTAGAGGGTGTGTTCCAGGTCACTGAGCTCTGCCTTTAGTCATATGGAGTCTGTAAGTGCAGCTTTCACAACCGCTTGTACATGTGGGGTCCAAAATAGACTCAGGACAATGAGGGTATGGAGGGATGAGAGGGGAAAGAAGGGGAGTGATGGAAAGAAAAGGGGACAGGGAGAGAGAGATAAAGAAACAGTGGAAGAGAAAGAACTGGAGGGAGATTAGATGGTAAAAGAAGGACAGAGTAAAACTGGGGGAGAAAGGGGAAAGAGAAAGAAGGGAAAACTAAGAAAGGTGAAAAGGGAACGGAAAAAGAAATAATGGAGGTTTAGAGAGGAAGGGAAAAGGAGAAGAAAGACAGCGAGGGCAGAATTCTGTTTAAATTTCACAGTTGCAAAAAGACAAAACCTCAATAGGTTTCACAACTTACTCGTAGACTCATTGCAAGCTATCAACAAAATTTTATGAATTATTATTAAACTTGAGTAGTGCGTTATTACAGCACTGCACCCTCTAAAAAGAGTCTTCCATTAACCCCAAGACATAGTGCTCCAAATATACCTGTCCTTTAACTTATATACTAGTGGGACAGTTGGTAGTGCAATGGTTAGGGCTTCATCCCATGATCGGAAGGTCACCGGTTTGAATCCTGGAATGGTAAAGGTACCACTGAGGAGCTAATGAGCAAGGTATTATCCCCAAGCACTGCCCATGTCAGCTGCCCACTGCTCCTTCACATATGGGTTGAATTCAGAAGTCAAATTTTGTTGTGGTGCACAGTGTGCTCTGCTGTGCTGTGGTGTGTTCACAATAAAAGATAATATTTCAATTTCCTTTTAAATTTCCTAAATTTCCATTCGTTGCCTAATACAAAATGAAAGAGACGGGGGAGAGAGTGAGCGAGAAAGAGAGGGAGAGAAAGAGAAAAGAAAGAAAGACAACAGTTACACTTGATCAGTAAACTGTAGGACTAATGTGATAATCAGATGGCTGTCCTGTAGGCTAAAACCAGCTAATTCGCTACATGAAAATCCAATCTGCTGATTAAAACCTGAGCTTAATTGTGTGCATTTAAATGAAAAAATTAGCAAATTGGAGAGTGATGCTCTCTAAGTGGAGGTACATGTCAGAACTATCTACGCTTGATGAGAAGGTTTACGCAGAACACACTGGATGCTTCTGTGACGTCTTGCAGCACTCATTTACTCAGGCATTATGCTTTTTTTGCCTTGATGTACTGCAGAGGCACTACACATTAGTGAACAAAAGTTTTTGCACCTCCTCAGTGAAGAGGTGTAGTGTAAATAGAGAGAGATTGAATATTGTGTGTGTGTCTGTGTGTTGAGGGGGAGAGAAAGGACTATTGGGTTGCTCTCTATAGGGGAAAAGAGGAGGAGGAGGGTCGATGAAGGGTTGTGACTCCTCTTACAGCTCATCAATGGACTGGGTGTAGTGTAAAGTCCTACTCTCATCACAGATTACACTTACACACACATACACACACACACACACACACACACATACACACACACACACACACACAGATACAAGAACCCCCAACATTTTGTCCCATGTGTGTCTGTTTGTCATTGCAGAAGGTCTACATGTTAATTGGGGAGACGTCATCTATTAATGTAATTGCATTTCTGTCCTTGGTTGTGGTGAACATATTAAGTTCACACATACACACATGTGCAGGTTCACACACATACTCTCATACCCTTGTACCTTGAAACTGTGGTCTCCTAGCAACAAAAAAGCCGAAGGACAGTGGTTGACTCAGGAGTGTGTGTGTGTGTGTGTAGGGGTGTGTGTGTGCATGTTTTTTGTCCACTTCAGCACCTGGTACTATTGTCACTTTCATTGAGATGCATTTAACTCAATATGAAGTATTTCTTTAATAAGTGCTTTACAATTACTTTTTTTCTTGTAACAGGAACATATAAATTAATTACACTCTCTGTTCTCTCTCTCTTCTCTCTCACTCTCTTGCTCTGTCAGTGTTAAGTATAGGAGAAGGGGGCTTTTGGGAGGGCACGGTAAAAGGGAGGACCGGCTGGTTCCCTGCAGAGTGTGTGGAGGAGGTACAGATGAGACAGTATGACCCTCGACTTGGTAAGTAATGATACACACACACAGAAAGCACACACCACCATCAACTACAACACATAGTGTGTTACATAGTAAATGCATTTTTCCTGTGTTGTCCTCTGTTACACATGTTTGGAATGAAATGATTTAGTTGAGGTCCTAGCTGCATTAAATAACCTATTTAAATGCATTGTGAGTCAAATAGATGGAACAATGCATTACTGTTTTGCTGGCAACATCACTGGCCTCTGGCCAACACTCAGTGTTAACATTAGGTTAAAATGGGGACTGAGGTGGATCCTTTTTGAAGACTTTTGAAGAGATTTAGCTGTAGGAAACTGAGGGAAGTACTGAATCTATTCAGAGCTTTGTAGCATGTAGAATGTCTGCATAGATTAGGTGTGTGTTTGAGTGTGAGTGTGATATTTTGATAGATTCATTTTCTTTAAGTGAAGTGCAGTAAAAAACTCAGAGCGTAACATAGCAACAGCCAGTCTTGTCAAAGATTTATTTGTTATTACTGTTATTGTCCGTTCTGGAAAGATTTTCTCCACATTCTTACAACACACACAATTTATCGATGTTCATAGGTTGGCAAATGTTGTCTATGTTTATCTACATTAGCTTAATACTTACACTTAATACTTAATACTTAAATATAGTGGTATTTAAGACTAATATTGTGCAGTAGAGAGCCCAAAACAATTTAAGGAACAAAAAGTACAGACATTTAATGCACCATTTTATTCAGGTCAGTTTCAGCCATCATGACTTCAAACAAATAATTATTTTCAATACTGAACAATTTAAAAATACTCATTATAGAATTGAAGATTAGGTAACATTGGCATGACTCATATGTACACCTTTTCATCCCTTGTTGTGTAGTTCTGTTTTCAGTCCTGAATGTGGACAGCTCCATTATTTCAGCACCAGTGTCAGTGGACAGCGCCCTAGTGGTCATTCTGAATATGTGACTCTGCACGGCAAAACCAGTCGCTTGTTGCAACGGAGGTTTCCGAGAAAAACGACTGTTTATGTTGCGTGGGGTAAAATTTTGGATTTTTTGTTTTTAGTGTTTTGAAACAGTGGAAGGTCTATACTGTACTGTTGTGAATAAATTTCGCTGAAAACTTACCCTTTCCATCCTAAAAACGTGACTTTCTTGAGGTGAGGAATTCAATTCCAGCAGAATGTTAAAAGTTTCTGTTTTGACCGCTCTACTTCAATATTTACAGTAAATCCACTCGTTGACTAGCATGAAGATATTTCTCCGGAATCCATCTTCAGCTCCCGAGTTCAGTTAACCTAAAGCAGGTAGGCTATCCGTGTGGCTGTAAATGCAGTGTAGCCTACCGTAAATGCAAACGTAGCTGCGACCGCACCAAGCGTCTGTGAATGCTACAGCGATAGTCAACTTCAAAGGCAGATTTCTCCGTTTCTCACTTGGTGTGACAGTAGAAACCCGACTCCTTTGAATGTTGATATCTCAGTTATATGTCATCTGAATCATTCGATATAGGTATCGTTTTGAAGGTAGATTTATGCCCTTTCATGAAAACATAATAACTCAATTTTGAAAATTTGCGACAAGTGACTGGTTTTGCTGTGTAGAGTCACATATATTATCCGTTAATAACATTGCAAATATGAACAAAAGATATGAAATATGAACACATATGAAGTATCACACCAGATACAGGCAGAGGGTATACAAATATAACACACCATTCTCATATAGGGCAGTTGGTGGCATAATGGTTAGAGAGTTCACCCCATAATAGGAAGGTTGCCCGTTCAAATGTCAGACCAGTAAAGGTACCACTGAGCACTGGTCCATGGGCGCTGCCCATGTTAACTGTTCACTGCTCCTTTATGGTTGGGTCAAATGCAGAGGTCACATTTCATTGTTGCATTGTGTGCCTTGCTATGATGTGTTCAGAGTGACAAAAAATTATTCACTTACACTCACTTCTTTATAGCACCAACTAACTGAATTTGATCTAAGAGTGATCTAATATAGCTACAGAGAACAATGATAACTAAAGGATTAAAATCTAGGGAAAGTGTTATTCAGCCTTTTGGTTCTGGTCAGATCCATGTCTAAATGCTCTGCATGCTGTTCTCCTCTCTACCAGCTTAGTTTACAGATTTATGCACTTTAGTATTACTTTGTACTTGAGTAGGACTACAGTTTTAGTCTCTGTTTCTGTCAGACTTGCCCTTGTTTTGAGATGTGGCATTAAGGCATGTCTGATCTTTTACATGCCGATTTGTGGTTAATATAGATTTCAGTAAGATATTGTTTTAAGGTTGTTCTGAAAGCATGCAAGTGTCCTGCTGCAATAACAGGATAATGTAGTAAAACCTGAAACTGATCCTGATCTCAGCGGTTTCTAATGGGTATCTAATTTCTGTGTCTTTACTGAAGTTAGTCTTTACATTTCTAGACTGTTGTCTAGAACACCTTGTGTTTCCTAGTTACAGTGACAGTTCCCCTGGAACAACTAAGGGTTAAAGGCCTTGCTCAGGGGCTCACTGGTAGTGGTGCTATAGGAAAGGTAGAACCAGATTCAAACTCACTTCTTGGTCTTTTGGCTTTTGTGTGCCATTTATAGTTTTGGTACTGTTTTTCTAGATGAGAAAAATGTGCTTTTTAAACCCCTATAATCTTGTGATGCTTTGTTTCAGTACCTAGTCTCCTAGACAGTTCCTTCATTTTCTTGACTCTATGTGCCTGTCTGACTGAGCGTGTGTATGTGAATCTTATGATAACTGAGGAAAGCTCTTCGGCCAGGAAGCCAATATGTTTCGCCCCAGTGAAGCGAGGAAAGCAGTCCTGTCTACAATTAACTTGCCCAAACAAGTCCCCATGCATGCCAGTGTGCATGTGTGTGTCCTGGTAATCTAATATTTCTCATACTGTGGCTTTATCTCAGTGGGACCAAAAATTATATACTTAATAGTGGCATAAATAATACTAGTTTGCTTATACTCACCAGCCCTCTCTCTCTCTCTCTCTCTCTCTCTTTCTTTACCCCTCTCTCTCTCTCTCTCTCTCTCTCACTCACACAATTATCTGTCCATCTGTCTGTATTTCTCTCTCAGACTCACAGTTTACATCTGTGCGGTGGTGTGTACTGTGTGTGGAGTGTGGCCGCTGTGAGGGAGAAAGGGGGAATCCATGCTGCATGTCTAGAATCAATAAATACACACTTCCCTGTAAGGTCCCATACAGACCTGCATACCAAAGGTTTACTGCAGGGAACTCCCTCCCTCCATCTCTCCCTTCGTCTCACCCTCTCTCCCTCCTCCCATGCTTGACTGGATGACTCATTCTTCTATGAATCACCCAAATAGTCTATTCTATATATAGTGACTTTTAGGAGTTTGGGTGCAGAAACTCCATGTTTTGCTGTTGTTTTGCTTCACTCTTAGTTGCTTTAGTTGTTCTCTCTGACTTTCTCTCTGCTTCCATTGCTCCTTGCCACTCTACCTCCATCCCAACTTTTCCCATAACAGTTCTGCATGAGCTTGAGCTCACTTTTTCAGAAATATAATGGACTGGTCCCTGATATTCTGTTTGAGCAAGGTCTTTCTGTATGTGTTGTCTTCTTGTTTTTGTAGTAGATACTTCATCTTAACACAGGTTTGCCCTCTATGCTGTAATTGCAACATATTTATTTGCTCAGTCTGCTATATTTACATGCAAACAGAAAGAGCAAAATGATGTGAAAATTAGATGAATTAGTTTAAGCAAATGTAAATTATAGTGTCATGAATGTAAATCATTGTGATATAAATTACATTATTTCATGCACCCAGTCTTCATAGTGGAGGAAATGCACACATTTCCTCTTTAACCACTCTTAACTCTCTCTTCATGCACAGCATGTTTAGGTCTGCCATTGATTTTATGCCTCTCTTCTTGTCATGCCTTGTATGTGTGGTGAATCCAGAGCATTTGCTTACAGTAAGTTAGATTAGAGAAAAAAGTGTGTGTCTAGCTGTGTTTAGCATGAAGAAATTCTGGTGTAGAAAACCCTTAGGCTTTCATGAATTGAACCCAAATTAATAGTGTTGAGATGACAGAGAGATTAAGAGAGTTAAACATCTGTGGTCACACTCATAGCAACAGCAGTACTGTGATAAAAATCCAGCGATCAGTGATTATTTGTCATTGTCAACATACCACAGCATAGCACACCACAACAAAATGTGACCTCTGCATTTGATCCATCTGTGAAGGAGCAGTGGGCAGTGCCTGGGGAGCAGTGCTTGGGGACAATACCTTGCTCAGGAGTACCTCAGTGGTATCTTCACCGGACCTGGGATTTAAACCGGTGACCTTCTGATCACAGGGCGACTGCCCTAAGCGTTACCCTACCAACTGTCCTAATTGTCCCAAGTTTCATTGTCTATTTTTCAATATTTTAGAGGACATTCAGGTCTTGCCCCGCACACTGACAGAGTTCTGGTCAGTATTTATAAGCTTTATTGGATAGACAGTAGGAGATAAAAAAGGGAGTGACACTTTCCTGTTTGTGCTATTAATAGTGCCAGTTTGTGTGTGAGCATGTTCCTGTCCTGCTGTCCTCTATAAAAATAGCACCCCATCAAACAGCCCTACCGCTCCCACCCCACCTCACCCCAGCCCTTACTCAGGGTTTTGGGCTTTCACCAGAGTAGCACTGAGTAATTCCAGTCAAACTCAGCCTCACTCATTCTTCCTGTGAGTCTTATTCTGACTGATTGAAGCTACATTCACAAAAGTAAGGCATGATGTGGTGGCACAAAACCCTTGGCTTATTTCTAGATCCCCGTATACAAATGTGTGCCATTGACAGAGATTTTTGCCTGTTTAATGGTCACTCCGTGTAGTACAGAAAGCCATTACATCAGAAATTGTATTAACCTCTCTCTGAGTGTATTCTTTAGTGAGCCAAGGGAATCACTCGGACATTTGTGTGCTCTCTTCTGCGGTATGAGGCAGGTTAGCACGGCATGAACAGAACATCTGCATATGCTGTTGTCTGGGGAAATACCCCATAGGCTGTTTTAGAGGAAGGTAGAATATGTCAGTGTGTTGCCTCATTGAATTTCATGTTTTGTAAATACAGTTTAGAGACTGGCTGTTATATGATTTATAATTCAGTATTTTAAAGACAATACAGTATTTAAAAATCTGATGATAATAATATATCTTCCAGGTGACAGTAGTTAGTACTGGCACCCCACAGCAAGAAGGTCCCAAGTTTGATACCCAGGTTGGCTGTGGGAGCTATTCTGTGTGGGCTTGGTGTGCTCTCCTCGTGGTTACGTGGGTTTTCTCTAGGTGTTCTGGTTTGCTCCCACACTCCAAAAGCATTAAGTTTAGGTTGATTGGTTACTCTAATTCGGCTCAATAGGTGTGGGTGTGAGTGTGTATGTCCTGCGATGTGTTGGTGCCTACCCATGGTTGGTCACCGCTTCACACCCATAGTTCAAGGATAGGCTCCGGTACTCATTACCCCCATTGGAATTAAGCAGTTAAGATAACGAATTATATCAGAATCAGAAAACTTTATTTATCCCGAAGGAAACTGCTCACATCATGACTGCACAATTCACAAAGACACAAGGACAGAATAATAAAGAATAAGAACCCAAGTATATATATTCCAGCATTTATTTTCAGAAATAAAAAGTTACATAAGAGTCCTCACCAAGATGATATGGCATAATGCAGTTTATATTAAACTTGCGTTCATAAATCATATTTTGATCAAAAATGTAATTAAGTTTTAAGAATCAAATATCTAAAACCACAAAAAGCCAGAAGAGGAGCTGTGCCGTGCCTTCTAGTTAATAAACTACACCATCACAATACTCATAACATGGATAATAGATACATCCTCAATCTTTCTTTTCATTTGTTTAATTGTCATTTTTCTGCTGTAATGATACCAGTTCATCTGCGGTTACCCCTTTGGATGATAATAAGAGAATGTCAATTTATTTTTTGTTTTCATACACCAGTATGAAAACAATAGCAATGTGACACAATACTGAGAGACATAGTAATGGTTGCAGAGTCTGTTCAGGAAATCTTGGTCTGGGAGTTGATGTCAATATTTCTGTTTCTTGTGTTGCAACTGGAGCATGAAAGATGGGTCTCTGTTACCGTCGTCTGGTGAATGTGAGGAGAGCGGCACAGAGAGCTACAGTGGCCAGGCATTGTGTCTGCATGTCTCTCTCTTCTCTCTTGGCTGCTTTTATGGTACTGCTGATGTGTCTGCATCCCGCTCAGCTGGGCCTCATTATGGCTCTGCAGCTATGTGGTGTTCTGCCTCTATGTTTACAATGGCGCTATCTGTTTTAATGGCTCTGTCCATGGTGCTGAAATGAGGAACGTGCTGAGACAGTGTACAGTTCAGCTGCCTTTGATGACCCAGAGTATTTGAGGTTACAAGCCTAAAGAATTCTGTGTTTCTTTGTAAGATTATAAAATGTATGACAAACTGTATTTGTATAAATGGAAATGAATATAAAGGGAAAGAAGTGAAGGGAAAAAATGTGATACAACATCATGTTTAGACGGCAGATGTAGAACAATGTTGTATTCAACTTGCATTCCTGTAACTAAGGGGAATTTCTGAGTGTGCTTATGGATATTGTGATGTTTTCTTTCATAAAGCTATAGTGAAAATAGCATTACTTAGTTTATTTAATTTAATTTAATGCAAAAGCATAGATATTTGCATATGGTTCTACATCTGTCTTTTTAAAAAATGATGACTTTATATCTGTGATGTAAACATATAATCCTGGGCTACCTGTGGCTTCACATCTGCATTATTTAGCTGTAGAAGGTTTGAGTGAATGAGTGAGTGAGAGATTATTTGTCGTTGTGAACACACCACAGCACAGCGCACAGTGCACCACGATGAATTGTGACCTCTGCATTTGACCTAACCATGAAGAAGCAGTGGGCAGCTGACGGGCACCGCCCAGAGAGCAGTGCTTGGGGACAGTACCATGCTCATGACTACCTCAGTTGTACCACTACCGGTCCAGGACTTGAACCAGCGAACTTCCGATCATGGGTACAACTCTCTAACCCTTACACTACCAACTGCTCCACTGTTTGTAACCAACAGTGTCCCATTGATAATGTAGATTCCAGCTGTCCATGCCCTGGTGCAAACTGACAGGCAGAATTTTGTGATCACAGTGTACACTTAGTCAATACTGTGATATTTCATGAAACTCATAAAATAAAGATGAAAAGGTTTACATCACTGCCAGAACACCCTGCGAGGGTTTGATCAATTCTTCATTCCTCTAGTGAAAAGCTAACTGAAGTTATAGGCAAGCTGATGCCTAGTAATTTTTGCTTTTTAATGATAGAGACTCTGCTGGTTTTATGAGGCTCTGAACAGATATTTTGCACCAATGAGCTGGATTTATGTGGAGCAGATTGCTGAAAAAACAGGGCAGGAGTATTACCGCAGGGACTATTTTAGAGACACTGAGATTGTGTGAGAGAAGGGTTTGTGTAACAGTGAATGTGTGTGTAGATGTGCATGTTGTGCTAAGTGAGTCTAAGGTCTAATAGGAGACAGTAGCACTGTAATAGGTTTTGTTGTGTCTGGCTCTTTCTGGTGGGTTATAACTCTTTGTCAGAGCTTGCAGCTCTACTGTTTTGAAATGATTGTGTTTTATTGCGTTGCTAGGCCTCCAGCGTAACCATGACTGTATGTTTGATGAGATATCAGTCTGGCCTGTGGCTCTGCCAGATATGCACACTCACAAAGACACACTGTCATGGTGCTTTGTCACCACAATGATATGAATTTTACACATCATAAACACATTCTGACCTGGAGACAGCAAGCTTAAGCATGTTTTAGTTTAGTCATATTAACAATCATATGAAATGTCCTGTAACATATCATGTTCTATAACAACCTTTTCAAGCTGTAAAAAGGAAAAAATAGCATTACACAGTACATTTTATTATGAATCAGTGATGTGGACAATATTTTTGTTACTATGTTTTTAGCATTGTAATAGACCAGAGAAGGGAAGTAACAAAGTACAAATACTTCATAACTGCACTTAAGTAGAATTTTCGTTTGTCTGTACTTTACTTGAGCTTTTTTTTGGTGACAACTTTTAGCTTTTACTGCGTACATTTTAGGATGAATATCTGTACTTTCTACTCCTTGCATTTTCAAATCAGGCTTGTTACTCTGCATCTTACCTGTTCTGTATCAATAATGTGCGCCATCCAGACACCATGACAGATTGGTTGAGGCTTAAAAACGTAGTAAACATGCACAGAAAAGACAATCCCATTGGTGTATTTGTCTTTGCACATGGCATTCAACACAATAAAGCGAGAGAGAGAGAGAGAGAGAGAGAGAGAGAGAGAGAGAGAAACTACAGGTGGCAACTAAAGAAGCTTAGCTCGACAAAATTCACTTCAATTCACTTCAGTTTATTTAAAGTATATTGTGCTATTTACAGCGCTATAATATTTTTGTATGAGGCTTTAAGGATAGTGGGAGTTATCATGCATAATGTTGGTAATGAGCAGTGCAGCTTTATGTATTCATGTGGCTTTATTTTTCTTTGCTTGTGCGCTACATAAAGCTTGGACATGGAGTCCAGTCAACTTTGCCCTAAAATGGTGGTCTTGTCCATTGCAAGGGTACTTTATACTTTTATACATTAAGTATGTTTTAGAGCCTGTACTTTGACTTGAGTAAAGAAGTCGAGTCAATACTTTTTATAACTAGAGTCTTTTAATGTATCTATACTTCTACTTGAGTGAAGAATGTGTGTACTTTTGACACCTCTGTAATAGATAAAAAGTTTAAGCTCTATTCTTGGACAGATAAGCACCTACCATATTTTCATCTCGTCTTATGTCTGAACGGGATGGAAATATTTCCCCAGTATCACCTCTCAAAGGTCCCACAATTCATAATCCCCCTTTTATTGCTGCTAAAAAATAGCACATATCTCACAAAGGGAAACAGACAAATGCATAGTATGTGCTTGACCACTAAATCCATCCTTCTATCCCTTCACAAACATGGGTTGACTTTGCACAGGCCAGACCACAGAGATACATGCAGGCATGGAGGGAGATAAAAGTCTAAGATTAAGTAAAAGTGTTGAGGATGGAGTGAGATGGTGGAGAGCGAAGGTGAGGGGAAAGAGGCGATGCAGAAATCACATCAGTATCGGCCTGGAGTCTGAGCGGCATTATCAACCGGGGAGGGAAACCAGCCGCCACCCTACTGCTCTGACCCATTTACCGCAGACTGTGTGCGTGTGTGTGTGTGAGGGTGTGAGGGTGCCTGCTCGTATTACTCTCCTTTTAAGGATATGTAGCAATAACAGGAAAATGGGCTTTTTAAAAAAAATTTCTGCAGTATATTTTGGTGTTCATGAGGAAATATACTTTTTAAACAGTGCAGCTTTTATCTAAAAATCATGGTGTTTAGGTTTTAGCTTTGCACTATTTAGGTGCAATTTTAGTTTACTCATTTGTGTGTTGAGATTGTGTGCAAACCTGTTCTATTTTATACTACATAAGGTGCCTTATCTGAGAACCCAGCCAGCAAAAGGGATTGAGGAGAAATAAAAGGAGAAGGAACCTTAAAATCAAGCACAGAGACATGCACACAGCTGCTTAACAAGGACAAGAGAGGTTAAAGAGGGAGGTGAGAGAAATTGAGAGTTAAGCAGATCTGTCAGCCTGCAGCTTTCCTGTACGATTAAGGAGTACAAAGAGAGAACCAAGACTTTGTCCTTCAGCCAGCAGCATCCAGCCCAACCTGAGTTCCAGGATGAGTTCTGCTGAAAGTGCAGATTAACAGGAACTAGCCCTATACGTACCGTCAGGGCTCCATATCTGCAGACTTCACGTGTGTCACATACAACACTGCAGTAACAGGGCTCATCTGTGTACTCGTCTGGAGAGTACTATAGTGATAAATATCAATGTTTGTTTGACTACATGCTTTTGTTGTAAACAGAATAATAAGTTTTCAGTTGAATATGATTTTGAGGTTTAGTGTTGATGAACAAATTTCTATCTTCTATGCTGCTGCACTAAAACATTTGGTGTGATTTTTATTACAAATAAGAACTTCTTCTTGTTGAACTGTTTCATCCATTAATATGCCTGAAGGCTGGGTTGGATTTTGATTCTGCTGAAGCTGGAATCTTATATAACTATGTGTACTATGCTGGCTGTTGCCATAATCTCACACTGCCCTGAAGGCTTGCTGTGGTGCAGTCACCTCTTATTTGAATTATTATGGTGATTTCTGAGCTGTTTCATATATACTCCTGTGCGTAAGAAAGTGTGTATTGGCCTGGGAAAAAGAAATATGTGTGGAAAAGTAGCTGCTCAATTCTCGAAATTTTTTAGACTCATGCACACAGACTAAACTTGTTTAATCAGGAGGGATAATTTCCAAGGACTTTACCAATTCAGAATGGAATTAAGCAGGAACAGAGGATTTGAGTCTTCTTGTGTCAAGTGTCCACTTTTAACTGATCTTTATACAGCGGTGTGGTGGTAATGGTCTAGTTATTAGGATACTCGCCTCTTTACCAAGAGGCCATGGGTTCAAATCCTTCCTCCAGCACTATCAACAGGAGCAAGACCCTAAACCACAAGTCTCTCCAGGGAGACTGTCCCTGTAATTAGAAAATGGAAGTTGTTCTGGATAAGAGCATTTTATAAATCCTGTAAATGGAAATGTAAAAAAAAAAAGCATGGATGTGCGTGGTCAAGCCAAGGGCACATTAGTATTCATATGTGGTTATTCTTTGGGGAATAATGAGTTTTATATACAATCAAACAATTTGATTATGTCCTAATTGAGGTTGCTTTGAGTATAGGTTGGTACAGCATGACTTTGTGACCTTTTTCAACTTTAAATGAGCATGCAGCTTTAGGAAACGTGTTCTAAAATTGTTCCCAGGTTTGAATTACAGAGTGGATTGGCTTGTGGGGGTCTTTTTTTCCTCAGTAGGCTGAAGATTATTGTTGTCGGTAGGGGATTACTTGGCCATGATTTGAATCAGTGTGTTGAAAGCTTGAAGCTGTGTGATTTGTGGCTCATTCCTTCCCGCTAATGGGCCATTTGAGGAATGATAGATAAGCTTTCCTCTGCTAACACCTTGGCCTTGCTTTTAAGATGTTTTCCCCCTCGTGTGTTCAGAGTGATTCTTGATTTATCTGTCTGTTTTTGAATGAGGTTACATTTCGGTGTGTGTATGTTTGTGCATGCGAGTGTGTGTGCGCGTCTGTGTTTGTGCAGGTGTGTGTGTGTCTTTGACCCTCAGTTATGATTGTTCTTTTGCCATCTGGTGTAAATGAGTCTCAGCTGTGCTAATCCCAAACTGTTGCTCATCCCTCAGATTAAATTCGGAAGTGATTACCAAATTACCGAAAAGCTGCAAATGAAAAGTGAATGTGATGTTCACATAAATACTTAATTTGTGAATGTAAACAATTTCAATATATTATTCAAAATGATTGTTGTGTTTCAGATGACAGTTGATAAATGAATCACACACAGCAGTTAGCAGACGCTCTTACCTAGAGGGAAGTCCATTTTCCTAATTTCAGGAAGAGTCTTCCTGAGAGCCACAAGGGTCTTGCTCAGTAGAATTCGACCCTATGACCTCTTGGTCCAGAGACAAGTATCCTAACCACTACACCACCAACACCCCAACATTAGACTCTGGTGAGACTCGAACCCACAGCCTTTGATTGGCTTTCACACAGAGCCTGGACCTCCTGTTTACTAGACAGGCTCTTTAACCAACTAATCCACAATGCCACACTTAATCTGAGTATTGGGTGTCCATTTAGGGGTGCGTTTCCCAAATGCATTTAAACGCACTGTGTGTGGATGCTTGCGACTGTCATGTGGAATGCCATCACTCGCAAAAATGCTCCAATTCAGTCTAACCTTTCCCTTTATTACAAACACATATTTTAGCTGATAAATAACAACAACAATCACAATAGGGCCATTTACTTGACATTATTCCGGACAAAAGTCAATCGCATTATTGTGACACGGCTCTGAGTCGCGGCAC
The DNA here is from genome assembly GCA_032718565.1 of Distichodus sexfasciatus. Classification (NCBI taxonomy): domain Eukaryota; kingdom Metazoa; phylum Chordata; class Actinopteri; order Characiformes; family Distichodontidae; genus Distichodus; species Distichodus sexfasciatus. The sequence continues at coordinate 6,632,637 of JAVGVS010000007.1, read as the reverse complement.
AGGTGAATGTGGGAATTGTAGTTGTCACCAAGAAAGAGAGAATATATCGAGATATATATTGTGTATCTCAATATAGCTTAAAAATATCGCAATATTATTTTAAGATCATATCTCTCAGCCATACTCTTTCTCCCCCTCTCTCTAATACACACACACACACATCTCTCTCAAACACACACGAACATGGATGCAAACACGTGTCATTAAAATGCTAATGCAAGCCATACCTTCTCACATCTGCAGCAGCAAAGATCACAGTCTTATGTGGGACGAAATTAACTTTTGTGTTCTCTCTCTGAATATTTTAAGTAGCATAAGTCATTTTAAGCAGACATTTTCCATCACAATCACCTGATTTACCTCTTCAGGTGCCGATAGTTTTGTGTCAGCATCCATCAATCGAAGGACAAACCACAAATCACCAGAGTGTTAAATGAATATTCATGAATTCCATGATTTTTACCTTACATAGTACAGTCGTGCCAGTACAGTCTGAATCATAGTTGCTTGTGTTAATATATAGATATGCATACCTTCTGGTGCAAAAGTGTGTTTTGTGTGTGTGTGTGTGTGTCTGTAAGACTGTGTGCACATGTGTAGTCAGCAGATTGTCCTTCAGTAGAACAGCAGGGCATTGATTTTCTAGTCCAAAGTCCAATCACTTAAATCTACCAAGACTTGAGACATCAGCCCTATTAACAAGTGACATTGCTTCAGGATTAATGAGACAGATCTGTCCGTGCATGCACGCACACGCACACACACACACACAAAAGTCTTTCTACACACTGATGATGGGCAGACATGACTTCACACTCCTCTTACACACTGAAGATGTTGCTCGACTGTTTCTTTTGAATGTTCCTGCAATAACGTTTCCCACTTTTATTTGCAGAAACAAGAGAGGATCGTAACAAGAGGCTGTTCAGACACTACACTGTGGGCTCCTACGACAACTTTACCTCTTATAGGTAGGTTGGTATGAGTGTGTGTGTGTCTGTATGACTGTGTCTGTGTGTTTAATGTCAACTTTCTGACGTATCTATTTCTGTAGTGTATGTAAATGTGGGACAGTGTTCAAGGTTTTTCTGCCATCTAGAGGCCGGAATGGGTTAACACACAAACTTGAAAAGTTCCCGGTGCTCTGCATTTGTCATTTCAGATGTCTGTGTGTGTACCTGATGATAATATCTTATCCTTATGACAGCTGTCCAGCAGTAATGGCCACAACTCAGAGAAACAACATCCTTCTTTTTATCTTGGCATCAGTGTTCAGATCCAACATGAAAGCCACCGTAAAGGTTTTATACGTAGAGAATGTGTGTGTGAGCAACATGAGACCACCCTCCTCCTTGTCCCGTTTAGACGAGTCAGGGACGAAGGGATTTGGACTGAGAAGGGAGAGAAGAGGGGTGGGTGATTTAAGCGGAGGTGTGGAGGGAGAGGATTAATGACTGGAGTCTCTCTGTCAAACTGAACATCTTCACTCCATCCATCTTCCTTCAGTCGCTCTGCCCGACAACAACAAACAGCAAAAAGGGCTGCTAGCGAGAGGAATTTCACGTCCGTGCCTCGCTCCTGAGCGCCGGCCCACGTGGGTGCTTTTGTGCTCCGTCACAATGACATGGCTTTTGCTTTGATTTACCACTTCCACCAGATTGTGGAGGCCGTTTTTTTGGCATCTTTTTACTGACTAACTCTGCAGTAACTTTAACTGCCGGGTTGAATAAATCCACATGGTGCCCCAGTCGTAACTTTAGGATTGGAGATGGGCCCAGCTGCACAGTTGAGTGGTTCAGAAATATTGCTTGGATTTTGTTCTTTCATCCCTTCATTCAATTAAAGTGGCACACCGCCCACAGACTTATGCTAAAAGCTTTCATTAGTTTTTATTTGCTCATTAGCTTTCATTCACTATTAGCTGCATGAATGTCTTCAGGCTGAAGTGCACCTTTAACCAGGTGAGCTTAGTTATTAGTCAGAGTGTATGTTGGTAAAGTTTGAGAATTCATAGCGTGAGCATGGGAGTGTGTGTGTGTGTGTGTGTGTGTGTGTGCTGGCTGTCTTTAGTGATGGGGGGCTGCTTCATTAACATGCTCTCTGAATTCAGTGCTCTCTATCAAAATGTGCTTCATTTTGTAGTGTAAACTATGAGAGATGTATTTACAGTACCACTCTTATGATTTGCTAGGAAAATACCACAATACTGTTCCTCAAGAAAGTCTGGCTCTTTGGAATTAAAATATGAAGAAATTAGGGATGGCTCAAAACTGTAGTAAAGTACTGTTGGTTTGTGTCTGCATCCACGTACTTGATGTACATTTGTTCTCTATATTTAAAGCATTTAGTACACACTCAACTCCTAATTTCAATTGATGTTTTCTGATTTTTTGCAGTTTATTTGTCAGTATACAAAATCTACATTGATTACATTTTTATGCTTTTTGCACACAGTGCCTCAATTATATCATTTCAATAATGTTTGCCTTCATGTGGTGTTACACATTTTTTTCTGTTCTCAGAGCACTCTGAATTTCCACATAAAGGTTTAGTCGACATGTTTGAATTTTATACTGAAGCTTCCACACAGCCAGGTGGATAAATATAACAAAGGGGATGGCTCGTCATAAATTCTTGCAGTCATTGTTGAGTTGTTTTAGAGTTCAGCTTAACGCTGGCGCAAAATAGTTCATAGTGTGACTCAGATAGTAGCACAGTTGTTTTTTACATTTTAATACTCAGTGTGCTGTTCAAGAGATCTAGCCTGCTATCTGTTAGTCTGGACATTGTATTTAAGTGATGTTATTCCATCAGGAACGATTTTTAATCGTTCAGTTGGTCACATTTTTATAAATTTATCTAACAGAGAAAACCTTATGGAATATACGGTTCTTCACATTTCCCAAGTAGTCCTCTGTTTTATTGAGGGGCTAATGAAAAGTGTCAAATTCTGTTATAATGTGAAACGCCCTCTTGTGGATAAAATTAAAGCAGCGGAGTCTAATAATATTGTGCTTTTACTCATAAAATAAGGTGAATGTGGTATTAATGTGGGACTGTAGTTTAGCTTGAGTAGAGGGGTTTTGGGCAGACTGCCGATTTGCTGTGATTAAGGAGAACAGCATGACACTCTGAGCCATTAGTGTGTCAAATTTCAATACACCATCCGAAAATGCTAATGCTTCTAATAAGGAATGAAGGCTGCAAATGAAAGGAGCAGTCAGCATTATGCAAATGAGAGTGAGCCTCTAATTCATTCTTCACTATAAGTCACATATATAGCTTGTTGCCTAAAGTTTTCCCTAAAACTCTTGTTAAAAGTAAATATAGTTACCTTGTTTTCTAAAAATGGATTTCAAAGCACTGAGTAACTCCCCAAAACCGGCAATGAAAGATTGTATCAACCCCAGGTTTATTTAACCCCTGTTAATTTTTCTATGCTAATGTTCTGTACAGTGCTGTCTTGTTGTCTACTGTTAATCTGGGTCTCTTTCCATAAATGAGTCTAAATTGAATATTGCACTGTGTGTCATAACCTCCAAAGGGGAAGGGATGTGAAGCTCAACCGTGAGTTCCCTGTCACACAAAGGCTTATCTGGAGTCCTGTAGGATATTGTGCCTCGCTCTCGTTAACCTAATGTGATGGAATCATCCGTAATTGATCTAATTGATTATTCACTGCCCAATTATGTTCTTGTCACTCCTAATGCATCAGTGATGAACACCCAACACACACACACACACACACAGAAAGAAGGTGGAGGGAAAAGAGGGAGGTAGAGATTGTATTATTATAATTCCCATGATATAACAGTGGTCAAGTTCTGATAGTAGCACTACCTTACTCAGCACAAATGCTGCACTGAAAACAGATTTGATTACACTGTAAATCTGTGTTGGCAGTGTTACAGGGCGATCAGCAGACAAAATACAGGGTCTTTTACCTGTCTAACCTGTCATTTCTGTATGTACAGGGACTCTAGGTCATTTGTTCTTCCTATTTCGTAGGTGACACACATTTTTGAAAATGCTTTTTCTGTGTTAAATAGTAAAACACCTGCTGGTCTATTATTCATAAAGAGCAGTGACCGGTTGTTATAGGTGGGGTGTAATTGCGTTATTTGTGGGATGCGAGAGGTGGTTTGTGTTTATGTGATGACTGAGTCTGAGGGTGTATGAGTGAGTAAGAGCTAAGCACTGAGCTGCATCGGCTGTTTGCACAAATGAAGCCAGCTATAGCCATCTCCACACAACCAGACAGATGGCCAGATGGCTGCCGATGGAGTTTAGGGGCGTGGTCTCTCCCTGTCTCTCTTCATCTTTCTCTCCCCCTCTCTCTCTCATTATGTGTGTGTGTGTGTGTGTGTTCAAGTGGGAGTGGGAGTGAAAGACCACCCTTGCAACTTTCTGTCTGTCTCTCTCTCTCTTTGTGATCATGCTGTCTGTAATTTTGCTCATACTGTGTCCTGCTTTCAATATGTAAAAGTCTTTAACCTCAGCTTTGCTCAGTGTTAGGGGGAAAAGAGAGAGGTGAATGCCCTCATATTTCTGCTCTTCTTTTTAATAGCGTAAAGAGGATGATATTAGCATTTTATCCAATCTCTTAATGCAGTAATGGAGGCTGCTGTGGAGTAGTGCAAAGGGACTAAAACTCCCACCTGGGCATTTTTTTTATCTCATTTTCTTCTTTCCTGTCACAGCTTTTATCCTGATTGGCTCTTCAGCATCAGAGGAAAGGGGTGTTTTCTCTCTCTCTTTTTGAAAACATTCCTATAATATTTTCTTTGGTAAAGTCGGGTGGGAAACCTAAGGAGTGTAATCAAACTGCCCTGCCCACCCTGGCCAGTCGGGGCACTTGTGTGTGGGCATGGTGCTGGATTCTGAGCTGGGTGCCCTCCTCTCTCTTGTTCCCAGTGATTACATCATTGAGGAGAAGGATGCTGTGCTTCAGAAGAAAGAGAATGAAGGCTTTGGCTTCGTCCTCCGAGGAGCAAAAGGTAAGTCATGTTCTTACATCACTACACTTGAACTGTTTCTGACTTCTTAATTAACAGTCCAGTACAAAATGGTGGATCCATTCATCTTTCACTAGACAAAAGATTTGGTTACAGCCCCATTTTCAGCACTGTAGAGTAATGCTTTGACATGCACTCAACATAGAACACCTGGTCAGACATTCCAGCGTGTTTTCATTTGTTTAATTTGCAGGCATATTGTCTTTTTACATACTAAAGAAAAGCCAGTGGGCCAGTGCTGCTTATTTAATGGGTCAGACTGGCCTACGACATTATTTTATGACACATATTAAAGAATAATAAAGGTAACATAGTCAAAGCACATTATGAACATTCACATTTCATTTTTTATCATGTCATAGTTGGCCAAACAGAACATAGTCTGTTTGTAGTCACGCTCAGTTATTTTAATGGGTCATGTTTAATGTTGGTAGTGTAACAGTTAGGGATTTTGCCCTCTGACTCAAGTCCTGGACTGTTAAAGGTACCATTGAGGTACTCATGAGCAAAGTACTGTCCCCAGGCATTGAAAAAAAGGTACCCACTGCTTATTCACAGATGGGTCAAATGCAGAGGTCACATTTTGCTGTGGTGCACTATGTGCTGAGGTGTGTTCATAATGACAAATAACCATTCACTTTAATCAATTTATTACATTTTGCTGCCTCAGTATCTAAGGCCAGACATACAATTGGCCAGATTTTGAGTATACATAGAGTCTGTAAGTGTTTTCTCATTGACACACTTTTGGCTCTGCACTCCAGCAGCTTGGATATGAAGTGAGGTGATGGCTGTGATGAAGTGACTGCTGGTATTATTGCAGAATGAATTATTTTACTGGAGTCTATCACATGATTAGGTGTCTGAAGCAGTGTTGAAAGCAACAGGCTCTCAACAGAAACAGGTTGATTAATTGAATATGATCATGAACTGAGCATGGCTGTGATACAGGCCTGGCAGATTCAACTAGGGGTTTGGGTCTGTGGGTTACAGATTGATGCCAGGGGCAAATGTTTTGCAACCAAATCCTTCTGAGCACTAATTCTAATTCTTTTAATGTTTGAGGCAAGTTAATGCTTAAAGGTCACATATAATACACTTTTTCAACAAATTAAAATAGGTCTATGAGCTCCAGTAAACATGTCTCTGAAGTAGTTCTCAGATTAGGCATTTTCACCTGTTTTTACCCCTCTATTTCAGTCCCTTTCAGTTTAACTCACGTGAAAATAATCGACATGGCTGCTGCTAACAGACCATCCATACAGCCATACATGTTCAACGCAACACTCTGCCGGTAGACTTCTTCATCATGTTTGCTGAAAAATGAGCTTTGAGGAGTCAGTGTTTCTAGGCAAAAAAGTTCAGTAGTCTTGCATAATTTGTCAATTAAAAAATCATCTTTTATGTTGTTCCTTGAAGAGACACTTAATAAAATAAAATCTGTAATAATAATTTTTGTTAGCTAATGCTGATTTCTGCCACCACAACTATCTGACACTGGACATTAGACAGCAGATGTTAGTGTTAGTAGCAAAAATCCATTACATAAGTATTTTAGCATTACTCTAGATGTGTCTTCCAATAAGTATGAAAACATATTTATTTTAAGAACAAAAATCATGGTGTCTTATGGTGAAGCATCATGCTATGTGGTCATACAGTGTGACAGTGTAATCCTGCTTCAAACAAAACACAGTTGTGTTTTACCTTATAGATTGCCAGCAGGACCAGTAAATGTGTGTCGGAGTGCATGTAAAGCATTTGCTTTGGTCTTTGGGGCGGCACCATCCTGGGTGGGAGATATGAGCTCCTAGAGCCATCTGCTACCCTCATGGTCATGTTTTCCATTCTCTCCCTCTCTGTGTCATTCTGGCTTTGAGTCTCAAGACAAAGGACATCATTAGCAGCATGACTGAGAGATCAGTGTTTTCACAGACTCAGACAGCTAACTATTCCCTCAGCCTGGCCCAGTTTAATTATACTCAGTGCAGCTCAGCTGAGCCTCACCAGTGGTCCCAAACTTCACAGCCATTGCCATGGCAACATGAACGTATGTGCTTGTGTTCACTGACCACCATAAAATTTCCTCATTTGGAGAACCTTGAAAATCTTTTTATTGTGTGTGTGCGTGTCTGTGTGTTTAGCGGAGACTCCCATCGAGGAGTTTACCCCTACTCCTGCCTTCCCTGCGTTGCAGTACCTGGAGTCAGTGGATGTGGAGGGTGTGGCCTGGAGGGCGGGGCTAAGGACAGGGGACTTCCTCATTGAGGTAAGGGGCTGCAGCAAAAATCATTTTCCTCTTCTCTGTCATCTGACAGAATTATTTAGTCATTTTGCTCCTACTTTGCTTTTGACTTTGATTAAAACTTGGTCCTTAAGGGTTGAAGGACTTGATAATTGGGGTGTGTGTGTGTGTGTGTGCATTCATGTATTTATTGCATTGTGGGGACCTTTTTGTCCCCTAAAATCACTTGTATCCGTCTGTTTGGGTTTTGTGTGGACATTTGAGAGGTCCCCATGAGGAGAAATGACTTTATAGAAAATGTGCTGGTTTTATTTGAGAAACCAAAATAGGTAAAGGATTAATGCTTTTGGTTACTGAGGTTAAGGTTAAGGTTAGGTGTAGGCGTAAAATTATGTACATCTAGTCATTATGGGAGTCACAAAGATAGTAATACAAGACTCTGTGTGTGTGTGTGTGTGTGTGTGTTGTGTTTCTCAGGTGAATGGAGTGAACGTAGTAAAGGTGGGTCATAAGCAGGTGGTGTCCCTTATCAGGCAGGGAGGAAACAACTTGCTGATGAAGGTGGTGTCCGTCACACGCAAACCCGAATCCGAGGATGTGGTCAGGAAAAAGGGTAAGACACCATTTTTAAGGGGGCAGAACATACACACACGCTGGGAAAGTATTAGCAGAATGCAAAAATAACCACTGTAACGGACATGGGCAAGATTGTGTCGTTTTGAGGTTCTGAATGACAGTTTTGGTCAATTTTCAGTTAATTGCCCTGCCATAACACACACAAGTGCGTGCACACACGTTTTCTCTTGAAGACGCCCATCATTAGTTTGTAAGTGTGATGTGTTTATTTGATCACTAATGCTGATTGGTTGGTTGGTAGGTTGGAGCGGGCAGGGATACTGTTGTTCAGTTTGTATTCTAGCAGAAATATGTATTCCCGACAACAGAAGTTGCTAGGAGACCAAGTCTTTGATGCCACGCGCTAGGACATAGAAGAAGTCTGCATCTGTCAAGTTATCGTCTTAAAAAAGAAAGACTTCATGAGGAAGTGTAGATACATGGTGTGTGCTAACAGAGCTGAATAAAGGTATGGAAGGTGTTAGTGTCCTGTTAAAGGACAAATGATGACTCAGCAGGTCTCATCAGTGTTTTGCAATTGGTGTGTGTACGATGCTGTGTCAAAATCTTAAGTGCACACTCATTTCTTCATGCAGCAAATAGCCAGACTTTCTTTTTCACATCTATTTCACATTTTGCATGTACCTATACTCTCATTTTCATAGCAAATTATAACAAAATGAGAGGTGCCTCAAGACTTTTGCACAGTACTGTGAGTATGTGGTTAGCTTCATGCTCACAGTATTTTCCACTTAAGGAAGCAAAAGAGAAGGAGCTTTAATGCGATTTCATATAAGTCAAGATAGTAAAAAGGAAATGTCTGGCTGGATGATTTGAGACGAGTTTGGGTTTTATTACCTCACTGATGGCTCCACATCTACACAATAATCTATTCTGTATCCATGTAAACCGTCCTTCCTTCTCTCTCTGCAACTCCCACTCAGTCCTGACCCCTCTCTGACCCCAGCGTGTGTTCATGTATCTGCAGAGAATGGCACAGTGAGCAATGTTACCTGCAGCCAGAGATTTTTTGGCATATGTGACTGTGACACTTGCTGTAACCAAGAATATTTTCACAACTAATTCAAAGAAATACGCATTATAATATTACACATGCAGTGTCTCCTATGAAAATATTCAATATATGCTAATAACAAAATCATAAAGCCGAGTGTTCAGAAGCTTGCTACTATTTCAAATATGGATTTCTTCCAACAGGATTTCTGCAAGTGCACTCCACCATTTTACACTATGTATATGTGGTTTGTGTGTATGTGCGTGAGACAAGACAGAGCTTACAGTAGCATTATGACTTAACTCACAGGCTGCAGCACATCAAATTGTAATCATATGCGCAACCACTCACAGAGGTAACTCAGATAATGTGCATGTACTCTGTGATTGTTATGTCAACTTTTGTGATGAGTTTGCCCTTTGTCGCCCTCCCTCTTCCTGTAATACATGCACACACATACACTCACTCACACACACACACACAGTGATGCTTACAGTTTAACTGCATCAACCCAGGCCTTGCTCTTGGCAGAGTTGCCATGGTTACTACAATGAATGTTTGAATCAAGCTTTGCAGTGAGCCTTGGTATTTCTGTCTCTCTGTCCTGTCTTTTCTCTTCTCTGTTCCTTCCAACATTCCTTTTCATGCTCTTTTCCTTCCCTCCTCTTTTGCTTCTTCATTCCTCTTATTCCCTCACTATTCCCATCCCTCCCTCCTTTTTTGTTTGTTAAGCTTACTGTCAAAGTGTAGGGTGTGACTAGTTTGTGGCTGTTTTTTTTGGAGAGAAAACCTGAGGCATCTTTCCCGAAACTTTGAATTCATTTTCCTTCCATCTCTCTCTGTCTCTCTCTCTCTCTCTCTCTCTCTCCCTGTCTCTGCTTCTCTCTCTCACACACCCTGCCTTCTTCTTTCTCCCTCCCATCCTTTCTCTATCCTCATTCTCTCTTACTCTCTCGCTCCCTCTCCTTTACCCACACACACACATGCCTTGTCAGGACTGTGTGTAGCGCTACGGCGATTGGGGCGTTAGCACAGCATGCACACAGAATTAAAAGCGAATTCGGATCCGGGAGACGGCCACCTCTCAGGCGGCGCACACAGCAAAGAGGGAATGAGAGAAGAGGAGTGAAGAACAGAGAGAGTTTTGGGATGTAAAAAGATGAGTGCGGCTGCTCGTCCGTGGAATCGTCAGAGAAAGAGGCAGCGTGAGGCAGGGCTAACAGGGGCTGGACACAGGCGTGAGAGGCCTAGTCAGCCGAGCCGTGATCCACGTTGGTGCAGGGGGTAAAAGGTGGGGCATGAAGAAGTTTGCGTCGGACCGCAGTTTGAACGTGTTTGTGCGGCGGAACGAGGCGTCGAATAAGATGAAGGTCCCGAAGACACGATGGCAGCTGCAGGTGGGCAGCGGGTGGGCGGCATCGCGACACTACTCCTCATCCTCTCCCTGCCTCTCCTCCACAGCTCCGCCACCTCCCAAGAGAGCGCCCAGCACCACCCTCACACTGAGGTCCAAGAGCATGACTGCTGAGCTGGAGGAGCTGGGTAAGGGGCACGCTTGTGTCACTCGTTCTCACTCTTGTCTTTGTCCTTCCTGTGATTTACTGTTTCATTCTCTCTTTCTGCCATTTGGTTTGTTCAAAACATCAGCTGTGCCTTTGCCACTCAGTCTGTTCCTCCCAATCTAATACGCACACATGCGCAATGGACATGGAATGATGGAAACAGGATACATCTGTATTAAGATGTTCTGATGACTTGTGTCTTTAGAGTAACTTTGTGTTGTGTTTAATGCAAGATTTTGTAATAAGAATGATGCTATGCATTAGCATACCTTCAATAATCAAACCATATCTTCTGGGAAATGGACATTCTTTAACAGACCCACCTTTGAAGTAAAAAGTATCGACTCAAACATGTTTTTCTTTACTGTCCAAAAATGTGTACTTTTCATTCCATTGCCTTTTTTCAGTATTACATAAGGTTTTTTTTTTAGATGGAGCTTGATGACTGATATTTTGTTATCAATTGACCTATTATCATATCCACTCAATTCCAACTATTTCCTTTATATTCAGGCAGCTGTTTTTTACTGAAATAATTTATGACTGTATGTTCTATAACAATACTGGTATACAGTATTGTGCAAAGTCTTGAGCCCATCAGTACTGTGCAAAAGCCACTCATTTTTTTATATTAAGCTGGGTTAAATACACACAATGATTTATTGCAACATGTACAAACATACATGCAAATACTATTTCTTTAGGCTATTAGGCTACATTAAAAAAGCAAAAGAAGCTTTGGCTCTTTGGAAGCAAAATATTAAAAAATTAGGGGGGGGCTCAAGACTTTGAGCATGCGATATATATACATGAGATATATAGTACTGTGCTATATATCTCATGTAACTATAGATATCCATTTCTTTTGCTGAGTCCTAAAAAGACTAATAAATAGTACAGTCAGCTGCAACAGTTGAGGCAGTTAGTAGCAAAACGGTTAGGGCATTCACCCCGTGATCAGAAGGTCACTGGTTTGAATCCCAGACCGGTAATCGTACCACTGAGTTACTCGTGCTCAAGGCACTGTCCCCCCGGGCGCCTCCCATGTCAGCTGCACACTGCTCACGGATGGGTCAAATGCAGAGGTTACATTTTGTGCATGTGCTGTCCTGTGGTGTGTTCACAATGACAAATAATCACTCACTTTCATAGAACATTCCTGATGTGCCAGTTGTTGCTAGATGCTGATGCTGATGAAACAGTTCTTGAACTGGACTTAAATTGATTTGTGAAAATTTGCCAGTTTAAAGGTTTTTTAGACACATCTTAAATTGTTCAGAGCTAAAATTAATCTTTATAGGCCAGCTTCAGTTGATGAGCAGTTCAAATCTGCTTAGTGGAAGAGTAGGATTCTTATCTCCTCTACGGGTCTGTGTGTATTAGCGCCTCTAAGATTGTAATACAATATTTTGCCTACTTATTCCATGCTAAGCATCTGCAAGGAGAAGGCGAGGAGGTGAGTTTCAACTGGATTTCTCACATTCTTGTACTACCTTGCCTATCTGTCACTGGCATGATCTTATATCACCCTTTCTCACTTGCTGTTACATTTGATTTAGTTTATTCATGTATTCAGTGCAATTTTATGTGACTGTATGAAGCAGATTCTGTTATATTTATTGCAGTATATGTAAAAATCTCATTTTGTAACAACTGATATGGTGTTGGTGTTCTCAAATGTAGCTATAATATGTGCTTGTGCCCACATTTTTTGCGTTTGTGTGGTGTGTGTGTGTTGGCATTCATGCTGCATATTGCTGTGTGTCTAAACTTTTGTGTGTCTGTCTGTGTGGGTGTATGCCTGTGTGTGTTTGTGTGTGTGTGCATGTGTGTGGATACATTTGTGCAGAAAGGCTAGATGAAATCTTGGCCTCTCAGGAGTCAGCGCTGAGGCCACAAGTGGAGGCAGACTATAGAGCAGCCACTGTGAAGCAACGGCCGACCAGCCGCCGAATTACACCAGCAGAAATCAGTGTGAGACACTATCCTGATGATCTCTCTACGGCACATTTCTTTAAAACACCAGCTTTTATCCATAGATCTTTGTATGATCTTTGACAACCTCAAACAACTTTTAATGGAAAGCTTTTGTGTATGTGTTTATAGTCTCTTTTCGAGCGGCAGGGTCTTGCTCTTCATGGTGCTCTTCACCCAGCACTGGAAAAAGCTCACATGCAGTTGCCCAAAGGCATGTCCAGAACCAAGTCCTTCGGTAATCATAAAACATTACTAACATACAATACTTGTGTATTGCGTGTAAACTCTGCATGCATGTTTACAACCCGGAAACACTGAGACTTGCTGTGCTCTTCAGTTCTTATTCTACTTTAGGTACTTTAGATACATTTCGCTGCATGTTGTACCTGTATAATTTGCATGTGACAAATAAAGAAATAAAGAAAGAAGAAATAAAGAAGGTACTTCTTCCTTGTCCACAAAAATGTGGATGCACTTAATTAGATCTTCACTTAATTTCCTTGTATCAGTGGTTCATTTTCAAGAGTAACAGTCAGAAGGGGCTGAGAGGATAAGTGCAATGCTAGGGCCCTGCAATTTATCTTCTCAGCTGTGTTGACAGTGAGACAGAGAGAGTTCTTACACTGCCATGTCATCTGTGCAGGAGCCACGGAGGAGGACCGTCTGTCTGCCCTGGCGGCAGAGCACAGGTTTCCACGGAGCTCCTCTATGACGGACAGCCTGAGAGACAGTCACAGCATCCCTCCCCCTCCCCAGATGGCACCACCTCCTCCACCCTCCCTCTACTACCTGGACACTGGTCCCCCTCCACCCTTCTGCCCACCCCCTCCCCCTAGCCGGATTCATGACCCTAGCCACTCCAGCTTTAAGCCAGGATCGGAGCCCCGTCTACATGCCCTGCCCCAGACCATGTCGGCAGAGATGTATGAGCCCCCACGTCATGCCGCCCACATCGAGCGACAGAAGAAGGCCCGCTCCATGATCATCCTCCAAGACTCCACCCACCTCCCCGTGGAACCCACCGACATCCCACGGCCAGGGCCGGCCTCCACACCGCCTGAGAGGATCAAGCGGAAGGGGCGGGTCATTGACAACCCTTATGCTAATGTTGGCCAGTTTAGCATGGGTCTTTATACACCGCCTCCCAGCAAGCCCCAGCGCAGAAAGAGCCCATTAGTAAAGCAACTTCAGGTGGAGGATGCCCAGGAAAGATCATCATTGGCACTAGCATCGGTCCACACCAGGGAGCACTCACCCATTGGCCGGATGGCAGCTCACCACACCAGCAGGGCTGAGTACTACCAGCAGCAGCTGCTGCAGGAACGAGCTCGAGCCCAGGCGGAAGGACTTCTACAGGGTAAAGGGCCTTTTGCTGCTGCCATTGCTGGAGCTGTTAAGGACAGGGAGAGGCGTCTTGAGGAACGGCGAAAATCTACAGTCTTCCTCTCTGTGGGCACCATGGAAGGCAGCTCAACCCCACCACTGGAGATCCCCTCACTCACACAGTCTCATTCCGTCGATGAACGCTTGCTCACGAGTGAACTCGGTCAGCTGCCTCCACCTGCGCTAGCGCTCCGTCCCTCACCAGGTGGTACCACCTTCATTCATCCACTGACAGGCAAGCCCCTGGATCCCAACTCCCCACTGGCACTTGCGCTGGCCGCAAGGGAACGGGCTTTAACATCCCAGAGCCAGTCCCCTTCCAGCAGCCCTGAGCCAAGGACTAAACACGAGGCTGCAGAAGGGGTGTTGTTCATGGATACCCAGACCAAAGAGGTGGAGCGCTCAGAGGGTGAAGGGGAGCTTGCCTCACCCCAGTTCCCCACTGGAGAAAAAAGAAGCTACACTCCTGCCCCCACTAGCAAGGTCCAGTGGGGTACACCCATGACTGCAAGAAAAGAGCTGGAAATGTTAACTGAGAGGAAGGAGGAGAGGAAGGCGGAAGACAAGAAAAGCATGATCATCAGCATTATGGACACATCACAGCAGAAGACTGCAGGACTTATTATGGTCCATGCAACCAGTAATGGACAGGCAGTTGGACTTGGCCCAGAACATGTTTCCCCCTCTCCCAAAGTTAAACTGTCAGAGAGCCCAAAACCAACCCTAGCAGAAATCAAACGTGCCAAGTCACCCAGTCCAGAAGTATCCTCTATGACTACCCCAACCCCAGCTGCGCCTTCTGCACCCCAGGTACCCATTAGTCCCACATCAGATAAAACCCCGCAGCCATCCCCAAGCCCATCTTCAGATAAAACTTTGGCCCAAGGAAGCTCAGAGGAAGATGTAGAACCCTACACAGTCACCTTACCACCTGCCATGTTGTCCTCTAGTGATGAAGAGACACGGGAGGAACTCCGTAAAATTGGTGTGGTTCCTCCACCAGATGAATTTGCCAATGGCCTGCTGCCGAGGGCAGCAGAAGCTGTAGTACCTTCAGCTGCATCTTTGGCAGCCAAACAGCCAGTCCTCACAGACCAGGCCCCAACCTCTACCCCTCCAACAGCAGCCTCTGCAGCAGCACAGGCACCCGCTACTAGCGGCCCACCAGCAGCCTCAGGGAAGCCATCTGAGCCCCATTTGGGCCCAGAGTCTGCTGCTGACTCAGGAGTGGAGGAGGTGGACACTCGTAGCTCCAGTGATCATCACCTGGAGACCACGAGTACCATCTCCACCGTCTCCAGCATGTCTACATTGTCCTCAGAGAGCGGTGAGCCCACCGACACCTACACCTCCCATGCCGACGGCCAGACTTTCATTCTCGACAAGCCGCCAGTGCCTCCAAAGCCAAAGCTCAAGTCCCAGCTCAGCAAGGGCCCGGTGACATTCAGGGACCCCCTGCTCAAGCAGTCTTCTGACAGCGAGCTGCTGTCGCAGCAGCAGGCAGCTGCATTGGCTGCTGCCACGGGGGCCTCGGGCCCGGCAAGACCCCGCTACCTCTTCCAGAGACGCTCAAAGCTATGGGGGGACCCCATAGAGCCCCGTCCACTTGCAGGCGCAGAGGAAGGCAAACCCACTGTGATAAGTGAGCTCAGCTCCAGGCTGCAGCAGCTCAACAAGGACACACGCTCACTTGGAGAGGAGCCACTAGGAGGCTCACTAGATCCGGGACGCAAGTCACCTGTGGCTGGTGCCAGGTAAGGTGGCAAGGCTTTCAGGTAAATATGTGCTCAGAAGGCTTTTGTAGTTTTTCACATTGTAGTTTCTCATCATTTTTTGCTTTCACTAAACTAAAACTCAATCTGCAGTAGCTGTAGACAAATGGCTTAAATGTTATTTAGGTTGCAGTCTAATGGTGATTAATCCATAACAGGATTATTTTGAGTAATGCTGAGTAATTGTGTAATGATAATGTACCCCACGCCTCATTTTTTATGATTACTATGGTTTTTACTTAGGGAATGTTATATTTGAGTAAATTGTTTTTCCAGTTTCAATGTTTTATCTGTTTTGTTAAGAGTATTTTGACCAAACAGTAACTTAGGTTATCTGTCATAATCACTCTAGTACACTGAATATATTGACCACTTTTAAAAAATGACCTAACACATATACCAACTTTTATTAGACAATAAAACACTCATTCATCTCTTGACTTAATCTCATCACATCATTATTTTTTTTTTCAAATGTGATGCATGAATGTACACAGCAAGATGTAAAACATTAAAGAGTTCATTTAGGATACATGTGCTTATCATATTATTGTACAAGTGTCAGTATGTCATGTAGGTTGAGGTGCTGGCTGAAATGTAACCTAGAGCTGTATTGTTCTCTTTCAAATCACATTTTTATCTGCTTTAGTATAATGTTCTCAAGAATGAACTAAAGTTGTTTTTATTAGTTTGATAAACAGCAGCCCCTTTGGACGTTTGGAAAAGAGGACATTTCATGGTGTTTTCTTGGTTGTAGCACTCTTACGGATCGTCTTTTATGTAGCCTTTAGTGAAATATCTTATATTTCAGACAGTTACTTGGAATCCAGAACAAACATGTGTGATCATTACTTGATATCACAAGGCGTAGTTACTATCCCAAATGCACAGATGCTAATGGTGGCTGATGCTAGTGCACAAAGGTCTCTGCATTAGCATTAGCCATCTGATTTTGCCTCAGCTGCCGTTCAGTAATGGTAGCACATCAGAATTGCTCTGACTCATCCCATTTTGTCTCTAAGGTAACACTGCTTGACTTAAATGCAGGTGCACAATCGAAATTGAGATTTGCATCTATAATAACTACAAAGACTTGCTTCTGGCATACGCATAATCATCTAAACATACTGGTGTGCAAACTGCACAGGAGTGGCAATCTGTATTCTACTCGTATTGAAACTCAAAATAATCTACATTTGTGAAGTTTAAATCACCTCTTGGCCAAGACACAGTGAAAGCCTAATGTTTAAATTGTTTTGTTTCAATGAGAAGTCTGGAACTTCAGCAGTATCTCAACATGCGACGGTTGCAGGTAAGTAAAAGAGACTCTTAGCAGAGCTGTAGAAGCTGTAGATCTCCAGAGTAGGTACTGTCAACAGCAGTTCCCTGTATACATACACCTTTCTTACCAAAGCACACATTAACATTCTCAGGCACAGTGGTCAGAAGTAAAACATTTCTGTGCTCTTATGTTCTCTCCTTCTAAATGTTTGAATACAACTGAAGCCCCTTTTACATTTCTACAGATGTGACAAGGACATGGATGAGAGTAAACCTTAGCTTTTAGGCACTAGGGTAAATCAGACCTCATTCCTATTATTTTCTCATCTCAAATAACCTACTCACTAATCCCGCATTAATGGAACTACCTCTGCTGACACTTTTTGATTTAATAATCACATTCTCCAGGTCATCTGTTGCCTTCTCCTCCCATGGCTAGTATTGCCATATCCAGCCCAGCTTAGATCTGCATTTGATTAAAAAACTGTGTTCCATTTTGTTGCTACATTGATGTAATTCTCCCATCCATCATTTTGTGTTATTTTGGGGGTAGCTGTTGCTCTTTTGTCCTTTGCTTTGGGTGTTTACATGGTAACAAAAGGCCTGGAGGCATGAATCTCACCTCACCTTTCCAATCTCTGAGTGGCTTCTAACTTGTACTGCCAACCTCAATATAGGACCTCTCTCAGTACCCATTCTTGATACCTTAGTCTCTTATGTATTTGTTCCACTATTTATTTATTTATTTATTTATTTAAAGATTGTTGCCCAATTATCTCCCTAATAATAGTCATTGCCTGTTTTCACATAGGGCAGCTGAGTGCCTTTGAAGCCCTAGCTGCCCTATTTTGTGGGTGTGAGTTAGTAAACACCTATGATTAGCCGAAACCATTGCAGATCATCTGAGCCTTCTTCCCCTCCCAGTGAGCAGGAGCAGATGTGCTGTTCTGGACTTCAAGCCAAAAATGGCAGTGGCATCATTGAAAGATAACTCTGGTCTCAGTGACACCAGGACACAACACATTTAGCCAACTCTGAAATATCTTTGTCCCTTTAAAAAATACGTAGCCAATACCAGAAGCTGGTATATTGTTTTGTCACTGATGTCACTGAAGTAATAAAGTTGGCCTCACCAGCATCATTACCTTCATTGCAATCTGTATAGTTTCTGCTGTTTAGTCAGTTTGTTCTACCGTCGTACATTTGCTACTGCTTGTTTATGTTGGGCTTTACTGTCTGGTGTATGGTGTCTTTATGCTGATCTCTGCCTTGAGGCTTTTCAGACTTGGGTGCACCAAAATGGCTTCTCACTGTCTCTGTAGAGGACTGCTTGCATCTCAAAACAATGGCTTTCAAGTAATATGTGCTGCAATACTTTGAGCACAAGAAGCCATTTTTCCCTCGACATATGTAGTGTACTACTTAGAAAGTTGAGAGCCATTTACACAGTGATTCACTCACTTCTCTAACTTCACTTGGGAAACACATTGTACATTTATGTTTTTATGCTTTTATATATTTATTTTCTCCCAAAATGGCACCTGACCCTAGACTTGTCTCTACTTGTCTGCGGTTTGATCCTAGAAATGCTACTGTTAAAGCTGATTATTTTAAGCACTATGCAGTTTCTTTTAATTAGCCTGTACAAGAACTGGTACATGTACTTAAATGAAAGGGTGAAGTCTGGGGCCAGCTGTTGATATGTCTCATGGCTTTTGTTTGGTTGATGTTGATGTGAAATGCCTGTCTGTTTCTGCTCTCTCATGGACTGATGCTAACCGACCGCTCTTTCTTTATCATTGCCTCAATCTCACTCTCTTTTTGTCTCTTTCTCTTTCCACCCTCCTTGTCTTACTTTCTCTCTACTTCCCTCCCTATCTCTCACTCTTTCTCTCTCTCTGTCTCTCCGCTCACTCTCTCTGTGCATGCCACGCTGCTCTGTCTAGAACTGAATCTGAGGCTAAGCCCCGGAGGGCCGGGCACCTGTGTAAGTGCGCATGCATCATCTCATCTTCCTCTCTTTCCTTCCTTAGCCCCTGTTTCAGACAAACCCTGCTTTTCTGCCCACCCCTAACCAAACTCCTCTTCCTGCTCCTCCTCTCCATTTGTGCTCCGCCTACATGCATTTCACTGGCTGCTCGTCTCACTTCACCCATCATGGTAGCCCCTACACACTCCAGTAAGATTAAAAGACAATGCCAGTGTTTTTCTTCATTCAAAAATGTATGCATGTTTCACAGTATTTTAAATAAGTCTTGTTGGGCAATCACGGTTCTCTGTTATTCAGTTATTCACAGTACTTTTAAGCATGCAGTTAAATATGAGCTAAAATATGAACTGCTATAGATTTGTCCATACTAATTGCAGTAGTATTTTATTCATGTCACTAGCAACACAAAAAAAAATCAGAAGCACTTCAACTACATTTACACCATGGCTATACCTTTAAATTACAAAATTGTTCCTGATGTGAACATTACAACATATACAGAATACTAACATAGCCTTAAGCAAGCCATAAGACTGTGTGCTTTCTGTTATTTGTCAGGTTTTGCATATCTTAGTGCATGCAGGTAGAAACATAGTTAAGCCACTAATATACTGTGTAAAGTGTGCAGTTTTTTTGGATGAAAAAATGTTGGAATTATCCTTTAATCCTCAGAGGCCAGTGTCTTTGTGTAAGGCTAATTGCACAAGTAAGTGTCAGCCTGCACTTATTCTGCAAAAACTACCTCTGCTAAACACACTAAAACATAATACAAAAGAGAAAAACTAAAAATTACAGCCACAGGGGTTTTTTGTGCTGGAATATAATTATCATTGAATGAATAAGTGTAAGGAATTAGTCATCAGACAGAAGTTCAAGAAATACTCAAGCAATAAATTAGTCAATGAAAGCAAACTTTCATTCATTGCTAGCCATTTTTGGATTTTTTTCATCCCCAGCTGCACCCTCTCGCTTTCTTTCTTTCTTTCTCTCTCATTTTCTTTATCCATTTTAGCCCTTAGGCAAGAAGAATAATCGCCCACTTCATTTTTAGAAATGTTCAGCTCTTGCTGATACTCCAATTAGGCAGGCGCTGATAAGCAACCTTCATTGTATCTGCCTTATGAGATGAGAATGACCTTTAGAAATAGTGGGATACAGAAGGCTCTGCTAATTTAATAGTAAACTTTAGATTTTCAGGGTTGTTTGTTTTTGTTTTTGAAGTTTTGTGAAAAGGCATTGATGGATTTAGGACATGTCTGTGCTCTCACTCTCTCTGCTCCAGCAGGGCTCCAATACCCTCTTGCTTGTGTTCTGTCTAAACGCATTAATGAAACATCTCACTAACATAGTGTTAATGCGTTTGCCGTTCTCTGGCCAACTTAATTAACCGTGCCGGCTTAAAATAACTTTGGCTCATGATTAACCAATGTGAGAATGTGCAGGAAAGAGCCACAATGCAAGTGAATAGAATACAATAAGATTTTTTTGGCTCTTTCCTGTCTTATCATTTTAAATTAATTCTCACTTTTATTTTTTCCTGTTTCTTTTCTCCCCCTCTCTCAGACTTTTCAGCAGTCTAGGGGAACTCCACACAATCTCTCAGAGAAGTTACGGCACCACCTACACCATCCGGCCGGGCAGCCGCTACCCAGTCACCCGTCGAACTCCCAGCCCTGGCTCTGGTTCTCCTGACCGCTCGGACCCTCTCGGACCCATCCGGGGCTTTGGCCTGGCTACCTCCCCCACCACGCCCCCCACCATCCTCAAGTCCTCCAGCTTGAGCCTGCCACACGAGCCCAAAGAGGTGCGTTTCGTCATGAGGAGCTCCAGCGCCAGGAGCCGATCGCCATCACCCGCTCACTCGCCCGGCCTGCCCACGCCACTGCTGACCCTGCGCCCCTTCCACCAGAAGCCTCTCCACCTGTGGAACAAGTACGACGTGGGCGACTGGCTGGCCAGCATCAACCTGGCAGAACACCGCGAGCGATTCCAGGAGCACGAAATCGAGGGCTCACACCTCCCGGCCCTCACCAAGGACGACTTCGCCGAGTTGGGCGTGACACGCGTTGGCCATCGGATGAACATTGAGCGAGCCCTAAAACAGCTGCTGGAGAGTTGACCCCTCGCCCAGCTCTGTTTGTAGCTAGTCTCACCACAAACAGGCTCTTCTTTTTGCTAGATTCTTTAACTGTGTGGTTTTTTTTGTGAATTAATATATCCTTACTTTAACCCTGAATCTTCTCATTGGTTTACGGGAAATCTGTCCCATCCCTTTTAGTAGCGTTTTGTTCTTTTCTTGCATCCAAACCCTCCTCGCTTCTCCTCATTACCGTTGTCGGCCGTTTAGACGGGTTTCCAGCTGTTCGAGTTGGGACTGTGAATTGCATGAGCACCACGGTTTGTACAACACCCAGTCAGTAAAAGCTTTGACTTGCATTTTTGAACATGATAATCGCCATCGGTTTTCTTAACACTGCTCCTCCCTCGTGCCGCCTCTTCCCTTCACCCCTCGGCCTTTTGCTATCTGCCGCTTAGGGTTCTCCCGTTTGTTTAAAAACAAAAAAAGGAGGGATGATGTTGGAAGAGGGAAGTTCAGTTGCCTTTAAGAATATTTTTAGACTTGGATGAGCAGAGTGGGTGTGGCGGGGTCATTTCTTCACGCCGCCTGCCCCCTTCTGGCTGAGGGACGTATTACATCTGGAGAATGTTAAACCAACACTAGTGGCTTTTTCATAATCAGACTTTTTCCTTTGGGGTTCCAAAGGGAATATGACATTAGATAAGATATCTCAATGTATTTACATAGCTTTGGAAAAAAAGGAGAGAGACAAAAAGAAAATGAACTGTGCAGCTCTGCGCTTGTCTCTCTCCCTTAGATGACGTTTATTCCATCAATAATTTACTCATTTTTACCAATGATATACATATATATATTTGAAAGAAAAGTATATAGATATATGAATATAACATTTTGTCATAAATATAAAACTTATATATGGTATTCTATATAAAAACAAAAAATTGAAAATGATTTTTTTTCCTAATGGTCATCCTTTTATGGACTGTAGCATGAAACGTCACATTTTTAGGTGTGACAGAACATGAGATTTGTTAACAGTGCATTGTAACATCCCCATTTACTTTGGCTTTCTTTTACTGAGTTTGTCGAGGTTTTTAATGAAACTTGGTCTTCCGCCTAGAATTAGGGCCGATCCCCTTTGTCTCACACTCAAACACACAGTTCAAAGGGTGACATCTCTGATACATTGTCGACTCCTTGCACACTCTCAAGCAACAATACTCCATATCAAATTTTACTTCAATTATAAACTTTTTGTTTTGTTTTGTTTTTTTGATTTGGTGACTTTTTGGACAATTTGAGGACAGCTACGCAATAAAAGAGTGTTTGTGTGTTTGCGTGTGATGTGATGGGGCCACTGGGGGACCAGAAACATCTTTCATGAACGTGACAGCAAAGCTACATGTTGATGTGAGTTGGTTAGGATCTCACATAGGAAAGCAGAAGACGGAATCGATAATTGTAAGAGATTTTCTGAGCCGCCCCACAGGGGCCCTCATGGTTCAGGGGCTCTTCAGCTCTAAACTCTAAGCACTGAAGCATTTTGGCAGTTCCTTTGGGCTTATTTATTGAATTGTTTGTTTTTTATTTGTTTTCTGTTAAACCCCATCATAGGTGGATTTTGTAGCTTGTGAAATATAATGCTTAGAATAATTTTTATTAATTAACTTAGACTGACTTTTAGAATGAGTAGGTGATGATGCTGAAAAAATGTCCTTTCAAAACTTACAAGTGTGTATATATATATATGGACAAATGACAAATTATTTGCTTTTTATATCAACCACAAGCAATGTATATATGATAGTTTTCATATAAATTTTTAAAACTCAAAAAATATATAGATCTATATATGAATGTTTGGCATATATGCATAGTTAACCACCTGTCGAAAAAGGTGAAAAGATTTTATTCTTTGTATGGACCGAGTTTGGGGATGATTTGCACAAAACAAGGTGCTAGCATTCAAGCCATCCATCCTCACTTCACCACATCCTTCATCACTCCATCCTGCCGCTAGAAAACACCTGATATCTGCTGGACACAAAGGAACAGCTACACATGAACATGCTCACAAGCCAATGCCACAAATCTTTGTTGTTCTTACTCCTTTTTAAAAGTATGAGGAAGAAGGCAAGGGCAAGAAAGATGACCGATTAAGAACTGTCATGCATGCATAATCAGAAATCAGATAATTGTCTGTGTGCTGAACAAGACACACCAACATCCACAGCTACTCTCTGGTGTATAAACTCCATAGCAACAAAGATGCATAGTAAGTACGGCTATAAGCAGCCAAGGACAATCCTTTTTTTGCGGAATCAGTGTTTTTTTTATTAAGCGTTTTGGCACTTGGCAGAAACACTGTGTTGTACAGGCTCTATCCTGAGGGTCTTGTTGTTTTATAATCAGTATTGCACATTATTAGAATACAAATACAGGATCCTACATTATGCCCTGCTAGATTGTTCTGCGTAAACGTAGGGTGTACGACAGACTAAAATTTCATCTTAGTTGAACCAATCAAGTAAGTTCACAAGAACACCAAAAAAAAAGGCTGTGATTTTAGAATTAGGACCCTGAGAAAACTGTGATTTATAAACTTGTGCTCAAATTATGCATTAAAAATCTTTCTTTAATTCAATTAAATTGTATGTTGTATACATGAGAAACCACCTTTTAGGGAAAAAAAATTATGCCTTTGTGCATAATTCTAACTATGTAAAATTATTGTATGTGTTGGGAACGTAAGATGCATGTCTAACACAACTTGTAAAGGGCCCTTCAAGAGAGACAGGAGAGGGGAAGTTATGTATCTGTGACTGATTTTAGCTTGAATTTTCACTGACACCGAGTCCTTGAGCCATGTTCACCGTCAGTCTCTTTAATATGCAGTGGTTTGCCATTCACCATTTTTTCTCCCCATCTCACATTATTTCAGAGTATTTATTTTTGTGTTTGTGTCTGTATGGAGTGTGTAGTGATGAAAAGTAGAAAATGAAAAGAGAAAAAGAACAATGTGCCAAAAAGTAATTCGTTTCTAGCTTTCCTTTGACACTAGTTCTGTTGAGATATAAAGCTGTTAGACTCAGCACTAAAGGTGCCACCTCCTGGAAATCTTGACAACTCCAGATATCTTCAGCTCCATCAGTCATTTTGTCTAGTGCACACGTTTTTCCTTCTTCAGGTAGGAGTCACTTACATTTTTATGTTTTGTAAAGTATTTACACTAACCTGTAACTGATCTGGTTTTATGGGCTTTTCCTGAACACTTTAATTCTGGGTTTCAGCATCAGTTTTATTTTGACTGAAGGCCAATGAGCTTGTGACTGACTGACTGCATCAGTGAAAAGTGGTTCCCATCATGCCCTTTGCCTCCCTCCCCTTTGGTGATGCAGCTCAGATTTTGGAAGGGTTTGATGCTTTACAAAAGAGAGAGAGAGAGAATGAAACTTGCAGATGATTTCTTTGTAACTTTACCATATTTAACAGAAATGGTCAAGAGGAAACGTGAAATAAAACACATCATTCACATTACCATGCTCTGTAGAGTTGTCACTCTTGTTTCCTGACCAACAAAAGCACAATAAAAATGGTAAGAAATGCAGCGGCCTTGAGTTCTCAAGTGATCATTGCTTTTTATGGCTTTATCATGATCTAATGGAATCTTCTTCTTTTTTTTGAAGTCCAGGGTTTTTGAGATGTCTTCCTAGCAGGAAACCTGGTCTCCAAATTGCCAAATGAAAAATGCATCACATAGACTCGAATTCAGAATGATCATTTTAAACATTAAACCAAAACTAACCTAAATCCAGACTAAGTTTGCCATATTAACTTGTATTAGAACACCTGCCTAGAAATACAAAACATCCTTCCTTTTACAACACAACCCATATCACACAGAGGCACAAGCCAGTAAAAGATAAAAATCAAATATTTTAATTGCAGCACTTACAAAGACATTTCACTTGAACACCGAATGCTCACATTAAGTTAGGAATGTTTCCAGTTTATTCACATAGTACATTCATACGCAGTCCCAATTCTCTTTCTATCATACACTATTATATGTTTTTGAACACCCAGTATTTTGGTATATTTGTTCAGTTCCATACACGGCTTCACAGGAAGCAATAACTTCAAGCTCATAAAATTACTGAATCGGGGAAGGAAGAAAGGATGAAATTTCACTCCTCTTACACTCCCCTAACCTTAATTCTTTTTTTATTGATCTGTAATAAAACTGAACCCAAGTGTTCAAAAACTTCTGATTGCTAGTGTAAAGCAATTACACAGATGCCTCCTCTGGCAAAGTTCATGTAAATTCAATGTCTACAACACAAAACAACCATGAATCTTCAGAGAGATAGAATACCCTCCTCACACTGTGCAAAACGAAAAGCTAAAATAGTGATAAACAAATTGCACATTTTAATGTAATGTCTACCACTGGACAAGCAATGTTAAAAAAGCTTTTCAAACAGATATGTACCACATGCAAGCAATGGCATCTTTGCTATAAATAATTTGACAATTAAAATGTTTCCCTAATACTGCTCCTCACAGCATTATTTATGTAAAATAAGTTTGTTCCTCAGGCTTTCCACTGTGATTGTACAAATAGAGAAAAATCATGTATGTGCAGCAGGAATATCTCTGAATTTAAAGCATGAAAGACTGAGACTCCACTGCTCCTGAGAATCTGCATCCAGCTTGGTGAAATGCAGACACTTCACACAACATAAAAAACAGCCTTGCAAAGATCCACCTTTTTTAAGCTTTCTAGTAAAAGTAAAAACCTGACTTACAAACATTGCTGTCCAGGCACAGTCCACGTTGCTCCATACCAAATCTCAGCATGAGGCTTACCAATGATCTGAGGTAGACTTTGGTCCTCTTCAAATCCTAAATTCAGTTAACAATCCCATGATGTTAACAGTGTGTCCCGCCAGCGTCCACCAAAATGATTTAGCACCATAAGAAGAGGAATGATCATCAGGCCGAATCTGTGTTCCCCTCTTTGGACTCGTCCTCTTTATCGGACGACTCATCTTTGTTCTCCAACTCGAAATTCTGCAGGATACATACACACGTGTTAATTAAACACTATCCAAAATTACACCGACTTCAACAACAAATATACAGCAGAAACACACACCTCTAGTTCTCTCATCACCTCGTCCATAAAGTCACTGGAGTTCATCTTATAGGACAAAGCCAGGTTAATGGCATCTTTAAAAACCTGGAACCACATTAAAGCATCTTGCTGTATCACTGAATTTTTTTTATACTTACATGCTCATTAAATCAGAAGATATATTACTAGTCTATTTGGAACCCAAGTTGGCTTCAGAAAAAAAAATTACAAAGAAAAACACAAACATAATGAATTACAAAACAGAGGCAATATTAATAAATTTCAAGAAGAACGTAGTCCTACCTTGACCACATTAGTTCCATCAGCAGCAGACACAAAGTAGAAAGGTAATCCCAGCTTTTTAGCAAAGTTAAAGCTCTTCTGCGTCACCCTCATATCAGCTTTAGGTGAAAGCATAAACAGCAATTTGACTTTGTTAATCACTAATGCACTTATCAAACACACTTAGAAAAATAAGAAGATTAAACATCTCACCATCTATTTTGTTGGCCACCACCAAACATGGTATTTCAGGTCTGTACTCTCGAAGCTCCTTATACCAGTTGGTAAGGTTTTTATATGTTACTTTCCTCTGGACATCAAAAACCTGCATAAAACAGACAGACTTATTGTCAGCAACATCTCTCTTTGAAAAAGCATTGTGTGGTAGCTTACAAAAGATCCTTAAAAAATCGACAGACTGTCAAAAGTGTTTTTTCTAAACTGTAAACTGAAACTGGCAAACAGGTTTTCTTTGTGCTCACCACTGCTACCACTATTCTATTATTCTTCACTATATTCTTTTTCTCAGATGTGTGCAGTTTCTGAAAGCGATTTACCATGACACAAGCATGTGCTTTGTGGTAGTAAGAGGGGTGCATGCTCTGAAATCGCTCCTGGCCAGCTGTGTCCCAGAAATCTGTTACACAAAGACCATTTTAAGCACAATCACAAAACCCCAGCCACAAACGTTTAATCACAAAGTTTCTTATTCTTTTAGCAGTGGGAAGAGTGGAAGCTCTGCTACCTATTTATTGCATACCTTTTACATTGAACTTAATCCAAACTCAAGCTTCAGGATTCAGAAACTAATATTATTTCTATAGACCTTGAAAAAAGTATAATGTTCTGTCAGACGATTGAATTACTGATCCACATAATTTTTTTCCATGAACAAAGTATGGCTCTTATAGAAAGACTTACCAACTAGAACAGTCTTCCCATTGATGGTGGTTGTGTACTTGTAGAGGGTCAGGGCATAAGTGGAGAGCTGCTGAGGCCGACTAATAAATATGTTAAGAATCCAACAATGAACACAGTTTTCCATAAACTGATGTTAATTTCACTCAAAGAAAACAATAAATACAGCAAAAAGTTTGGGGGAAAACGCTATATAAGTTTTATATCAATCTTAATATCATTTTTTGCCAAATAACCTGGATTGCACTATTTGGAAAGAATCGTTCTAGAATGACTGTGGTAATTTGGAGAGCAGTGTATCTGCATAGATTAAACCTTTAAACAATATCATTTTATTCTTAAGACTAATATCATGCTGCCCTGAAAAGAACTGACAAAAATATTGAATAAATAGCTGTGTAAAGGATACTATCCATCCATAAGAAACCTCTCCATCAATCTGTAAAGCAAACGCAAAGATCAGAAAAACACTATCGCTAGACCAGAATGTTATTAGCAATAAAATTAAAATAGAGCAGCATCTTAACATAGCATTTCTACAGTTCTCAAATGTGCCAACTAATTTCTTATTTCTTGAGACTGAGACGTTTGTACGTTTTACATGAATTTACAGAAGTATATTACTACTGAAAAAATGAACCCGAAGATTAAAGAAACACTCTGTGGCGAAGACGCTAAAGTGGCTAACCATGAGTGGAAGCTAACGGGGACAAGTATCACGAATATAACTGGCTAATAAATAAATCTTGAATACTGAACATTACGATTAAAGAATCACACTAAATATGCTAACGGTTCTAGCTAGCCATGAAAGGGAACTAACGGGGACACTTAGCAAAATCGCGGGTGAAGATGCGCTTTAAGTAGCTTAGCAGGGTCAGGCTATGCGTCCAAGATAAAACATACAAACTTACTTTGATTTTCCAACAGCGCTGTCGCCGAGACAAATAATTTTGACCTGTTCTTCAGCGTCGTATTTCTCTTGCTCCAGGTCTGGAAAACTAGTTCCGTCCCCTGCCATTATTAGAAAAGATGCACTTATCTAACGTTAACGTTAACGGGGTAAAGCTTAGCCACCTATCGCTTAGCTGAATATACTGTAGTGGACGGAGTCGATTAGCAGCAATGCTAAGGCGGATTTAGAAATAAACGCCGGTAAGAGACGCACAAAAATCACGGTTAAGTGCAACACGGGCCGCGTCCCATTTCCATCTCCGTACAAACCGCTGCAAATGGAACGTTACCGAAATCGCTATGTAGCGCTTAAACTGTCCCCACGAGAAAAAAGCGAGAGATAAGAAAACGAGGAAACGTGAACCTATTTACGGTATTTAATTAAGTGTTAGATAAGTCCCCAGTTAAACACATTTCTTAGCTTCATTTATCGGTAACGAAACGAGGAATTTATTGCTTGCCGATTAAATTCCGTGGTAAAAACGGACATGTTTGTCCCCTCAGCTTGCTGGCAAATCGCGTGTAATGCGACTGGCTGTTTCTATGCAACAAGACGCTTAGTGGCGCAGCTGTGGGAAAGCGGAGGTTGGCTGTGGCGCCCCCTGCTGCAAGACAAATGTAATGTATTCTACACAGTTCTACAGTAGATGGTCGGTAATGAAGCTCACAAAAAGAATAAAATGATCTAGAGCTGCACACTAGTGTAAATTAAAACACACAGTAATACATTTTCCCGCAATTTATATAACTGTATACAGATTTTATTCAAGATTCTCTATATGAATCTCTAATAAGAAAGAAGCAGTGATCCTAGAATGACTGGAAAGTTTGTAACTTTTAAATCGGAAATTTTGTATAGTGTTATTTCAAACAAAATTCTCTTAAAGAGATACAAATACTTTTCCAATTATAAACCAAAGAAACAATGTAGCAATCAAAGAGAAAGGAGCATGACTGCATATTATGACATGGGACAAACACGAACCCTAACCTTCTTGTTCTATGACGGGTGACGTCATTGTAGATAAATATACGAGGTGAATTTAAAATTGAACGTAAAACATTAGTCGACTGCTTGGTGTCACTGAAGATTCCATTCAACACCGCTTCAGAAACAGACTTTTCTTGTCCTGTTTGTCTTGATTTTTTTTAAAGATCCGGTGCTTTTATCTTATTCTCATATTTTTTGACAAAGTTTGTCTCCAGACTTTTTGGAACCAGTATGAAGATCGGCCATGTCCACTTCGCAGAAGAAGATCGTCAGAAAGCGACCCACCGATTAATCTCCTGTTGAAGAATTTAAATAAATTATTTTTACAAGAGAGAAGTCATGAAAGAAAGTTAGATTCTGAGTCTGAGACTGTCTGTCGCCTGCTAAATGAAAAGATCAATCTCTTCTGTCTGGAGGATAATCAACCCGTGTGTCTGGTTTGTCGAAACTCAAAGATCCACATTAATCACACCTTTAGACCCGTATCTGAGGCAGCATTAGATCTCAAGGTAATTCACTGATTTTATGAATTAGAAAAAATGGGGAAATTGTAAAGACTTTACATTTCAATATTTGGGTGGAAATGTGAGCTTTGTCTAGAAAGGCGCATGCAAATTACTATACAAAAATTGTGTCCTCAAACAGATGTTAATTCCTTAAATGTATCTATTGCAACATGCTTTTTCACCAATAGGTGTCAGGATTACGTCACATGTGCTGTCAAATTGGCAAACTAAATTACTTTCAAGAGGATCTAAATGAAAAACTAAAATCTTTGGAGAACAGTCTGGAAGTTCTGTGTGCCGAAAAGCAGTCGAGAGAAGAATTGCTATGCCACATCAAAGTATGCTGTATTTTACACTGCTTTACTTACTGCTTTATTTCCTATTTATTTCTTTACTTAATTGCTTACTTGCTTGATTGTATAATGATTTTTATGTAATTACTTCATTCACAATGTGTTACTGCACAAGCAATGATGTATGGTTTGTTGCTGTCCTGAGTCAAGCCCAGAGTACACAGAGTGATTTTTAAAAAAGGCGTTTGAAAGACTTCACAAGTTTCTACAAATTGAGGAAGACACCAGAATTGCAGCTCTGAAAACAGAGAGACTGAAGGTTGGCTCATGAAAGTGAAAACTGAGGAACTTGGCAAATGCATTTTTATACCTTACTAAATCAACTGAAGCAATAAAGGCAGAAAAGAAGGCAAATGACACAGACTTTCTCCATGTAAGATGATTTTTTTGCATTTTATGTTTGGGACGAAAAATTATGACAGTATAATGATGACAATAATATCTATATACATTTTTCTTTCTTATACAGCTATAGAATGGCACTGGAGAGGTAAGTAAGCTCTGTGCTACATATATTTTCTGTAAAAGTATGACATTGGGGATCAACCATTTTAACTCAGTGGAACATACAAAATCCAGAACCACCCTGTGAAGCCCTGATTGATGTGGCAAAACACTTAGGCAACTGCAGCTTCAGAGTTTGGAAGAAGATCCAACACATTGTTCAATACAGTCAGTACTAACTATATGTAATTACAATGGATAACATTTAGATACAAGTAATATTTGTTTAAACAATTGAAATATCTAACATACTCTTGTACAGTATCTCCTGTGATTCTGGATCCTAACACTACACACCCAGATGTCATTTCAGAGGATTTGACTAGCATGAGATTCAGGGATGTTGCCCAAGTGGTTCCTGATAATCGAGAGCAATTCAATTAATATCATGTTGCTTGGGGTTCACAACCCATCAGCTCAGGTATCCACTGCTGGGATGTTGATGTTAAAGACAATACATACTGGTATGTTGCAGTACTTCTAACTAACTGTATCTGCACAAATTATTGAAAGTATTGCTCAGACTCTAGTTCTCCAAACTTGATCCAACTTGAATGTTAGTCAGGCTTTTTAAGAGATACTGTATTTAATAGACTGTCAGTATAAAGTTTTTCATATTGAAACTGTTTATAGATTTATACAGAACTGTTACAGCTATATACACATTCAGTGTAAAAGACAATTCCAAGACCATAATTGTAGGTTGAATACTGCATCCTAATTGTCTAGTTAAAAGTTTATATTTAATACTCCATTTCTAGTTTAAAGTGTATATTTTATATTCTATTTTTGAATTGTTTATTCTTATTTTATATATTGTTTATATATTGTTGTTTGCACTGTGAAACCTGGAGCCATGTTGACTTGTCTCTCTGCATACCTTTCCAGTAATACAGCAGAGATGACAATAAAGTTTACTTTGACTTTGGCTTCGACAACTAATGTACCCACTGTTTATGCTTTTCCGTAATTCAATGACACTTTTAGAGCACTTCTAATGCCTTCATGTCTTTTCTTGTTTCAGGAGGTCCACTTGAAAGGAGGCAGGTTTCAGCGGACTACTTGACAGGTCTCTGCTCGGTTTGGGCTCTTTGTGTCCATTAGCTGAGATGTCATTTGGAGTCATTTTAAGGTCTGAACATTTACTCTATTTTTGTGAGTAAAGATCTGAACAGTTACTCTTAGATTACAGAGAAAATTATGTTAAAAATGCATAGAATCAGTTCAGAGAAAAGGAGAGCTTGCTGTAGAGCATGGGTTTTGGGATGTAGGATTTTATGATGGTAAAGATATGGCTGACATCTCTGGAAGAAGAATCCAGCTTCCTCTAAATGCCCTGCAGCAATGACAGACTAGCATTTTTTGATCCTCATAGTGACATACAACTATATTGTTTCAAACCTACTTTAACTGAAAATTTTGCCCTTGGACAAGGCATACTAGAGTTTTACCAGTGAAAATATCTATAAGTAAAGCTGTCTAACAGTCTGCAGAGAACAAAAATGGATTGTGTGTATGTGTGTGTGCATAAATGGGTACATAAACAAGAAAAGATGCTGTATACATAGTATACAAATTCTTGCACATTCTTTGAACAACTGACGTGTAATAATGTCAACTGGGTTGAAATTATCCAGATATTTAGAAATAATAACTAAATTATTATTAAATCACAGTGACCTTGATAGACAAAGATTAACTCAATAGAACAGCCATACCCAAATAAATACCTAATAATCTAACCCTAGAAGTTACACCAAGACATGTACTTACAGTGTTATAACCAGGCTTTAGTTATATTAATTTTTCTTTAAAAATTTGCCAATATTATTTATCAACAGGTCTGTTTTGAGAATATTTATTGCATAGATAGATATTTTATTGCATAGATATGAGTCTTTGCATAATCAAAAAATAATCTTTAGCATAGTTTATAGTGTTGAAAGATTCTCATTTTGCCTTCCAAATTCTTAACAAACATTATTAGAATCAGATATCCCAGAAGAAGAAGAAAGCAGCGAAATGTGTAAAGACATTTGTCTCAATATATGAACTTTTAAATGACTTGCTGCTACATTCATTAGTCATAGTGATTTCATATTTAGGCAACATTTAGCACTAAATCAGAAACAAATCCCTGGGCCAAAAGTTCAGCACGTTCAAATGATTTATAATTGACTACAATGCACATTAATCATGCTATCTTGACATTTTATCTCACTGTTCCATTCTCAAAATATCTCCTCAGTCTACATTTTCCACATACCATGTGATACAGCACGTACCAGCTTCACGGATCATTGAAGCAAACTTCCATCAATAAAGATGTAGCTACTTATATTCTAAACCTGAAAGTGTCAAAAGGGCTATTTAAATAAATGAATGTGATGAGTAAGGCTAGGTTTACACTATACAATGTAAAAATCATATAGAACCTAAAAGGTCAGTTTACATTTACTGACCTGATCAGATTTTTCATCTGAGGAGTTTCAAGCTCGTAGAAGCAGACTGAACAGATTCCTGTAATGAAATGCAAACTTTTTATGAACTATAGTTCTTCCAAAACTCAGTCATGATGCCAAGGACTAGAGTCAGTGTCCCTTTTTAAATGCCAGAATAAGACTAATTTGCTGCATCTGGGAATTGGGGTTAACTCTGGCTAAAAGCTGTGTAGTTTAAACCCACTTTCACTTCATGTCTTTCACTTCAATCACTCACTTTCATTTACAGCCCATGATATTAAACATGGGCTGTGTGTAAAGACATTCCTCAAACTTGTCTGCAAATTATAATCTATGTTAATAAATACAAAAATAAATGCATTTTCTTTTGTTTTACTGAGTAATGCTGCATATGTATATAGTCTCATAATTCTATACGTTATAATTTGTCACTGCAATAAGCAATAACATTTCAAATACTGAAAATTATACAATGTCATCCAAAGGAATAATTATTCAAATCCACTAACCAAAAAGGGTGTGTGTGTGTCCAGAGTGGGGGGAGGCGTTTGTGAATGACTGTGAGTGTACGTGTGTGTGTTTGTGCATGCACCAGTGCATGTGTAGTATTGCACAAAAGCTCCGCCCTGAAAAAGACAGAGAGAGAGCTTCTAAGCTCATAACTCGCTCACCAGTCAGACAGATGCTTGACTGTCTGTGAGAGAGAACATGACTTCTAGACCCTCTCTGACTGAGGAGGATTTCTCCTGCCCTGTGTGTTGTGACATCTTCAGGGAGCCCATTCTCCTGGCCTGCTCACACAGCGTCTGCAAGCGTTGCCTTAATTCATTCTGGGACCAGCGAAAAGCCCAGGAGTGTCCCATCTGCAGGACGGTGTCCCAAAGTCCTCACCCTCCGGTCAACATTGTGCTGAGGGACATGTGCGAGGCCGTGGTGAAGGAAAAAACCCGCAGGCTTTCGGTAGAGTTGGGGGGGATCTGCAGTCTTCACCGGCAAGCCTTTACCCTCTTCTGCTTAAAGGAACAGAGGCCTTTGTGTGACAAGTGCAGAGGCACAAAAGTTCACAGCAAAAACACTGTCTGCTCCATACGGGATGCATCACAAGACCTGAAGGTATGGGGGTTGTATTCATTCTGCATCAGGATTTTAGTGTGACAGTGATGATTTCAAGAACAGTCAAATGGTTGGCCCAGATTAAAAAGAAAACCAGAGCACATTTAGAACAGCTTATTTTAAAACATTTCAGTGGTTCTGTTCTCATGACAAATGCAAACTCACTGCAAACTCAAACCTGTCAAGGTTGACACTGATTGATGGAGTACTTAGAATGCAAAATGTTAGTAGATACGATAGTGGCCCTGTTCGACGAGTCTTACCACACAACAGTCCATGCAGGCTTTTTCACAGCATAAATTTAGGTCTTGCTTAGCAAAGATGTACCCATATTTGATCAACTGATAGCTGGATAAGTTTTTATTTTAAAGTACACAGCAATCAAAAATGTAAGCAATGTTAATAATGTCTGAAAATCACTAAACAAAGATGCAATCTTAAAAATGTACTGAAACAGTGAAAAGAGGTATAAGAATGTTTACATTTGGAAATAAACTTTATTTACTAACCTGATTCATTTCTATGCTCTCTGTTTCTGCCTGTGCAGCAAGAGTTGCAAAAGAAACTGAAGCCTTTACGTGAGAAGCTGAACCTCTATGAAGATTTCAAACAGTCCTGTATTACAACAGAAGAGCACATAAAGGTGAGATCTGAAAAAACTGTTCAGTTTTATTATAAGAGCATATGCCATTTACCCTGTTTATCCTGATCTCTCTAGGAGCAGGCCAGTGTTACAAAAGCTCTGATTAAGAAGGAGTTTGAAAAGCTTCACCAGTTTCTCTGGGACGAAGAGGCAGCCAGAATAGCAGCACTCTTTGAGGAAGAAGAAGACAGGAGTAAAGCAATAAAGACCAAAATTGAAAACATTACAGCACAAATATCCTCAATCTTGTACACCATTAAGGCAATTGAGAAAGAAATAGAGGAAGAAGACTTACCATTTCTTTTGGTAAACATTAATAATTTTAGCTAACATATTCTGAATGTCTATTATTGGTACTTTAGTCTCAAGATAATAAATGTCTTTATTTTTCCTTCTTTGTTCACATTTGTTGACCTGCAGAATTACAACAAGTCTTCTGATGAAAAGTGAGTAAAACACATGAATCTTTTGGTGCTGAATCTTTTTGGGTTCCCTCCTTGAGAGTTCCTCACTGACTAAATGATTTTCTAGAATCCAATCCCAACCTGACAATCCAGAGAAGCTCTCTGCAGTTTTGATCAATGTAGCACAGCATGTGGGTAACCTGGGTTTTCAAGTGTCCGAAAAGATGCGTGGGATTGTGCAATACAGTAAGTACAGGGACAAATGCAAAATATAAAAAATTAAAAATGTACTTCTCTCATTCCCACATTCTGTCTTTTATTCTCTCTCCAGCCCCTGTGGTTCTAGATCCCAACACTGCCAATGGTGAACTAGTCGTGTCTGATAATCTGATCACTGTGGTCTACACAGGCGAGCATCGTCAGCTTCCTTCAAACTCAGAAAGGTTTGAGGGTTATGCAAGTGTTCTAGGCTCTGAGGGATTTAACTCCGGCACTCACTACTGGGATGTTGAGGTTGGAAACAACACGGCCTGGGCTGTGGGAGTGATTGCTGAGTCAGTTTGCTTGCACAGAGAGAAGCTCACACAGTTTGGCTTATGGTATGTAGGTTTTAATAATGGTAAATATGCAAGGGGATATTCCAGAGAGCTCCTGAGCCTGTTGCGTGTTAGCGAAAGGATCCGTAGGATCAGAGTTCAGCTCGACTGTGTCAAGGGCAGAGTGACTTTTATTGATCTGGACCGTAACACCTGTCTGCATATTTTTAAACAAGCATTCAATGAGAGAGTGTTTCCATACTTTTACAGCCACTGTAAACTCCACCCGCTTAGAATATTACCAGGAAATCCTCATTAAAGGCTCATAAAGGTACCGGAAACAAGGACAGATAAATTATTTTTATTGGATTAAGTTAGCTTCCCGTAATTATCCTCACAGCCACCAGCTCTGCAGATTTGGTATTTACTGCCCCAGCATACCCCATCCTAAATTGATCCAATGATTAGTTAGCTAACTGCTGGATCAGGTGTTGTGCTTGAATATATAAAGAAGCATTTGAGGACCATGTGATATTTTTAAAAATTATCAGTACTGACAGTACTGTCAACAGGTTGTTTTCGTATATCAATTGGTGGAAGGTAGTATTACTAACATATGCCTATGCAGTGAGTTATGTGAGATCTTAAAACATTTCAACCGAGAGAAACAATATTTCTTAGATCCAACACCAAACCTGGTAGTCAGGATAATCAAAAAGATGATTAATAATTTTTACACCAGCAATCATAGCAACTGGGAAGTTGAAGTCACTGTCATGCTCCTCAAATCATTCATACAAAGTCCTAACAATATCGCAAGGGGCATTTGCCTGCTCTTACAGGTCATGATGAGGTAAACCTAGGTTTTTTCTAATGTTTTAATACTGTTTTGCTTTGAGGGTGTATTTAAAATAGTATGCACATACAATTGGAATGTGATGTGGTGCACTGTGAGAAATACTGACAGTGCTACTCTCATAATGTAGAAATAATTTTAATCAACAAAAAAATTCATTCTCATTCATTCAATTGTCCTATCTATAAGACATTACTATAACAAATTGCTAATAAAGTGATTCTTGTCAGTAATTGCTTGATATATTATTTTGTACTCTCCAATTAAGGTCTTTGTCAGGCATCAATTTCCAATGACAGACTAACTCTTAACTGTTCTGAAAAAAACAGTATTAAAGCTGACTTAACTTACGTCTTAGCAATATTACACAAGGATGACATGTACTGGATAAAAGAATATTTTACCAGATATAAGGGAAAGGATGAGTCTGATAACACTGGTCAACAAACAATGTCCCAAGGATAAACATCTAATTGTATTTATGTGGTCTTTAGAATTCAATCAGGAAATCAATCAGCATGCAGTTTAATCATTAAACATTACATGTTTAACTACATTTTGTATTTATATTTTTTATATTATCATAGCTCCTGCTTAATAGTTTAATATTAATGTGGGGGTTTATGGTCCTTTAAGGGTCCAGAAGAGACCTGACTGGGACGCCGCATGCCTTTATAACACTTTTCCATGCTGGAAAATCAGTCACATTCAACATGTACAATCCCAAGTGGCAGTTCAAAAAATGAACATTTATTGACAAATCACACTTCACTGCTTGGTATGAAGGGCACTATTCAGGAAGATCTGTGTTAAAACTCTGCTTTAGCTTGTCTCTGCTTTAGCTTTAGCTACCCTGTATCTTCCTCTTAAGGGGATGTAATTAACCAAATCCATATTGAAAATATTTTAGCTGAAAAATAAATATTCACTTGTTCATATTTTATTCTGCAATGACACTAATTGATGAAAATATCTCACAAAAATAGCCTGATAAAAAATTCATATTTGGATTCAACTTTAGAAAACGTGATCAGCACACTCCGCACAGTCATTGGGACAAAATTGTTGACCAGCGAAACCATTATCAGGAATCAGTGGGGCAATGTACTCAGAATGACGTATGCCAAAGGAGAAGCTGGGAGCTTTGGATTTTGTGAAGGTCACCTGTGGAGAGAGACATTCATCACCGTCTTTGCAATCAGATACCAGTTCCTTTTAGGGTGTGTGTGGGTATGTGTGTGTGACTGACTTGCTCTGGATAGTAAGATCCAGGCCCTGGTTTCCGTGTTGTATCACCAGGCATGTGATGGCGGCCAGCCATACTATACTGGGGTGGCTTTTGTCTGTACACACTTGTTTCAACAACTCCATACGTTCCTGGGCCTGGAGACTACGACAAACGGAGGAACTCATGATAAAAATGCAATCACAATTTGTCATATAGCTGCAATATATTTATCATATATTTAAGAGCTGCTGATTACTTTTTGCAGGTCCTCATAGAAACTTCC
Source organism: Distichodus sexfasciatus (assembly GCA_032718565.1). Classification (NCBI taxonomy): domain Eukaryota; kingdom Metazoa; phylum Chordata; class Actinopteri; order Characiformes; family Distichodontidae; genus Distichodus; species Distichodus sexfasciatus. The sequence continues at coordinate 6,594,532 of JAVGVS010000007.1, read as the reverse complement.
TATTTTCCTACGGCCAGTCAGGGAGAAGGTTGGAGCAGACCTTTTATTCACTGTTTTTGGACCTATCACTGAGGGAAGCATGTAAGCAGCAGGACCTGGAGGCAAGATATTAAATGTGTGCAATCATGGAAGGAGACAATATACCATAGCTTATATTACTATTCAAAGGGTGTTTACCTGGAGTTTGGTCGGTGCGGTATCTTTCACTCCTAGATGAAAGTGAATAAGCTGGGGCGGAATAAGTGGTCATCTTTCCTGCCTTTTCAGGACAATATTGCCCTGAAAACGCATTTTAAAAAATGATTTAATGATAAGGAGTTTTCTAAGCCAATGACTTTCTTGGTCTAAGAATGAAGAATTCTGAAGTTTCTCATTCCATATATGTGTTACACTTCATCAGAGTTCAGTAAAAAACAAAGAAAAAAAAAGAACTGCAGGTTCAAGTTCAATTTGTGAGGCATAAAGAGACAAGCATGCAAACCAACTGAGAGAACAAAAGCGCAAATACTAGGTAAGAGAAATAAGACAAAGGTGAAAGCAAAAGGCAAAGGTTAAAAACAAAAACAACAATAATAATAATAATAATAATAATAACAATAATAATAATAATATATTTAATGAAAAGTTTCTTTTTGTGTACTAGATTCTGCATTGTGTGTTCCAACCTGGTCCAGGGGTCTCGAAGACCTTGATGTCCCTGGGGCGGCTGTACAGGGAATATGCGGGGGTTCCGTCCCGCCCAGTTTTGGTGATATTGGAGGGCACCAGGTAGCCGGGGCCAGGGGAACAGCTGTTGCTGAACTGGCGGTGCCGCAGACCAAAACTAAAGGCAGGAGCTTTATACTTCCGTGGGTCGTGATCATTTATACCTGATTCACAAAATGGGGTGTTAAATGTAACGTAGGGTTTATCTCCTTATCGAATAAGATTTTTTTATGGCTCTCTTGTTTACCTGTAGCAGATGGGAGAGCATATTTGGGCCCAGGGCTGCTGTACATCGCAGCAATAGGGCCTCTGGGTTTATGGGGCCTCCAGGAGCCAACCCAGCCATTAACTCCGGACATGTCTGCCCTACATGAACAACATTAACATTCGGCTTTCATTTTCGAAACACAAACACAAGAGGCTTTTGCTGTAAGCATCTGTACCCACTTCAGGACGAGACGGTTCGGAGGAATCGCTGGACAGCTGTCGACGTGTTTTATTAAGTATATGTGCTTGGTCTCAGCAAAGCGGGACCACGGCGAATAAAATACCGCAGGCAACCTCGGCGCTAACTTTATCACAATTAACACACTAACGATAGTTACCGAAAGATCTAAAGCTTGTCTCAGTCCTATGACGACCTCAACAGTGTGTCGGAACAGGTTGCATTTGACTCCATTATGTGAGACATGAGCGTTTAACGTCACTGAAATAGAAAGATGAAAAATTCTGGTGCTATCAATTGTTTCCATGGCTTGCCATTTATTGTGGATAGGTTGTTTAATATTGCGTCCTAAACTCGCAGTATCCATCCTTTAGTACAGGACCAGGACCCGGATGCTGAACTATATCCGGTTAGTGTGGGAACGCGGGCCGCTACAGGCAAGTTTCTTCTATGAAGACCAGGGAAAAAAATGTAGAAATATAAAATACTATGAATGTAGATTAAATTATGTTGTCTGTGTCTCCTTGTCGTCCTCTGTGTACAGGATTATGTAATGTGTCCGAAATATACACACAGTAACATCGTCAGACTATCAATTAATCTCAGTTTACAAAAGCCCCCTTGCTTTTAACACTTTTGCCACAACAACTGGACATCTCTACACTGGCCTCCATGGAAGAATATTATTTCATAAAAACTAAAAATCTAAGCCAGTGTATACGTTTTATATGAGTTAAATGAATGACTTTACTACATAATGTATTTACAACAACCAGTGTTGGGAGTAACGCGTTACAAAAGTCCCCATCGACCTCCAGTGGTTGAATTGCGGAATGAGCTGCAGTAAACTACATTTTACCATTAGAATGTTGTAACATTATAACTGCCCCTAGTCAGTATTAACTTGTCAGTCTGAACCATTACTTTGTTTCTTTTAAATATATTTTATTCTACTTATTCTAACTTTATTTCTCCACATTGAATAGCCTTATAAAAAAAAGTTCTACAGATATAAACTTGCCTTGCATCATGAGTCGTGGACCCATACAGGCACTTTTAAAGTGTCATTTTGCTCTGACTTTGCAGTGTGTGTATTTCTGACACTATAACGCCATCACTTGGCAAATGGATTATTTTCACTGTGAAATGAGGTTCAGAAAAAAGTAATTGAATGTCTTAAACATGTAAAATTTAACGTATTTTCTAAACATACAGCAGGTAGTGTTTTACGTGATCTTGTCGTCCTCCGTTGTGGAAGTTGCTGTGACAAGTTCGAGACACATTCTCCTGTGCTTTATGGATTGGGTTTAAACACCTTTCTGTTTTAGTGCAGTCAAAAAATACTTCAAAAAGTAAAAATTACAAACATATGGGCGCGAATAGTCACATTAAAGGTGTTGCCTTTGACTCTCATAGAGAGCTTTGCTTTGCAATATAAAATTTTAACACATTAAAACTAACTTTCTCTAACCATAATGTTGCCTCATTCTGGAAAATATCCTGAAAGTCAGTTTTAAAAGGAGGTAATACTGTTTAACTTGAATATTTTTAATTGGATTTTGCTACGCATTATGTAATGTTTGCAACGTTTACGACATTTTGTCATATTTTCCTCTTTACCTCTCGTATCTTTGCTTTTAACTATTACATTTTATTTTTTTACCTTTTTTATTGTCATTTTATTTCTGCACACTAAATGGCCTCAGTGTATGAAAAAATGTGCTATAGATTTAAGCCTGTCTTGCCTTGTGAGTTGTGACATGTTGTGTAAGGTGACATTTGAACGCCTAGCATTTATCATTTAAGCAAAAGTCCAACATAATGTAAATTCCTATGAACACTAATGTTCACTATGACTTAATTCCCTATGAAATTCTTCCATTCTAATTCAGTCATACCTTAAGTCCGGAAAGAGTGTAAGATGACATTCCATCTTATTAAAAAGGCACCGGACAGATTGATCGATGGAAAAACCACTCAAATAATTTAGAAATATAGGAGCTGTTATCCAGTAGGCAGGTCAATATCACAGGTGTGTGGTGTAGATAAGCGAGGTTTCTCACAAGGACAATTTACCACACTACAGCACTGATTGTCCACTTGTTTTCATGTGTCACTATGACTACATTGTCTCCATAGCAGTCTGTTTTAAATCCCACTCAACTTGAGTTTAAACTACTGTAGCTTTCTTTTAAAGTAAAAATAACAGGCAGCTGTACCTTTTATTTTATTGATTTTATTATTAGAATTAATTTAGTGTCTCTCAGAAAGTCATGTTGCACCGTGCATGCACCAACATATTAATTTACTTTAAAAACAATCAGAATTGTCAAAAAAGACTGAATACTATACAACATTTATTTACTGAGTTTATTAAGAAGACGTTTCGGAACTCTTGGTGGTGGGGGTCTCTGGGCGGAATCGTATGAGACGCTGCAGTTCTCGTACAGCCGCGATCAGCACCTGCAGCAGGGCGCTGTAACTCGTGATGTCCTCTAGAGGGCGCTGTTATAATATTACATTGAAAAATTTAATATTAAAATTTGAAATTTAACTGAAAAGTGCAATTACTCGCTCTGACAAAATAAATGCATCTTTTAATATCTTTTAAAAACATATATACAAATATGTAATATTTGTATATACAAATAGAGCAGAGATCATTAAGATGTATGACACAGGTCAATCCAGACAAACTGATCATATGTAAAACACAGACCTAAAAAAGACATTACCCTGATCAATGCTCTAACAAGCCGCTGCAGGATGGCGTTTTGAAGCTGTGGGCAGTGTGTTGTCACCTGGCCCACACAGGACAACAAACAGTATAGGGTGCTGCGTTTAGACTGAAATACATAGTGGGGTAGGTTTGTAGGAGAGAGAGGGAGAGAGAAATTTTAGAGGAGAGCAAAGTTGTCATTTAAAAAGCAGGCAGATAAATATTATTAGTTTTAACATTAACTCAAAAATATAATGCACTATTTTTAAAGTCTTATCACATTTTTATATTATGAAACCGTTTGATTTGAAAATATCCTCCTTCATTATAGTTTTTAACTTGACTGTGCATTGCGATTGGTTGCATCCTGTGCTAAAGTTGCATTCTGACAAAGTATTTCATTTCATCATAATTCAATACAATACTGTGTATTTGATCATAACATATTATTCCGTAGTGGATTATTTGTCTCTCACCTTGTGCAGAGTTTTAAGGGGATTTTGACCAGCGACCGATGTGTTCAATTTATCTATGTCATCTGAACTCAGAACAGGTTCCTGTGGAAAAACAGCATTTAAGGAAATATCCTTCAGCAACAAACCAGACGTCATGTGTTACATTTTAATATGTTTTATTTCTGCAATAGGATTATTACTGTCAACATTCAGCACTGGCACTACTTCCACCTTACTTTTAGTTTTTCTAGCCAGATCCACAGCAGAGCACTCAGGACTTTGGGGTCTGTCTCCATGGCCAATGTAGCCCATCCATATGCACTGAAGTTTAGTTCATTCTGAAGAGTGATAAACAGTGAGGTAACTGTGAGAAGCTACTCTACACATGCTGATAAAATAAGCATGTACCACACAGTGAAAGTTTTCCGAGAAATTATATGTAATGATAAGCAGTGTAATGTGAGAGAAAGTACATTTTCTCAAAAGGGGTCTAACCTGTAAGTGTACAACCCTCTGCAGTATTTTGTCTCCTGGAGGCTCCTGTTGGGCCATTGCTTTGGCGACCTCTAGTGATGAACAGATTTTTCCTGACCTGTGGTACTTATGAAGCTTTGAGTGAAAAAATGCTTAGGGTTTATGATATGATCATATTTTCCCGCTCACCGAAAATATGCTAAATAATCAGAAATATTTGAAAGATTGTTGAAAGCAGTTATTCAGTGCAATATAATTAATCTCACCTCTGTACTGGAACTGTATTGTGGGTAAACCTGAGATTTTTTCAGCCTGCACTTTGCTGTCTTGTGAGTGCTGATGTTGCATAGGTGTGGTCTTGATGGTTTAATTGGGGTGTAAATGTCAAATGCACAGTGGGACTCATTTATTGCCATAACATCACAGGCAGTAATCACTGATCTCTGTTCTTGTAAATAACTGATAAACCCATTGCGTACTGTGCCATCAAGCATGAAAGTTGTGTAGCACTGCATAAACATGGAGAAAAGAACACAGAGTGTTATATACACAAATAGTATATATATAGTGTATATATGCATTTGTTTATCAAACATTCAGGTTTTGGTTTTGAACGACTAGCTTTTACCTTGTTCTTAGTAAGTTTGCAAAGGTCTGACTCGCTGTAACTGCGCTTGTTCAGAAGTACCACCCGCTTTCTCTCCAAAAATCCTAAAGGTTCATCCCAGATTGACAGAGACCCATAAGAACCTTCCCCCTCCCTCTGGACAGGCAGATACCTTTGTCGTACCAGCGTGTCCCTCACTGTATGCCGTAGAGCCAAAATAGCCAACTTTCGTTCCAGTTCCACCTGGGCTTCTGGAGGATTGATTGTATCCTGGGCAAGAGCTGCTAGTATGCTGCACAGGAGGTACAGGATCTTGGGTGTGTGGGTAAGGAATCGGGCCTCTTCTCCATGCAAAAGCAAGGCCTGACGCTGAAGATATTGTCTTAGGCTGAAGGGTGCGCCATGCCGCACGCTCAAGGATGGGTACTGCACTAACTGGGAGCCCATTAGCCTGGCAAAGTCGAATACCATGTTGATCTGGGCACGGGTCTGAATGGAGCGCGGCCTCTTGATACGCACATAGTGGACAGCTTCACTGGCACTGATTCTCAAAGTGTAGACCAAGTAGCATGCAATCAGCACTCCTGTAAGATCATAAATGATTATCCAGTGACATGGATTAATTAATGATTTCGTTATTGAGAATGTAATATTTTATAGAATAAGTGCATCAGTGAGCTAGTACACTTGGACCACTTTTGGTAAGTCCTGACCACTACAGACTATGAACATCCCACAGGATCTGCAGTTTTGGGGATGCTCTGACCCACTTGTCTAGCCATCACAATTTGGCCCTTGTCACTGTTGCTCAAATCCTTATGTTTGCCCATTTTTATGCTTCCAAGACATCAGAAATTTCACTTGCCGCATAAAATATCCCAATCATTGTCAGGTGCCATTGTAATGAGATAATAAATGTTATTCACTTCACCTGTCTGTGGTCATAATGTGATGGCTGATTGGTGTAAGTTAAGGCTTTCTAGAATGAGACTTGCCTGTTCTGCCTAGTCCAGCGTGACAGTGCACAGCCACCTTGCCTTCCTGCACAGAGAAGGCCAAGACCTTCACTGCGTCCAACATGCCAACCATAGACGATACTCCGAAATCAGTCATACCGAAATTATAGAAGTAAACTGAATAAGAGACAGTGAACAATATGTTGACACTTTAAAGTAATTGCACAGTAATATTTTTCAGTGTGTTTGCGAGCATGTGTCTCACTTTGATTCTCCATGAAGACCTGTGGTGAATATGTAAAACCACTGTCAGGCTCTAGTTCAGGTCCGCACTGAGCATGTTCCCCAGGAAGCTGCATGTTAATTATGGACTTAATTTTCAACCTGTAAAAACACACACACACACACACACACAACCCACACACCAGGTACAATCATTATCCCAGCAAATATTCACTGTGCCTCAGCTGTTAATAAATCAATAATAAATCAATAATGCAGTTATACATTATTCATTATTCATCCAAACAAAGCCCTTGCAATTAAAGCAAATTAGATGAAACACTCACTTGTTGAACTGCTCTATTATGTTGTATTTCTTAATAAGATAAGTTGATGGTCGTGCCATAGCAACAATGTCATTGGTCACCCTTGAAAGCAAACAAAACAGTAAAGTGAACACTTTGAAGGACTTTTCTTATCAAAACATACAAAAATAGAGATCTATATAAATAGATAAACGCTGGAATAAAGTCGCAAGGGACGAGAAATCTGATGTAATAAATATGCTTTATAACAACAAACAATTAATTCTATTTTAGAACAGACAATTACAGCATGGCTATTTTATTTATAATTATTGGTTTATTAATTGTCTGATGTGACAGTGTAGGCAATGCGCTTGGCCAACAATACAATTATAATTGCAATTCAGACAACATAATTGTTCTGATTAAATGAATTTTAAACATGTAAACAACTTAAAATATGCAATTATTGTCAGCTTTTGTATTAGTACAACCTCACATGGCAATGATAAATACAAGGAAGAATATGCTTCTCTGCTCTGAAGAACCCCACATCATAACTACACAGAACAGTAAAAAGAAAAGAAACCGCACCAGCTGGAGAACAGGCCCTTAATGCACTGCTGACTGGGTCTCCAGCATGTAGGATCCTCATAGCGGCAGTCTCTCCCACCACAAGCCAACAGGCAGATGATTTTAGAGGGAATAGCCTTTACCAGATTCTCCCTGGCCTGGGAATATGAGGGCTTTGGCACTGGAACCAGAGGAGTCATACCAGAGAGAAGAGGAGTGTAAAAGAGGAGAAGAGAACGAAGGTAGATCAAAGACTGCTAGTGAGCATGCTAGTGACAGCAAGATGGGCCAAGGACACGACTTAATAGGAATTTGGAAATTATTATTTGTATGTTGCGGTATAGTCAGTTGTAACTAGATGACAGCAGGTACTAGGAGCTACATAGCCATAGAGGAGACAGAAAAATACTTGTTTTAGAAGTAGGGAGACACATTTAGCATAGACCATAATATTCAGTCTTTCTCAAAACTATTGCATGCAATTTGATCCATTGAAAGAATTTTCCATATACAGTATTAAACAATTTCCAGGTTCAGATATTCTGATTCTAAGATCTTTTACTTAAAAGCATTCTGTTTTGAATATTATAAAGACAACAACAAACAGTGGATAATCTAAACCACTTATGAAGACCAATAAATCAGCCATTAATCAGTGACATACCTGTATTTGGTCTCATTTCTGATAATAATTGTGTGTAGCTCACAAGTAACCATGAGGAATATGTAATAGTAATCCCTTACTGCCACAATGCAGTGTATATGGCTGACCTAGTTTGAGCCCTCTAATCCTTATTAACACTCATAAATACATTACAGGAACGACATTCACAAATCATAGAAATACTTATATAACAGAAGAACTTGCTTGCACCTGTGATATTTCTATATATTATTAAACTGACTTTATTGTATGACAAAACAAAAACATGATAAAAAAAAATTAGCAAAGGATAATGTTTTGTATCTGCAACCCGTATAAGCCGCTTGCACATCATTATGACATAAGCCTGTTTACCAAGTTTGTTGAAAGGAATCTTTATGTAGGATATATATATATCTACATGATCTACATGATACATGATATATATATGATCTAAATTTCTTAGATCATTACACAGAGACATAAAACAATTCAGATAAAATATTTATTTAAAGATCATAATACATAATCAAACAAAAGAAGGGGTGTTTCCTTGTGACTCCACCAGACATTTAAACAAGCAAACCTTTTCCAAACATTTACTTTAAATCAGACTGACCCTGATTTAAAGTGAAAGATCCCACAAACAACACAATACAACCAGACTAGCAAACATCTGATGGCCCCCTAGCCACACAACCAAGTCAAATACAGAAGCCCAATAGATATACTGCTCATATGCAAAACAATAGCAATGGAGAATTCCAGCAGAAAACAATTTATACAATGTACATCACTTTCTGTAAGAGCATAAGAGCTTCTTTTAGCGAAAGCTTTTTTTTTTCATTTTACTCTTACATAATGATTACTCAGAGCATAAGTACAAAACAGTCAGGAAAACATATATATGTATTTCCTACACATAAGATCCAGTAAGTGGTCATCTAACCAAATGACCTATAATTTTTTATTTTTCAATTTAGGCTTGTCTATTTTCCCTGATGCAGTTTTGTTTAGAGTGTTTATTATTTAGGTTTGGTTTATGACATTGTATTCATTATTGCTTGATTGTGAGGAGTTTATCATTTAATTTTAACTTGCATTCTTAGCAGATGCCTATTATCCACTGTGATTTACTTTTCCTAATTACAGGGACAACTTGGGGGTTAGGGCCTTACTCAAGAAGCATCATAGTGGTTGATGGGATTTGAACACTCTTGTGATAAACTCTGCAAATGACTCATTCAATCATCGGTGGAGAATATACAAGCCCATCTGTTATTAGCTGTCTTTACAACCTTTACAGTTTAGCTTAGTTTGCTAACATATTTGTTTAAAATAAAGCACAGCCTGTCTAAATATCAGGTATCGTTGCAACACAGTCATCATTGCACTTTGCAACTTTTTCCTGTCAAGTTGTGGATCTTCTTCAGAATGCTGCAATTCAAAGCATTCTTTCTCAACCTACACATTGCTCAGCAGCAAATGTGTGGTGTCGCTCTATTCATACACTTCTGCTTGCCATTCCTTGGAAGTAGAGTTTGTTTTTTTTTCATTTTGTTTTGTTTTACTCCACATCACTTTAGACAAGATTCAGGGTATACCTGCGGAGAAAAATATGGTTAGGAACATTTCTATATAATGCAGATGTAACATTTCTATATAATGTAGCATTCTTTCTCACAAACCTCAATGAATCCATCACATCACTCAGAAACTGAGGTGTGGTGATTTCTATTGGTCTTCAGCATGTCTACCCTTGGCAGCAGACAACTGACATCCTTCATCACAGTCAAAATGATCATCCTCCTCATTTTCTTCCCCTTCACTCTCATCCATATTTTCCTATATGCAGACAATATATCAGTTGTTGTGGCATAGAAGAAATTCAGCAAATTTAGAATTAATCAAATCTCCATCCAGTCACCACTTGCAGTGCATTTTTGAAAATCTATGACTGACTTACATAGATCTATCTAACATACAGAACTTCCAGTTAGCAATAAGGGAGGACAGGGATGACATGACTAAATGAGATCAAATTTAGTCAGGTCTAAATTAACAGGCTGCAGAGGCCAAAGGCAATTTATTCACTAAACATTTCAACAGCACAATAAAATATGCAAACGTAGTTTTGTCATTTACATATTCCCATCAAACTTACATGAAGAACTTACATAATGCATGTTTTAGATAATTGCTTAGCCTCAGCCAGCTTTTCTGTCTACTTCTCCAAGTTCTTACTCTCTTTTATACACAAAACAATATGTAAAATGCTTTGACTAAGTAATATAATAAATATGACAATGATCATCTCTTAAAATAGAATTTTCAGATATCTCTGCAAAAAGACCATTTCAAATGCATACTCTTTAACAAATAAAAATTTATTATGGAATATAATGCAATTCTCACGTTAGTGACTACAATTTGTGTCCTACAAGATCCTGCAGAAAAGTGGGTCTCCCAAAGAAAGTTGTTGATTTGGAACACGGGTTAAAATGAAACACCTTGAGGGAGGCTCAGCTGCTTTTAAACCTCACTGCTGGAAACCACCTACTTATGAACAGAACCAGTTCAGCAGCGCTGAGAAAGGGAATTTCCACATGAGGGGGAGAGAGGGAGAGAGAGAGCGAGAGCTCTTTTCTCAGGAAAATGAACAGCAAAAGCACACAAACAAATACACAAGCACACATTATCTGTATACTATATCACTGAAAATGACTATGTTTATAATAATACATATTCTGCTACTGGTATTGCTTTTCGTAACGTCACTGCAGCCTGGCGACTCCTCAGCCTCTTTTCGTCTTTGTCCCTTGATTACGTTAATTTTTAACCCCGTTTCAACTGTGCTTTCCACTTTACCCGGTGTCTCTGTCACTATCAAAGGACAGCATATCTCCCGTTTTGTAAGGTTTCGTTCTTTACTTTCGTTTCGCAGAAAAGTGTAGTCGTATTCAGCCGGCGCTGTCTCGGGAGTTGCTGAATCATTGCGACCATTGTTTATTAGGCACTTGTAGCTGTGTGCTGTGGCTTCAACCTCACTATTCTGTCTTCATCTGGAGAAAGGTTATATGCTGACAGGTGCTAGATAGGGATGGTCCTTCTTATTTTATTTATTTTGTGCGCGTTTTAAAGAATGAACGTGGAGGGTCCCATGTTTGTACTCGCCCTTGGCCCAAAAATTGCTAAATCCACCACTGGCAGTAACGCTTAAACGGCATGTTTTGCGTCTACACGACAGCAGCCTTGTGGCGATACGTTTCAATTGCTCGATGAGCTTTATGTAAACTCCGCATCGACCTTACAAGGGACTTCCCGCCCGTTCAGCAAGAAAACAGGAAACAGCATCGCTGAAGACCACAAAATCTGATGGTTACAGAAATCGGTGTAAAACCCACTCCTTTTCTAACCGTTTGCACGCCGTTTCCTTTGTTTATCTTGACAGTACTTATTGATCTGAATGAAAACTGACATAAGGAGTGTCGTGCAATATTATAACCGTCAATTATTATTAACCTTATCTATTTAATCATTTGCATTCTCTGGGTCATTTGCATTGTCCTAGACATTTAAATACAGTTAAATTAGGAAAGAAATTCACACAATACCACAAAAATGTTCATCATGGTTTGCAGTTTTTATTTGTTTTTGTTTTTTTGTTTATTTTCCAGAAAATTGCACTCTGCCATTTTATAAGGGTTGTTGTTTTACAGCAGGTCATCCCCAGAACCTGCCAACCAAGCAACAGACAACCAGAAGCCGACCAAAGGGTAAAAGGTAAGTGGGGATAAATTTGTCGGCTTTGTGTAGTTCGGTTGCTTCTAGTGTCTGGCGCTTCGTTGGCAGGTCAGAGTTTGACCTGGCGCTGTCCACTACATGCCCGCTGAACCTGGACCAGAGGCCCAGTGTGGCATCCTTCCCAGCATCATTGCAGGGTGACACCAAGCTGTGTCCACTGGAACAGGACAGAAGGCCTGAGTGCCCGAATCCCTTGGCGGTTGGGTTCTCCTCATCTCCTCCTAAAATCTATAGAGATCGCATTAAGTAATTTTCACACTGCAGAATTCATTTCCTCTACATAACAGAAATAGCATTTAAGAATGAACCTATGTGATTGTCATTACCATATTAGGCATACTGTAGAAGTTCAACATATTCTGTGCGAAAACAATATATAGCACCTTTCATATATAAAAATTCAGCCCAGAGTGCTTCACAATAAGGATAATATCAGGAAAAGATATGCAACAAGCAGTTAGGGAATTAGTAAATGGAGTATCTCTGTAAAACACAGTAATATTTAATATTTCAGAAGGTAAATGAAACTTACAAGAAATTTGCAAGCAGGAAAGAAATCCTTTAGAAGTGACAAGGATGATCAGAGATCATTTGACCTGGGGAAAGAGACTATTTGGATTAAAGATGTTGATGAGGATCCTGTAATGATTTCACAGAGGAAAAAAATGTAGAAATGAATTGCTATTTACCATGCAGTCAACAGGAACATAGTTGTCCCAACAGGCTGGTAGCCAAAATGAAGCTCACACAACTCATAACTTCATCAGACAAGTCTGTAGGATAGGAAAGACCGCTCCCTTCCTGCAGTCTCTATTTATCATAGTGAAACCTCCCTCCCACCACTGACATCACAGGGTCAGGTGATACAGAACCATCAGTTTCATTTAGCTTGAACTTTTGTTTCCTCTTAAGTTTTCTTTAGTTTCCTGCCTTCAGACAGATGAGAGTTTTGGACTTTATCATTTCACAAGTTGAAACGTGATCGACTAAATGTTACAAATAATAGATCTAGAAAACTGAAGACATCAAAATGCAGTCATTTACGTTTTAAAATCTTCCATTTTAAAAGAGAAAACATACCAATTTGAATCATGGTACCATAAGACATTCCATCAGATTCATTCTTAAAGGAATTACTATACTGTAGTATATGAATATATTATGTTTACTAGCAGCCTTCAGGTTTAGTAATGCCAATTCCAAGTAACTTAAGAATCAACTCCAGAGTCTTGTAGTGATGCCACAAAGACAGACAGAATTTTTCATTTATAAGCTTACTGAAATAAAGACATTAAGCAGTGTTTGGAAGTGGCAAACAAACTCCTAAATCTAAGTAAGTATCACTGACTCCATTTCCTACAGTTCAAATTGTAAGGGCAAAAAAATCTAACAAACAATAATGTCATTAGAAACAACAAATGCATGTGATGTTACATAACAATATAAGCAATACAGATACATAGCCCAGATCCAGCTTATATAATTGATTTTTATTGAAACTGCATTATTCTCTCTTGTTATCTTATATTGTATCACTCTGCTATGTTATGTAGTTTCAGTTCAACATTTTGTGTTAGTTCCTCTATCCATTGCTAAGTTGTTCTTAAATAGTACATATCAGAGCCAAGGCAAAGAAACTGAAAACATGTCATCTAAGATATATTGTACATTTCTTCACAAACATGTGAATCACCATCTCATAGTTTGGTGGGGTTTTTTGACACTATTTCCAGCATCATTCATCTTAGCATTTCTTTAATTGTCATTCTTCTGTGTGATTTGTATCACCAGTATTCTGTATTGAAGGTCAAGTTACTTTAAAAGTGTCTTTACAACCAAGAATAATTGTGAAAGTGCTTTGTTAACCTGAATGCCATGAATGAAGTTCTTAGTGACATCTAGCGGCAGAATGAAGCAAATCGAAGTATTTAAAATTCCACACATTTGAGTTTGGTCATATAAAAATCACTAAAAATACAGGCATGTTGGTGATGTTAACAGTGATGTTATTTGCAGGATAGTTTGCAGGGAGTGATAATATCAGTACTTCAAACTGATAATTTTATTATATTATTGACTGTTTAGAGCATTATACAATGAAAAAGCAATTGAAAACTGCATTATTTAATATCCCAATTTAAATAAGGTGGGTGACTCAAACCGTACCAACTAATTATTCTAGAATTCTTCCATATTTCACGATTCATATTTAGGACAGGGTTAAACTCTGAGGTTAATGGCTTTGCGTTTTTGGTTGACAGGCACAGGCTGTGCGCTGCGAAACTGGTGTAAGGTTCAGGTTTGGGCTGTGCGATATGGCAAAAAAAATCATACTGCGGTACATTTTGAGCCCTAGGCGATAGACGGTATATATTGCGGTATATAATTAGATCTGTAAATTTCAATATAACTGCTACTTTAATGTAACAATTCTTTCCTTGTTTGTGTAAAACATTAGCTTATTTAGTTTTCTTCAGTTCTACAGCCGTGTAAATATATATTATTTAAATGTCAACTTTTTTTTAGATCAAAAAACGTAATAAAAAAAATTTGCACAAGGTGAAAGTGGCCCAATGTCCTTATCATTTAACTTTCATTCAAATGTAATATATAAATGTAAATATTTTACATTCATGTTTTTACTTAGTTCGTAGCTTTATTTATTTACTTTCTCAAATTTCTTACGTTTATTTACAATGACTTGGACAGTCTCACGAGGGAGCCAGGTGTTCATTTCAGCACATTATGCCTGTATAACTAAGAATGTGGCAAATAAAGAATCATTTCTGCCATTACATAAAAAGGACGTTTCTGGCCAAATCCGTCGATCGGACGTAGCGTGTCGAGCGGCAGACGGAGCGGTTTCATTGTCGAAACATACGGGCCCAGGCCGGAAAAGTAATGGCGCATTCTTTGGCTTCTCTCATATTCAACAGCGTATATTTTGCAGATTATGTTTTTCTGCTCAGTATCCGAGACCCTAAATCCAAACCATGTCCAGATTATGGACGTTGCACCGGTCTTCTTAACGAGCTGCTCTTCCGTACACTCTCTCTCCATTTTCCGAAAACAAATGCCTCGTGGTGTGGTTTTCGCGCATTTGACGCGACTTGATTAGTCATTTTCGCGGGCGAGGAGCGGAAATTTCAGCGGTATGCCGGTATGATCAAAATCTCTATCGTTGGCCAAATTTATATCGCATACCTTTTATGCCGTTTATACCGTCCACTCCTAGTTCAGGTAGATTTTAGGGTTGCCAGCTTGATCAGACGCAGAAAGCTTGTTAGATTAGGTGTAGTGGGTACCTCAGGGGTGTTTCTAGGATCTGACCACTAGGGGTGCTCAGCCCCCAGTGCTGACAAAGGCTCTTGGCTTGAACAATGCCGTTGTCATGCTTAGTCCAGATTTAAGATCTTTTCCAAACGGCCTACGTCTTCAAACAAAAGCTGTCTGGGCGATAGGCTTATTGGTGAGCTAGGTATGGTAAGCCTACTGTAACGAGCCCAGTTGTGCATAAACATGGACTCCGTAATGGGATTAAGTTCGCTTTTATAACTGTATACAGGAACCACAACTACTGCACCTATATTTTAATATGTTCCTTTCATCAATTCTAACTACATTTATTTGGAAGTGCACTCATTCTCATCACAAGCTACGTATACTTTTTTTTCTGTGAAAACAAATTTAGCTAGCGATTTGGAAATACTGACTCAAGTGACTCGCGCATCCGGATCAATTTAATGAGTGACTCAGAGGGAGCCGAATCCTAACAAGGAACCAAATATTACAGCTCTAACCCAGATGCGCTGTGTAACGTCTGCAGTACATTCAAATGCCTATTTGAATTAAAACAATCATGCAATCGCGGACGCGATAACTAATCAGAGGAGGATCCGACTCGTTTAAGGAATTTACTGGTCCATTTGGGCCTGTCTTCATTTATTAGATCTCTAAAAAGCAATTTTGGCAGATCTAAGGTTTGAGAACTGCCTATCTCATAAAATTGTAATTATTTTTCAGGAGGTGCCGAGTTAAAATTTAGCTACGTGAACTGGGGGGGTATATGTGCCAGTTTACTCCGCGGGTGCCCGTTCGTCCACTTATGTACTTCGCCCTCCCCCTACGGTGGCCGAGAAAGCCCAACGCAATTCAAAGTTAAAAACGCGCTGCAAAACCACAAAGCGTTTCATTCAAGTGCACAGCGCACGCTCAAACACACTACAAATTCGTAGACGCGACACAAACTCAGAAATCACTTTTATCAATTTCGTCATTACACGTTGCAAAACAGAAAACACATGCATCTTCTAAAACGTGCTGCAAATACAGAAAACACATGCATCTTTTAAAATGCGCTGCAAATACAGAAAACACATGTATCTTCTAAAACGCGCTGCAAATAGCCACAGCACAACCAAATTGAGCCAAAACACAACGGAAGTGTTTGCGGAGGACGCTGTTTTGGGTGCCCACATCCTTATTAGGTTTAAGTCCCGAGGAGGTGGAGACCAGTAAGTGAAATTAACATTTGAGAAATAAACGATTGGTTTCATGGTTTTATCGTACATATTTGTGTGTGTAGGAATTCCTCATGTATGAGACTTTCTGTGGAGTTAGATTGGATCTCAAATGTTAATTTCACTTACTGGTCTCCACCTCCTCGGGACTTAAAACTAATAAGGATGTGGCCACCCAAAACAGTGTCCTCCGCAAGCATTTCCGTTGTGCTTTGGCGTCTACGAATTTTTGTGGTTTTGCAGCGCGTTTTAAACTTTGAATTAAGTTGGGCTTTCTCGGTCACCGTATCCCCCTACTCACTGCCATTCGATTCATGCAGTAAAGCTATGAGGAAAGTCAGTGGAAGTGAGTAGGGGGAGGGCAAAGTAACTAGTTCGGGGAATCCCCAGGGAAACGCAAAGCAAATCCAGTGTAATGTTTAAGGCTGAGGTAGAATGAACGTCCGGGGAAAAGAGGACGTCTGGTCACCCTACCTAATGCAGCTAGCTGTAGCAAAGTGATGATAGTATGAATTGTATTGGTACGTATGGAAATTGTCTCCTGGATCTCTTACCACGTAATTTGCTGAACACTCGCGAACGTCTAAAACTGCGCCTATCAGCAATCCTTTAAGTTCTGTTCATATTTTCTCTTCAAAAGCAGACAGAAGCAGTTTTATTTAAGAAAGGTGGAGACAGGGAAATGTTAAACAGTACATACAGTATAAAATTCAAACACAGGCATTTATTATATTCCAGTATTCATCTAGCATCGAAATCAAATACAATGAGAAAACGAGACAGTCACATCACATACTGTTATTGCATTACCAGAGCCTGTCCTTCTTCAGTACTGTTACCAAGAAGTTGGCTTGTTGTACACCATTTCCACAGATGAGAAAAACACTAAAATTGGGTAATGTGAATCGTGTAAGTTCCTCAATTCACAGCCAAACTCCAGAATAAAGACTAACAGTGTTAAATACAGGAGCATCCTGCAATATTTGTGGTACTGGATATTTTGCCTGCTCTACATCAATTACCAGCAGAAACACTGATATGATCGACAGGTTTGTTTGAAAATGTAGAACTGAAAAACAGAAATCACAAGAAAGATGTGGGTGGCATCCAACGATTTTAAGGAGTACACACCATTGTTTTTTTTCCATTCATGTAAACATGTACATCTATATATGTGACAACCGGGTAGATTTTCAAAAAAAAAAAAAAAAAGCTTCCTTTGGCAAGTTAGCCCAAAGTCAAATCTTTCCTTAAAACACAAAGTGTTAGTCTTTAAGCATTATTTGCACAAAAAGTGCTTGTTAACTTTACTCTTTAAGTGAACTGCAATGCTAATGTTAATTAGCCCTTCAATGCACAGCTGTGGTTTAGAATTAGGAATAATCTGAGACAGGAGAAATGTAAAGTCTATAAATGAAAAATTTCCCAATATCAATGAATATCCAAGTAATTCAGAACCAAATCACAGCATAGCCAACTAGCATAACTACTCAATGTTAATCACAGAATTTGAACAAAAAAAAGTGTGTGCGCCTAGGGAGGTTGTAGTCATGTATAATTAAACATTAAAAGTGACAAATCATGGAATGACATGAGAGATTAGGTGCCCAAAATTTAATAAAGAACCATCAAACCCTCAAGAAACTTAATAGAGTTTTCCCAATCACTCTTTTCATAATGCTCTCACAGTTATCAAGCAGGCATGCAACTTTGAAGGATCATTGATACAAAATGTGGTTCTGAATAAGAAAGTAGGAAGAATGTTGGAATAAAGTATAGAAAAGTAAAGATAAGACATGATAACCGATGATGAGTACCCCATGGCTTCTCATCACTTTTCAGTCATACACACACTCACACAAACACACTCTTTAGAACAGAGTCTATAGATTAATGTTCTTTGTTTCTCAAATTCAGACACCTCTCTGTTCAGTCCCCAGGCACTAGCGTTTGGACAGCTCGTTGGATAACCAATCTAGTCCTTCATAGAGCCCTGTGCCCTGTGTAGCACATGTAGCCTGAACATACCACTGTTAAGAGAAGACAAGCAACAATGAGCCAAATTCCGAAATGTGAACAGGAGTAAATATATGAGTCATTCATATAGTTTGAGTCATTCATCAGAGTGTGTGGGAGTACCGTTCTGCTGCGTAGACTCTGCAGTCCCAGCTTGTCTGTCAGTTCACTGACTGCCATGGCGTTTGGCAGATCCTGTTTGTTCGCGAACACCAGCAGCACAGCGTCTCTCAGTTCATCTTCCTGTAACTGCACACATACACAGGAAGTGAGGCAACACTGCATTAATCACAGCTCCAGTAGCAAAGTGTGATGAGACAAGTTTTTTAAACTGATTTTAATACTTACCATTTTAGCGAGCTCCTCAGCAGACTCAGCTACTCTCTCTCTGTCATTGCTGTCTACCACAAAGATCAAACCCTGATGGATGAGAAATAGTTTACCATTGATTATAAATCTGTCAGCCATGTACAGGTGCCTATATTTGAGTTATTTCTAAGAAAAAAGATCTATCAGTGCATGTTACAGTGCCCACAACAATCATTCGAAATATCAACATAAAACAATTTGTTCAACTGGAACTCAAAAAGAACTTTTCATCTGCCAATATAAAGTAAAGCTGCCACGTCTTTAAGATAAACCAGTTTAGCAAAAACACTGGATATGTGTCCGAGTCAAGCCTTCATCAAACATACTGTACATTCTGTCGTTCAACTCAACTACTCAGTGACGCTGTTCCAGATACAGACCATGGACTGAAACTGCCAACTTCCCTTTCTTTGTTTTAGCCACAGAAAGACATAAATTATACCTAGATTCCAGATTCTTTATTTGTCACATGCAAGTTATACAAGTACAAAATGCAGTGAAATGTATCATAATCACGTATTTAATCCTGAAGATAATTCTTTACCTGAGTATTCTGAAAGTAGTGTCTCCAGAGAGGACGAATCTTGTCCTGGCCACCGACATCCCAAACAGTGAAGCAGATGTTTTTATATTCTACAGTCTCCACATTAAAACCTTTGCAACAAAAGAAAAAATTGTAAATAACACATTTATTCACTGGAAGTTAAACTAACACAACATGCAAACATACAAAATATTAAACAAAGCAAAATCAATTTATATACAAATAAAAACAAGCTTATGTATATTGTTTGCCCTAGTCTACTCAGGACATTTAGCATGTATGTCCTTAGACATTAGCTAAAAAATACCTTACCATACACATCCAAGAAGACTTAAACAGTAAGCCACTCATACAGTATATGGCATATTTGTAAGATCTCATTAAAACTAGTCAGGATAAATGTCAGAGAAACAGGACATCTCAAAACAGGACACAGTCAATTCCAGTCTTACCTATGGTGGGGATTGTTGTCACTATTTCTCCAAGTTTCAACTTGTACAATATTGTGGTTTTACCTGCTGCATCCAAACCCACTGTAAACAAAGTGACAAAACATTAATGTCTTAATATGTAATATCTAAATATATAATATCTAGATCCTAAATATCGCCACGGAATATAAACATTCATTTCTTGCCTTTGTGATTCATTACAAATACTAACTTGAAACCTGAGAGTATTGTAAATAAATAATTAATAGATTTTCGTAGGAATTTGTCCTTTATGAAATCTGCATATTAGTCTGCAATAAAATAAAATTACAAAAAACACCAATGTTAATTATCATAGTCCTTATTTTAACAAAATAAATCTGCGCGGCATATTTTAGAACATTATATCTTTAACGTACAGATGAAACATACAGCTAAGTTTAGCATCGTTGCTAAGTATTACCTAACGATCTAGCTAATTACCGAGAAAGCTTTCTGGTCTAGCGATGTATAAAATGCTAATCACACAAAGTGCATAAACAGGTAATCCGATGAAAAAATAGTTAATTACCACTAAAACCATTCCCGTTAGATGAGAGTTGACGTTTGCTATAAACCGAAGAGGTTTACCGTAAACTGGTCGGACAACGAGGTAGCTGCTACTAGTTAGCCGCCTAGCTAACTCGAGCTCATTCTTTTCACACTCACCCATGAGTATTCTCATCTGCTTCTTCCCGAAAAGCCTCCCAAAGAGTGAAGAAATAGTCAAACCCATTGCTGGAGTTAAAAGGCCCCTTAACTGGGATGTTAAGCTCTACAAGTCGGTTTCTCGAGCCGTGATGAAAAGGCTGTTGGCGTGTGAGCGGAGCCGGTAACTAGAAGCGGCGCTTGCGTGTTGCCACGTACGAGAGCCACCGTGGAAGGCATTTCGTCACTTCCTGACCAGGATTGCAACGTCGGAGTGCGGCATCCAGCAATTCAAGGTCTTGAGTACATCTCTGAACGCACATTTTTCACTGACGCGCCATTACCATGTACCAAGGATATGGATAATCGAGTTTCACAACTATTTAACTTATTATTACTGTAGATTACATCCATGTCATTATTTACATTTACAGTAATAACAAGGTAAAAACAAACAGGGTACATTTCGCTGGAGTTTGTTGTATATCTACAGTATGTATGTGACAAATAAAGAATGTTTCATTTGAAATCTTTATGGGACCTTACACCTAATATATGTCCGTGTAGGTTCTTAGTCACTGACATGGTAGTCTTGAGAGCTTGAATCTAACGCATTTTAACTTTGAAAGGAGAACCTAAAAGAAGTCCAATTGCCTTCAATTCGCGGGACCCGCAGCCTATCCCGGGAACTACGGTAGCAAGGCGGGGACCAACCCTGAGCAGGGTACACACACAATCACACTCACATTCACACTGTAACGCACATAATCACTCTCACATTCACACTGTAACGCTTTTGAGACTCAGCGTTAACAATTTTTCAGGCCGTGGTAGAGAGACGACGCAGAGACAACATACACTCTTGAACATGGAAGATGGACTTCTTTATTTCTTGCGCCAGCACAGAAGAAGTAGTACCGGCGTTATATAGTTCCCATATCTTTTTATACATTACATAAAGAATCAATAACAACAAAAAAAGATGAAATTATAAAGTAATGAATCTTAATGAGAATAAATCTCCTCTTACAACACCTTACGGGGCTCATTTAGAGTCACCAATTAACCTATATTGCATGCTTTTGGACGGTGTGGGGAAACCGGAGCACCCGGAGAAAACCCACGCAAACACGGGGAAAGAATGCGAAAGCCACACAGAAAGGCCCTGCGGCTGACGGATCGAACGCAAGTGCTTCTCGCTCTGAGGCGACAGTGCTAACCACTGCGCCACCGTGCCGCCCAGCAAATATTATAATATGGTATAAAGGTTACCAATGCAAAGTAACTATACATTCAGTTATATTCAGTCTAATCTCATCTTCCTGTCGAATTCCTCATCCCTGTGCTCTTAGTAGTGACCTGTAGGGGGCATCACAAATTTGTTTCAGTTTCAAATGGTTGACAATTAGAGGTGCTTAACAGAATTACCAATTTGAAATACTACTGCTTTATTACAGCCAGTGCTTTCAAGAATTGCTGGAAAACGAATCTGTGATACCTCTTGGGATGAAGCACGCAATAAAGTATGTCTCCTATATAAATGTGAATTTATGTTGTTTTAGATCTTTGGTTATTTTAGGTAGTGCAACATTTCAATATCAATTTGATATCACATTGATGAGTTTGATCAATGGTCAAATGGTCATGTAAGATATCATAGTAATCATAGTACTCAAGTACTTAGTTCAGTGATTAATAATACACACACACACACACACACAGACATACACACACACTCTTTTCCTGACATTTGTCTTTGTACTTTGTAACTAATGAACTAATTCAGCTTACATGGTAATAGGTCGCGGGAGCTATAGGTGGTACCGAATATTTATAATTGCACAATCACAATAAGTTTAAATAATCTTAATGTCAGACACAAGTGCAAACGTTAAAACACATATGATTTGCATAATATAATTTCACTGACACATACAAATAGGCTCGTTCATATCTTTAATGTCATATTATCAGAATCATTAAAGGTGTGTACATAGTCCCTGGGCTTTATTCGTCTTTTGTTTGAAAGGATATGTACGCTTATAACACCAATAAGGGTGCCTTCGCGCCAACCACCCGTCACAAAAACAAAACAATATGGAGACATTTTTAACTCATAGGCGGAAGCGGCCTTTAGACCAATCCGCGTTACGATCTGCGGCTGATGCGTTCACCTGGCGCACGCAGGTTCAGCTTCTGGTCAACAGTTAACACGAGACGTCCAATGATTAGTTCAGCAGCGAACGAAAAGGCGCGTTATTTCTATCTTTAAGAAATCACACAAATCGGACATGTAGATAACAGAGTTTCATCCTTCGGATTCAGCGATATGAGTGGGTTATCGGACCCAAAGGTAAATAGTTATGCTTTTGTCGTATTTATTATACACAAATCATAATCTAAGAGATAAACGTGCTAATATCCGCCTGTACATTACGAATGTTAGATATATTTTAATGTTGCTGTTTACTATGTTCTTGTTCGTGTTTTGTGCTTTTTAAATCACTCTTATTCTTGTCTGCTTTAGCTTACCGCACTTTCTTCGGTCTACGTGTCGGCGCTGGGTTTAAGGTAAGAGCATACTAGTTTTTCGTCTTTACATTCCATTTTTAAAACGCATTATTATTATTATTATAGTAATACGCATTTTCGCTTTCATCAGTTTTGCTCTTAAAACGCGACACCAACTATCCTGAGTTCTGTTACTGACTCTTTATATATGCAAATAAAGCGTAGAGCATGTGAGTTAAATAGAAATTTAAAAAAAAAAAGTTGAACGCGATGTAGTTCCCTTAGAAATGCATGTTTGGTGCCCCATATTTCAGCACCAAAATCCAGGACAGCAACCCCCTTTCTGATAGCCCCAAAATGATGACTTTGCTGTTAAGTCATATATATAGTAGTGAACATTGTGATGAATCAGAAAATGCTTTAATGTACTGCATTGTGTGTTTTATGCTGTTGTTTTCGTTTACTTGATGATGCAGTTTGATTGGAAGCTCCTCGGTCATAGTGCTATCTGTTGTAAAGAGAAGAGACCTAAGTGAACAGGTGAATGTTCCATTTTCTAATGTATGGAAGTATGGCGTTGAGTTGTTGAGGGTCTGTTGAAAGTATCAAAGCGGTTGCCTCTAAGACATATTGTAAATTGTGTGCACATATTTTGTGCAAATGACAATATCTAAGAAGTCAAATATTTAAGTGACTGTTGAGTGATAGCAGTGAGGTTTGGCATGGACATGATAGGCTTGAGAGAGCCTCTCTCTCTCTCTTTCTCTCTCTCTCTCCCTCCCTCCCTCCTTCTCTCTGAGTGAGTGGGGAGGCAATATAAAGAGAGGGAGACTGTTAATAAATTACTATGTTCACCTTCTTTATTTTGAAGTCTCCTTGAATTACATATTGTACATTTTAATGGTGTTAGATTTTGTCTAATACAGGCTGTAAACCACAAAGTTACATTGTATTTTCTAAAAACATTTAGAAATTGTTGTCATTAAATATCCTAAATTTACATAAATTACACAATAACTTGAAGGACTACATTTGCGTAGTAAGACTTTGTAGATGTACAGCTTGCAAGGAGAGGAATTATTCATGTACCAAAAAGTTCTCTTTAGTCATGAAGTACTTAGTAAGCATTTGTATAATAATTTAATACATAATAATTGACATGAAGTGTTTCTATGAGGAGGCCATGACTTCTTTGTTTTATACTTGTCTTTCAGGCTAAGCCTTTGTTCCAGCTGTCTCTGGCAGACTTCTTGGCCTCGCTTGTTTTAATTAGCAGTACCATCATCAACTTCCTGTCCAATGAAACACTGCACAATAGTGAAATACTTTGCACTTGTGGACTGCCTTTGTCTCTGGTGAGAGAGCATTTGTGGACCTGAGCATGACCTTATTTTTCAAAAATCCAAACCTACCTATCAAATCTATAGTTTCTGAATATTTACATATTTACAGTATCTAATTCATGAAACGGTCAGAAAAGCAAAAATCAGAAAGTAACTGACTAACTCTTTCTCACTCTTTCTTTCAGATTTTTTACTGGATCTCTTTCCTACTGGTCATCATTTATGCCTGTGAGTCAGCACATACTGCTCAAGGGTGGAGAGAGCGAACAGGGCAAAGGGGCAGAGATCAGGTAAGTACAGTGAAGAATGTAAACACAGAAACAAGTCACAGAAACAAGTCACTGCTTTTTTCTGTAGGGGGAAATTATATAGATTCCTATATAGAAACATTCCTTATTAGTTCTCAC
Source organism: Distichodus sexfasciatus (assembly GCA_032718565.1). Taxonomy (NCBI): domain Eukaryota; kingdom Metazoa; phylum Chordata; class Actinopteri; order Characiformes; family Distichodontidae; genus Distichodus; species Distichodus sexfasciatus. Next base: position 6,569,796 of record JAVGVS010000007.1, on the reverse strand, counting down.
TGACATTACTTTTTATTTCTTTGCCACATTAATAGGATAGAAGATGTATTTTTGATCTTCTCTATTTCTTAGTGTGGTGAGTACACCAGGTTTTGATAAGTATTGTGTAAATCAACACACAGTATGGATGTCCTACACAGACAAAACTGTTCTTTTTTAACAACAGTGTAATAATAATTATGTAATCATATGTGCATGTGTTCCTACAGGCTCATACCTATCATAGGGTATGTGATCTACATCAAAACCATCTCTCTGTCACTGGTGCCATACTATCCAGACAAAACTTTTCAAAGTGCCAGGTTCTGCAACAGGTAACTCTTTCTTTCTACATCTGTGTTTGCAAAGGGTCTGGGTTTTAACTGGGCATGCAAAAATATTTTCTTTTAGTTACTTAGGTTTAGCTGTAGTATTATTTACATCTAGTAAATATATTTGTCAGTGAAATGACAACAAACAAGTACAAGTTGTTGCTTCTATTTTATTCATATGATTCTGTTTTTTTGTTGCAGCTGCATTCTGTTTTTGCACTTGCACATTAATAATACTTTCTGTTCTACTGTGGTAAGTGTGCTTCACCAGCTGATAAGTTGATATCTCTTAATACTTTATTAGATTTATCAGTAAGGCTCTTTTTTTTTTTACCTCAAACAGGATGAACAACATAACACTTTCATTAGAGGGTTCACCTTTGCAATTGTGCTGTCTGTCCTCATCTGCTGCACTGTGAGTACACATGCATACACACAAATAATAATATTTATTAAAAGCATTTACATACTTCAGAGTAGAACTGTGTGATAAAGCTGTTCTAATAGATTTCTGCCTATATTAACCGCTTATTTCCATCAGCTATTAAATTGTGCTGGTACAGGTACAAATAACATACTTCTACTCTATTTCTCTTCTTTCGCAGTTGGTGTATTGGAAGTTGCAGAGATGGTACAAGCGTTATGAGCAGACAGAGCCACAGATATGTATGGGCAAGATTTGGTCCTCAGCCCGTTATATGATTCTTGTCATTATATTCTGCTGGACACCAGGTTAATATAAAGGCCCCTAACACATAAACGCACCTACATTCATACACATGCATTAATTATGTTCTTATATTGTGTCTTATGTAATGCTCTCTTCATAGCTGTTGTCCTGATCAGTTTGTCCTTTGCTGATGTTGAGTCGGATACTCAGTACCCACTCTTTGTCATACAGGTGTGTTTTCAGATTCAGTTAGCAAATGCCTGCCTAATATGGTAATAATGATAGCCATAAGAGTATGAATAAACTGTAATGTTTTGTGTGTGTCTCTCATTCCTGTAAAGGCGATGACAGTGTCACTGCAGGGCTTTCTCAACAGCATTGTATATGCCTGGAGACGCCACAACTTCAGAGAAGCTGTGCTTGGGGAAAGACTGCCGCTGCTTTCTTATGCAAACAAAGCTTTTTTTGAACAGTCTCTGGGTGAGACATGATATGAGTGAAGAAAGAATTGGAGAGAAATCCTAGTTTAGATGAAGGATGTCATTCTGCGAGTTAAGTTGTTAAGTTCCATTGAGGTAAAATACCAGTATACTGTTGCACTTTTGTTTTTATTTTTTTACTTAGTTTTCTGATTATTTCAGTTTTACTTTTTTTGGTTAGAACATTTATGTTATTAAATGTATTTGTAATACAGCTGTTTCAAATCCTAACTCTGTTTTAAGCTTCTTACTGTTACTGGTAATGTTACAATTATTGTAATTTCTTCTTTTTCCCGGTGAGGACAGTAGAAGCCATATATGGAGTGAGATTTGGATTCAGATCATAAACTGTATTGAGAACCATAAAATATGCAGTCACTGAAATAGACAAGTTTACTGAAATTTAGTGGCACATCTGTCTCAGTCTGTCCTACAGTTTAATCACTGTACAGTGATATGTACAGCAATGTTCAATAGTTGTGCAAATATGTAGCAGCAGTGCAGAAATTGTGCATAATTATATCTTGAAGTTAATGGATAATGAACTTTAAACATAGGCTGTGGTCTTGCATGGAAGAAAACACAGGAAATGCCATATTCATGCTACAAAATCCAGCCCCTTGTCACTTAGTTTCTCCTTTACAATTTAATATATGCCTGTGAGCATTCATATTTAATGGAAATGTTGGTTTTTTAATAGGAACTGTAAGGATTATTGCACCATTGTCAAATACCAAACAGTTCACTGTGTCTGTGTGATCTGTTCACAGTTGCAATCACTATATGCTTGTTCATATACTTTTTTCTGACTGTCACTATGACTCAGTGAAACATTTATGTGATACTGATAACAGTTGCATTTTTCAGTTTTACAGCTGGGTCTGCGACACCTGAATCAATAATTTACTAACTGAGGTCATGTGTGCATAATCTGTCACAATGCTCATTTCAGCCATATCATGGCAAGGTCAGTTCATAAGCAACGTGCAGTAACCACAAAATAACAGTTGGGGAATGAAAATAGAGATAACAATACTGATATAAATAGTTCATGTAGAGTTGAGACTGTCGTGTGTCTGTTTTAAAGTCAAAAGTAAAAATCAAGGAATTACTTTACATCACATTGTCAACTTCTATTGAAATGTAGCAGCAAAAGTGAATTATCAGGCATAACTTAACTACATTATCAGTAGCGAAGCTTTTTTAAAATGCCGTAGCTTTAAAAGAATGTGTATTTATATGTGTACTGTATGTGTATGTATATATAAATTCCTTTCTTGACGTTATGTCCATGTGAAACTAACTCAGACTAAAGTACTTTCCCCAGATACTTATTGAAGGCATGAACAGTCTCGCCAGGAGTGGGTGTGGGTGTTTAACAGCTGCTATCACACAAGCTTTAGGTCAGTCAGTTAAATACTTGTATCAAATGCAGTGGCTATTGAAACGGGAGTGCAATTAATTACCAGCTATTGAGCAGGAGCAAGTGACCCAAAATCAATTACAAAGTGGTTAAATTGGGCCATAGATAATAAATGACAGAGAAGGAATTTGAGCAAAAGATTTTTATTGAGGAGAAAAACAAAACTGAAAATAAAAAATACCTAAATCAAAATATGTTACACATTTTTCATTAGTACATATACTTCATTAGTAAGTTTAAACCCATTTTCCTGGCACAACTCTTATAAACATTGACTAATCAACAATCTGTCAAACACTGGAACAGGACATAAATACAGCACATAAACACAAATCTGGGTGAAAAGGGCAGTAAACAAATGTAAACAGATACTGTATCAAATTCTCTACCTTCGTTCAAGTCTTGAAGTTAAGCAAGCATGACATTGCTGCCAAGACGTTTAATGGGTAACAGACAAAAACCGAACGCACAATGTTTCTAAAAGTAATTGTGGTGTTATTAAACTAAATCAAGTTATCTTGTGTCCACTGGCTATACATCCAGAGCACAGTGTTGTTGGGCCTATATTATTAGAAATGTGAAACTTGACAACAGTGATTAAGGGTTTGCATGCTTTCAGTGCGATACAAGCAGTGACCAATGATTTCGAGTTGATCTTTGACCATGGACCTAGAATTTCTGTAATAACTGTCAAGAAACTTTCTATGAAACATAAATATATTATTAAGGTCCTTGTTATGAAACATGCACTGACTTATGTGTAATGAAAGTGCTAATATGTGTGTCAAGAACTGACTGACTTTAGGAATCCCTATGAAACTGGGTCAAAGCAGGTAGGAAATGCACAGGTGAACACCATTAAAATTACACTATAAAATACAATGTTTAAACAGGGTAGGAGAGGAGATAAAACAGACAGGAATTCCTCCACTGGAGTGTCCTGTAGGCATGGCTTGCTAAACAGCACTCCTGAGCCCACAGCTGGGCAGCCTACATGACACACCAGCTAAGGGTTGTGTCCTAAAGTTTTAATCTCAACAATTCCACAGCTATCTGTGGCCAAAAGTCTAAGACTAACTGTCTGTGTGAACCAAGATGTTTTAGGAATGGAGACTCATACTCAATCTGCATCAGAAAAGACCATCTGAGAAGTTCTGTCTGCTCAAGTATTTTGAGTCCAAAGTCAGAATTCAGGTGTTCTATCACACACCATAAGCAACAGTTTGGAAAGACAGCTTGACTTGTTTCATATATATTGGATAAGAACTGCAAAGTCAAGGTGCTTTAAGTCAGTGGGAGAAAACTGGGTGGAAAATAATGCCAAAAATTCATATTTCCTCAAAATGTGGTCAAAATTAATCTGCATATTGTTCCTCATTAAGTGGTGTTTTTGAGTAACTTCTCTAAATAAAGAACACACCATCTTGTCTTTAGCTATTACAAGCTTATGCTGGATTACAGACTTTAGGACCAGTTGTGTTTGAACACTTTCAGGTTTAAATCATATGCTGAACTGTTGCCCATTTTAACAAAACTCAAAGTAGTTCAGGGGGGATTTGACACACATGCAAACTGTGAAGAATGTATATATGAGTAACTAATAATTCTAGAGACCCATTCAAGAGTAACTGAAGGTATGAAGTAAGGTTCCCAGACAAGTGTCTGCATGGCTGCTTCTCTCAAAAATCCATAGATAAGGAGCGTTGCTGGACAGGGTTGGCACTGTTCCGCACCATGATCACACTGCCACCGCGACTGAACACCTCTCCACAGCCGATCTCCTCCATCACTCGATCCTCCAGTCCAAATTCCCCGTCCTCCATTGCCTCCCGCAAACTCTGCAGGCTGTGTGTGTGCATGTGTGCACGTGCACCTTGCGGCACTGGCTGTGCACTTGGGGCATGGGCGCTGCGTCTCCCATGGAAGCTGCCAAAGCTCTCGGTCTCTTGCCCCTCATCAACATCCTCAGTACCCTGGGAGAGGCGACTGGCCCTGGCAGCTATGGCAATGGAGGCTGTGTTTCCATGAGCGCCACAGTGATGCTCATGGATGCAGCGGGACGCGGAGGAGCAGCGGCGTAGCTTCTGGAAAGTCTCCAGCTCTTCCGAGAGCTCGGCCAGCTCATCGGATACATCCCGCTCCCGCAGAGAGAGCAGCTCATAATGAGGAGGTTCCAAAACCTGTTGCAGCTCTGCACCGCTGAACAGATTTTTGCGTGCCAAAACCTGTGGAATGAGGATACAGTAAATATATGTGATACAATTTAGGTTTATGAGAGACACTAAAAAGACCTGTTTCATATTTGTAAACAATGTTTTTCATGGTCAGTTCCATTAACCTTTCGGTTAATCAGTAATTTAAATAGCCTTGAGGGCAGTCCTTTGATCATCATAAAAAATGGCCTTATTCAGGTGAGCAAAAAGAGTTTCTGTTTACACCAAAATCAAAGGAGCCAAAGATCAAATCATTGTCAATATAAAGGTGAGTATTGTTATAAAAACAGCAGGTGAAGTTCATAGGAAACCACCAGAGAATCAGTTCCATGCCCATATTTGAGTGGCTATGAATTTGACAGGAAACAATTGAGAAATCACCAGTATTGTAAGAACATGTGTTGATTTAATAAATTTGCTGGTGATACCTTTTTTCTGGGCTGTTTCATCTGTACCATCACAGATAAAGTAAGGAGAAGAAGAACTACGCCTGTTGACACCGCTATTGCAATGCTGTGACTTTTACTCATCTGCAAGAAAATGCTTTTGGTTTTCTTCTCTGAAAATAAGAGAGAGCAAGGCATGGTTAGAACGAAAAGAGAACTGAGATCCTTTCTTCTAAAGACAAAAAGTGATTAAATGAACATGAACTTGAGGAGGCTGTTGGTGGCGTAAAGGTAGGGTGTTTGCCCTATGATCAGAAGGTCACAGGTTTGAATCCTGGACATGTTGTGGTGGTGCAGTGTGTGCTGTGCTGTGGTGTGTTCACAATGACAAATAATCACTCACTTTTGAGTGATTATCATTGTGAACACACCACAGCACAGCACAGCACACACTGCACCACAACAAAATGTGATCTCTGCATTTCACCCATCAGTGAAGGAGCAGCTAGCACGGGTGACCTTCTGATCACAGGGCAAACGCCCTAACGGTTACCCTACAACTGCCCAAAATGGAAAGGAAAAAGCTAATAACACTTGAAAAAATAGATAGATGTATTATTTAATTTGTAAATAATTTGCCCTAGGTGGCTACAATGACACAATTACCAAAGCAGTTGTTCTCATCCCAGGGGAAAACACAGTTCTGTAGACCGTTACACACCAGAGTCTGGTTGATACACATGCTGCTGTGGCAGTAGAACGAGTTAAACAGACATGGAGCTAAAACACATGAGAAAATATCACACACACAAGCCATTAGAGATCAGCAATGAAACAATATATTCATTCATTATCTGAACCACTTAATCCCAACGGTGGGGGATCAGAGCTTATCCCGGTAACTACAGGCAGAAAGTGGGGGCCAACCCTGGGCAGGCGCCAACTCACCACAGGGCACACACACTCACACCTTACAGGGCCAATTTGGAGTTGCCAATTAACCTATCTTACATGCTTTTGGACTGTGGGAAGAAACCAGAGTCCCAGCAGAAACCCACGCGAACATGGGGAGATTTCAAACTCCACACAGAACGGCCCTACGGCCTACACAGGGATCAAACCCAGGACCTTCTTGCTGTGAAGCGGCAGCGCTAACCACTGTGCCACCATGCCACCCCTATGAAACAATACACCCCAGTTAAATCAAACTGAAGAAAAACAGTCAATTTAGAAAGACCGAGGGCTGGTCTAGACTGAGTGGAGGTCTAGGGATTGAATACTAGGGGGTTCAAGCCTTGGTGCATCCTACCTCCAGCACTACCCACAATTGAGCCCTTAAGTAAAACCCTCAACCCAAAGCTGCTCCAAAAGACTGATCCCATAATTAGGGGATGTAAGTTAATCTGAATAAGAGCTTCTAATAAATGTTGTAAATGTAAATGCACGAGTTAGAGAGGCACGAAGTACCAGCAACAACCACTTGGTGGAGCCATACAACAGACAATACACATTCAAACCTGGATTCAAGGATGAATGGAATGGTTTTAGCCAACATTAAATTTTCAGCATTTAGCAGATGCTCTTACCCAGAGCGACTTCCATTTCCTAATCTCAGAGATAACTGCCTGGCTCCCCAATTTGGGGTTAAGGATTTTGCTCAGGGACCCAATGGAGGTAGTGCTAGCGGTAGGATTTGAAGCTACGACCTCTTGGTCCAAAGGCCACCACCAAATTAATACGGCAAATTCAATGGAAACAGTTTCAAATCAGTAAAACTGGAGGAAGTGCTCACGCTCAGTGAAGACAGTAAAGTGCATGCGGAATCGACTCAGTCTGCTGGTCTCATCTGCCCACAATCTGACCACACCCACTTCATTGTCCAATGTGAGGTCATTAGCAATCGTGCTGCAGAATTTGGCTTTCAGGTCTTCAATAGCGTTGCTGCCATCATATACTGCAACAAAGTTCTTCTTACACTCGTTGGAATTCTCAAGCTGGTACTCCAAAAATCGCAGATATATCTGCCCGTGATTAAGAGAAAATGTCACTGGTTGCACAATGTTTGCTTTACAAGCCACTTAAGTACAAGGAAGTGATAATAATTGGAACCTTGTTCTTTGGTGGAGCTCTTATAGTCCAAATGCAGTCTATAGCCTCATCTGATTTCACCTTATTCTCTTCTTCTACCTGACTGGACCTGATCAAGCCATCAGGCCCAGTCATCTCAAACTGACAATCTGAGAGAGAGAGAGAGAGAGAGAGAGAGAGAAGCTGTCAAGCTCTTAAGACTACCATGGTCATGCCAAGCCTCACTCCTACTCAGAGAATGGACAACCTACAAGACATCATTAATGTTAATGAGCAGTTTCTAATTTACTGTATACCAAACTTAGTATAATTTTGCAGTTTCATGAAGGGAATGATGAAATCTTTCAATTCACCTTGTCAGCATTTTGTATTTCATGTTTAGTGCCACTCAATAAAGAAACTCATGTTGGAATAAATACAATGTATATCTAATTGATTCCCACAATGGGTTTTAGTACTACAGAAAGTATACCATCTTAAGTACATAGATACGGTAAACATGATAGTATCTTTCAACTCAAACAGTTTATACTGATTGTGTTTACCTGGAATAGGATTGAGGAGCCCTCCAACATGAAGATGGAATTCAGGATCTAAAGACAAAGGAAGATATACACCCCAACAAGGGAGGTAAAAACATGCCAAATGCTTCAATGAGAAAAATCATTGTAAGTAAAACGTGTTTAGAACAAAATGTGCTTACCTATAGTGAATGTATATTCCACTCGGAAACCCAGACCCTCAAGCTCCTCATCACTGGTGAATTTAATCCACATAAAGCGCCCGGTGGAGGTGACCACCCCTGGGCTTTGAGACCCACAAAAGCGGTTTATCAATGGTGAGAAGCCAAATGGTCCATCACGGATCTCAATGTTATCAAAACGACATTCAAAGGATGGCTCGATAAAATATTTGTCATCAAACACCAGCTCAATTCTTTTTCGTGGTAATGCTGAAAAAAGATGACAAAATATATCTTTTTTCAATATGGAGTTATTATGTTCACTATGTTTCTGGGTTAACAAAAAACATATGTGTATGAGAAATACATACCCTCGAGGACATACACACACTCTTTGTTAGGTGGGTAGGTGTTGGGGTAGTTTGGGGAACTAAATACTCCTCCATTAACATCACGTATCCATGTTCCACAGTGAGATGGTTGTTTGTTTCCTGCAGTCAGCACTTAAAATCAAAATCACACACACACACACACACAGACATACACACACACACACACACACACACACAGTCTATGTATTACTATCTTTGTGAGGTCCTTCCATAGACTCCATAATGACTAAAGTACATAATTTTACACCTACACCTAATCCTAACCTTAACCTTAACCTCAGTAACCAAAAGCACATCTTTTACCTCTTTTAGTTTCTCAAATAAAACAAGCGCATTTTCTATAAAGTCATTTGTCCTCATGGGGACCTCTCAAATGTCCCCACAAAGCCCCAAAAAACAGATAAAAGTGATTTTAGGGGACAAAAGGTCCCCACAATGTGATAAATACATGGCCACACACACACACACACACACACACCAATTGCTGACAAAAAAGTCCAAGATTCCTTGCATTTGCATTTGTACTACAGGCGTTTAACAGAACAGTATGCAAATATATTCTCATTAAACCTAAAACAAAAATAAACACATAGATTATATGAAAATCCCAGACAACTACAGAAGCACATTACAGTAAATACAGTAAATATTGTGCATTATGGGAGATAAGCCTCACAACATTAAACACTGTTATGGATTTGTACCAACCTTTAGTATTTTGAGCCACTGCAAAACTTTCTTGTGCCAGGATGAGAAGAACCCAAACTACAAAAAGAACTGCAATTAATTCATTTAAAATAATACAAATATATATAAATGATATAACATTCCACATTTTCTTTTTCACAATAGAAGCCTAATGGTGATCAATTAAATTGAGTAGTTCTATATCAATTAAAGTTTCTTTGTGGAACAATTCACTCTATGAAAGAACCACTTGGAAACCTCTAAATTTAGGAGTGGTTGTTGGAGCTGTCCGTTCAGCACTATAAGAAGAAACACTGTTTCTCTATGTCAGTTAGAAGAATTTAGACCAAATATGGTGGTTTACTTTAAAACGTACACTCCTGAAAGTAAAGATATTGAGTTGGTATAAAGCCTTTGAATATTATGGTTTCCTGAGGCAGTTCTTCAGAAAAAACACTATTACTACCAATAGCAAAAACATTGTTCAGTCTTATGAAAGGTTCTTCATGGAAATGAAAATGGTTATTATACGGCATAACTCCAAACAACACTATTTTGAATGTCTATTTCTAAGAATATAGATTTTACATACAGTGCAGTTTAGACATTTAATTAACAGTGACTAACAGTTTTGCTAAAATAAACGATAGGTCAGACCAAAGTCTTGTACAGTCTTGTACAGACCTAAAGGCACTTTTAACAATTTAGTCAGCCAAACAGAACTGTCCACATCCTGTGGAACAACCTGTGTTCTTATTACTAATTCAAACCATCGCTCTTTTTCTCTCTTACCTCTGTTCATCTCCCCTGCATCCAAGTCAAACACTTCTTAACCTTTGGCAGTTCTCTTTCGAAACAGAAAGCTGTCTACATTTCAGTAACAATAAGCACTATGTAGCTTTTTTCCAGCGAATATTCATCAAAATGGTGGAAGAAAATCTTCATCCGTTCGAAAAACAAAAATCCATTCCCAAAAGCTTCAGTTAAGTTTCATATGGTAAAGTGTTTGGAACTTCCTGGAATATGAATGATTTGATGTGGTGAGGTCCTCCAGTGCAGATTGACTCGTCCCATCCACAGCGGATTTGGGTGGCATTTCGAATGAAATGCAGAGTCGGGATGAGAGTTATCTAAGATTGGAAGCTGTTAGTGCTCTCTTCTACGCATGCACGCCTGATCCGTACTCATCACTGGGGGATTTTACTTCAGCAAGGGTAAGGAACTGCAGATGCTGCCTTGGATTAAAAGGAAACCCTGATCATTCTAGAACGTGCTATAGAACTGAAGATTCATTCTGGCTAGAAAGTTAGAATAGAACCAGTTGTATCTAGGAAGTTTTGTAATCCTGTTTCCCAACAAAATTCTGTTATTTAAAATAAGAGAATATCATCCTGGGTTTATTTCAGGTCATATGCAAAGAGAAAAATGGATGTGATGTGGTTGATATCTGTATGAAAGTATTTAAGCATAAATATATAAATACATTTCTAGAATCTTTTCTAAACTCTGTATACTCAATGAGAAAAAAAGTACTTTACCCCCAAAAAGTCAGTCCCTAACATCACAAGTTGTTCTGGAAACTGTACCCTGAAAATTATGCAATTAAGCCTATGATGAAAAAGTGCTAAAATATTAAAATTCCCACTGATGTGTTGTGAGTTTAGAGAATTTTCCACTGCAACTAATTTCTTGCTGAAATTTATCAAACCAAGAAAAGGGTTTTAATTGAGCAGCTTTTCCCCCTACTATCATAGAAGCCAAAGAAAGCCAAAGAAAACTGAAATTGTTTTATGTGGAGTCTTTCAGCAGTGTTCTGTACAAAGACAGACAGCTGCAGTTGCTTTCTGACACGTTAAGTCAGCTCTCCTGGCGTGTAATTTTCCTATTCATAAATAACTTACAGTGCAACTGTGGCAGTGGGGTAGCACATATTTGCAATTCAAATACATTAAACACGTTGCTTTCATCTCTGACAGAAGAGCCAAGTCCATCACATGAGAATAGGGCCTCTGTCACAACTTGCAAAACTCCAAACACAGATTGCTTCAAAATCTGACAATTGTGGCTATAAGGCAATCTAGATAATTTAGTCTTTACATTTAGGGCATCATCATTTCCTGTAGATTCCTCCAAAGCATTATTATTAACAACATACTAAACTGGTGAAAATATGTCTTAATTCCCAGTGTAAATGTTGCAAAACTCTCTTTTTGTCCAGTGTTTACATGGACCTGAGGCCTGATGTTATAGATATGACAGGAACAGAAGGAGAGCACAGTAATGCACCATAAGGACTTCTGTGCAGCTCATCTAATCCTCACGTATGACTTAAATGTGGTGTTAGAATGGCATGACATTTTATGGATTAAAAACTTTTTTTTCTAAACCGGATTTTGCCCCAGTATCATGTTCAAAAATATAGAAATAGAACATTAGCAGACATGAATATTTATGTTTGTGTGCATAAGAGTAAGAAATATACCCACAGAGAGGGAGAAAAAGAGTTATATTTCACTCATAGTAAATAATAAGAATAGGTTTATTTGTGCCACTCTATGACATGGGCATCTTTGTAATAACAGTGTGTGTTGGGGTGGGGGTGTATGGGAGGAGGGGGTGTCTTATAGAAGCTGCTGATTTAAGTTGATCTTGCCTGTCTTGTCTGGTCAAGTGTAGGAGGATTACAAATAGGGTAAAAATCTTTCCTTAATCTGCTGCCTTTCTGTCTTCAATTCTGTAAATAAAGAACTAAAGACAGAGAGGAGTGATTGAAAGAAACTTTGGTTTTTTTCGAAACAAGAAAACCCTGACCTCAAGATTTAATTCCTGAATCTTCGAAATGAAGTGTACAATATGCATTGTATACTCTACGTGAAGCTTAGTGCGCCAAGACGTAACCTCTCTTTCACTCTGTGATTATTAAATCCTTGGGCAACTCAAGGTTCACAGAAGCACGGCTTATACCGGGATCGTATATTCACCAGATTAATCAAAAGAATCTCATTCTGTTGTCATCTCGCATGGCCAGTTACGCTCTGAACATGACAAAAGTATTTCAATGTGAACTACTCAACATTACTTCAACACCTTAAACAGCTCTAAAGACAGTCATCCTCTTCTTCTTATATTTTAATGCCATAAAGAACTCTGGATAAATTTGTTGACCAACAGAACATGGCATTCAGTGTGGGAAACACACACTTTTTTACTGAATCTTCCAGTGTGAGAGTAAAATGGAAATCTTTCTCTCAGACTATACAGCCGTGTGGATCTTAGTCAGAGACTTCAGCAAATCCTTCAACATCACTCTCCGGGCTAAACGTAATCTTGCACTTACTGTGCAATACTAGCAACACAACTAACACTCCTCACGTACAACACACATACAATATACTTTTTTCCCTTCTTCATTTTCCGAAACTGTGTGAAATAAAGCCAGAGGATCATTTAAGTATTCTGCCTCAATGATATATTTTCTGCTCTCTCATATTTTGGATATTTTGTTTTTATAAATTTAGTATTTTGTGATTTCAGTTAATTTTGTGGTAAGGCTTAAAATTCTTATTTGCTAAATCTTGTTTGAACCATTGATGTTTTTTCTAAGATATCATATACATATCACTGAAAGAAATCCTTAATTTACTACAAAAACTGCCTGTCGAGTTATTCACAAAGTCCTTTCCACACTACAACCCCCCTTTGGATTTACACCCTAATCCTCATCAGTCCTGATTGTTGGTATTCTAGCAAGTTAACACAGAGATTATCTACCAATTTCAACAACGGAGAGCTGGCTCAATCGCCTAGAAATGGTTGGGAAAAAAAATCACTTTTTAAAAATTCTTTGCAGACATCATTATTATAGAAAGACTAAATTGTTGCTTTGGTGTTTACTTCGAAACTATGTTAACAGAGCTGGCATTGAGGTTTTTATTCTCTAGGTTATTTAATTTAGCATTCATTCAGAACTCTCTCTGAACTCATTCTGCTAAGGTCAGCAGAGAGAGAGGGAGAGAGAGAGAGAGAGAGAGAGAGAGAGAGAGAGAGAGAGAGAGAGATTTCGTCTCAAATTCACCCTCCCTTCCTTTTCACACAGATGTTTCCAATCATCCCTGGGTATTTACTCTCTCTGCCAAAACCTCCTCCTAAAAGAGCATGAGGACAGAGTGACAGATAGACAGAGAGAGGAGGAGGGAGGGGTGAGATGGTGAAGACTCTTAGAAATGACATCAGCCACATCTCTCACAATCCTTCCCATTACACAACCAACCGCATGGCCATAAACAGCTGCACAAACTCTCGATACTAACATACAGATTAACCAGGAAAAAGAAAGAAAAAAGTCACCCGCTAGGAAAAACGCTGAGGAGCAGAACAACCAAATGAAGGAACAGTGGAAATGTGTTGCAAAAGGAGGAATTTTTGATTGTGGCGTATCTTTGTCGCCACCTGGTGGAAACATTTGTCACATGCAACGCACAACCCCTAAAAAAGAGCAAGTCTGACCAAAAAGAGCTTTTAAAAAAAAGATTACTGTAATTACTTAAAGGAGGCTGGACATTATATCTACAAATATGACTACATAAACTTAGACTAACAAAAATGGGCGCGTGAAAGTATGATTATAACTGAAATTTTGGAAAAAGGGACCTAATTCAAAACCTCGCAAGAAGCCGCAAAGACGCGCCAATTAAACCAAATCACTCAACCTGACAGTTTTTAAACTTTGCATGCAGTTTTTCCACTTTGAATGTATGCCATACCAGTTCATGTCTGCATCCGTTTAACCACGTTACTGATTTTCATGTTTCCACGCAATGATCGCCGGTTGGGCGGTGAACGGGAGCGCGCATTCCTGTCCGCTACCGCAGGGACCGAGAGCGCGGGAACGCGCACAGCTGTCCGCTCGGGAGCGCGCCTCCTGCCCTGCTCGGCTCGGTTAGCTTGTGCCACGCAGAGTCCAGACCAGAGCACATCTACCGAGCCTGGACATATAAACACACCGCCAAACACGGTGAGTAAATACCATATTATATTTAACATGCACGTGTTGCTATTGTTAAAGATTAAAATATTCATATAGTTTAGCTGTGTTGGCACTAAAAGAAAAAGGCTGTTTCATTTTCTTTCAGTTCTTTCAATTTTCTTTATCATTTCCCGTTGCTTTATCTAATTACACAAATATCAGTAATAAAAGCCAATTCATCCCATGACAGTTTTATTATAGATTGATTAAACTGTAACGTTGTTCCAGAACGGGACACTTGGTCAGACGCTTGAAGAAGGCGTGGTCCAGCGACTTTGTTTTATTACTGTAGTTCTTATTATTGTATTATTTTTTACTTTATATACATAGCCAAAAAATAAGAGCTATATAGTTTACCCGATAGTTTCGAAGTTTTAATAGTCTATATTTATTCTTATTTTAAAAAGAGAAGCTAAAAGTATTTCCCTGTACTTTATGTTAATTCAGTTATTTTTGCTTTGTTGTATTCTTGCATTTTTTTCCCTTTTTGTTAATTACTCTAATTAAGAATATTAAATTGCATATGTGTATGAAAATGCGCTATATTAATAAACTTGTCTTGTATTGCATATATAGAATATGTAGATAACAGTAAATAGTATGGAATATATAGAATCACTACAAACGTACTGCTATATGGCGAGATTACAATGACGTAATGATGTAGACTTTATGACTAAAGACTTGGGCGTTCGTGCCGTATTGTTTGGAGATTCTCCATTTGTTACGTGGCAGTAAAAATAACTGACATTGTGAGACTAATATAAGTAATGAAATAACCAAGCTGAAGAAGTCGAAGAGTAATATGCGTTTTGAAACGCAGTGGTAAAAACAGTAGTAGATCATCTGCATATACATCCGTTTTGCCAACTGTGTAACACGGTCATTAAAACAGCTTTGAGTCACCTGTAAGTACATGTAGTTAAATGTAAATCTATGCAAGAAATATTTTTTATCAAAAAAATATTTTATTATTCTATTCCTACACTATTCCACCTCTGTCATTTTGAAATTACTCATGCCAAATATTCATAATTATTACTTTCACAACTGGTATGGAAAAGGCTTAGGGATGTTGTGTTTCTGCCTGATCTGGTCTTTCCTACTGAGACTTCTTCCTGTTGTCTTTACAAAGTCAAATTCATTCTGATATACCAGATCAGTGCTGGTTCAAAATAACATTTTTTCATATCCCGGCCTTGTCAACAGTCCAATTTGGCTCATTGTTGTACCATTATAAGGGATTGCTTATGGCAGAATATCAAAGTCACAGTTATTTTATTGTGATACAAGACTAGCTGAGTCTGCATATTTATATGACTCAAGATTGAACTTTGAACTGTTTTTTGCATTTATCTGAATAAAGCAACAGCCCTAAAAGAGGCAAAATTGTGATTGACGCTCTTGTGTTTTGTGCAGTGAGAAGAATGGGTGCAAAACTGAGTCGGAGGAAAAGTGACGGTGCCACAGGCACAGAGGGAGTGGCAGCCGAAGCTGCGGCCCAGCAGAAACCGGCCACTGAGAGTGGTGAGCAAAAGCCTGCAGAAGCCGAGCTGGAGTCCAAACCCACAGAGCAGACGCCTGGAGTGGACTCTTCACCCAGTGAGCCTGCTCCCGGAGACCTGGAGGCCATCACACAGGCCGTAAAAGAAGCAGTGAGCAGCGTTTCTGAACAGATCGTGGCTCCAGTTGAAGTTGAAGATGTAAACGAAGGTGTGGGAGCTGTGGAGCCCATGATGGCTGCCATCAGCATTAAGGATGAACCAGTTGCTCCTCCTCCAGAGTCTCCCTCTGAGCCTCTGGATTCCTCCATCCCTAATCCTCCCGAAGATGCTGTCCCCCAATCAGATGAGTCTTCACCCCTGGAGGACCTGTTAACAGAGCCTGAGCCCCTTCTTCCTGAGCCAATACTCACAGCAACAGTGGAAGACGATATACCTTTGACAGCAGAGAACGAAGCTGTGCAGGCTGAGATCGATGCCCAAGAGTCCTTTGAGTGCAAAGAGATGGGCATGACACAGGATGAAGCAGCGCCCGAAGGTCAACTGTCAAACTTGGAACTCTGACCCTTTGGTTGCATTGGGAAACATGGGCCTGGGGGTCAGAGCAGTCATTGACCTCATAAACACAGGGAGACACAATAAGAGAATTACCAGCAAAGAGACAATACATGCAAGCACTACAACAACCAATATCATAGACAACTGTACCTAATCAAGAAAAAATACACGAGTTTATAATTCTTTTCTCAGAGCAATACCACTGGTAGTCACAAGTATCAAGAAACGATCATCAGCTTTTAACAGGATGAGTCTAATAATAGCCTTTATAGGAAAGGCATTTCCCAAGGTTGAAAATATCAATATTAATTCAATGGCTTTAATGACATCTTTTTATGTTTATATCAACAACGTGAACTTAACGATAGTCTGTCACAAGGCAGGAAAAGTGTTTAAACAATATGAGCAAGTGGGAAATAAAGTGTGACTGTTCCACAACTCCCTCGCTCTAACCTCATCTTTTTGTTGTAAATGTAAAAGTTGATATTTTAGCAACAATCAGAAAGTCAATTAAAACGACAGTGGTCATTGCACAATGCAATCTTTCTACTTTTCAATCTAACAAAAAGTAATATTTGTGGAACAGAGCCAAAAAGCTAACATCTGGGAGGAATGTAGAGCCTCAGTGCAGGCCTGAGGTTGAGAACATATTCAGAGAATGTACTATAATAAGTACTGATACATCTAACGGCTGTGCTGGGAAGTTACCGTTTCTGTGTTATAACACTCAAAATATTTTACACACACACTCTTGGGCTTTCACAGATGGACATGTAGGGGGATGGGCAGCATTCCTTTCAGAGGAAAGGGGTTTCAGGGGCCACTGAGGGGAACTTTATTCTGGAGTCCAAACTGTGGGACCCAGCCCAAGAGGTCCTGAGCCCTAATAAATAAATCTGCCTCTGATTCCCATCTGAGCTCATAGACAATTTGAGTTAATACATTATATTTTCCCAAATGATCATCTTTCCAAAAAAAGACTCTCGTCATCATATTGCCTAAAGCTTAAGTCAAAGTATTTTAATGGATGTTCTATTGCTCTGTTGTAGTTCCATTTGTAGGATACAGTTTAGACTAAGCAGCAATTGTAGTCTTTCTTCTACACAATGCATAATACAATAATCTGAAAGACACAATTACAGCATGCTGGACACTTGTTGCTAAATATAAAATTACTAAGAAAAAAGTTTTATACAAACAAAGGTCAATAAATTAATTAACTGAATTATACATTGCTCTGTGCAAATTATTTTTAACCATAAATTATTCACCATTTAAGTTAGCACTAATAAATATACTTGGACACAACTTGTATAACAAAAATACAGCTCTTTATAAATGAGTGACAGACCACCTATAACTACTAAATGTCAATGTGCAGACACATTTACAGTGGTCTGATGGCCAACTCAAGTGCTAAAAACCTGTAGACCATGTTTTCTGTTTAATGAACTCATTGTTCAGCAGAATCCACTGTTACAAGGTCCGGTGCCTGAGCTAAGCCCCGCTTTAGCATTCTGTGAAAGAAGAGAGAGACAGAGAGGAATAAAAGAGCGACCCATGGACAGAGAGCACACCAACATATGAGCAAATGGAAGACATAATTATACGTCTTCTATGTCCGCTGCACTTTTTGAACCTTAGCAACCACAGTAATAATACTTGCTGGGTAATACAAGAGGAATATTTGGAAAATATGTTAAGAGTATATTAAGCAATAATCTACTATTTTTCATCAGCCACTTATTAAGGACAAACATGATTTACGTTCTTCTATAAAAGCACTACTCTGCACTGCATGTTTAGAAGTTGGAGGACAGTGTGAAATATGGCGGCCCTGTCATCGTGCCTGTATTTCTTCGCCAGATCCACATTGGTGCGCCCACGCTGGAAGGGATAAGCCCAGAGTATGGTGTTCCATGAGTGACCAAAACGCTTTACGCCCTGTCTGAGAAAGGTCAGCTCCTCTTCGGTGTAGTTCTGCCTTGTTCTGTGTCTGTCCATGCACTAAACATGAAATGCATCATATACTGGGAAATCATAACTGGGAAAGATGCAGTGATTTAATCTACTAATCCACACAAGTTTGTTCAGGATAGAACCATTTCAACTGGCTTCTAAAATACAACATAAAAAAGAGAGAAAGTTCTGTTTCATCATTTTAACTAAAACACACTCACATTCTGCTTGCCAAAATAGAGGGGTGATGCTTGGAAACTGGAAACATTTCTTTTTTCTGTGGTTGGGCCTACGTAAAAGCAAGCAACAGTAGCAATTTTAGCCTAAACAGTGTTAATACAGTGCAGATGTGAAATATAGTTACAACAAGGTTTTATACAGTACTCCAAAATAAAAGAACAGAGGAGGCATCTTCTGCAGTAATCATATGAGTTTACATACACGCTGACCTTTCCCCCATAACGTTACTTCCTCCTGTCATTGGCTATAACTGGGGAGAGCAACAAAACACAGCTGCATAAAGGTTCACTGGCTGATGACTGGGGGAAGAAATTTTAATTCCCTCTAAGGCTACCTTTAAAACCTCAAATTAAAGAAAAGCAACCCCACAAGAGAAGACCCCCCCAATGTGCACACATAATCCAAGCATTTGGCGCAGCTTGTAACAGACTCCCGAATCCCTCCTAAACTATGGCAGTCAGAACGACTGATATCAATGACAGGTTCAATGCAATAACCAATTTTACTGCTTAAAAAACAACTTCTCTTACCTTCTGTTTCACAAGGCCGCTTCAGTGGAGTGAGATTTATGACTGGAAACCCACACAGCAGAATAACATGTGAGAAGCAAAAAAAAAAAAAACTCAGTTGGGACAAAGAAGGCAAAGAACAGAAAAGATGGGCAAGTAGTTCAAATTCCCTGATTCTTAAAACTCACTTAGAATCCTAACCTACATCACAGACAAGTGAACATTTATTCAAAAGTGATTCTCTTTTCTCAAATAAAGTTGTGGTCAAGTCTCTTACATCTTGTAGTGCAGCAAAGATTCAGCCTATGTGTTTCCGTCTCCCTCTTGGGATGTTTGGAAATGCTTTTTAAAGAGCATGTGTCAGCGGCTCTGCTATCGCGTGTGTTGGTATTCCTTTGTTTGAGCTTGGTGTGCTCAAGTCGTAGCCTTTTCTTAAAACAACTCTCGGCCTGCAGAAGCGTCTGGTGAAACTCGCACAGACAAACGCTCCGCCACAGAGCAGCAGCCACTGTACGGCTGTCCACATCATCCACTGCACTCACACAACCTGATGCATGAGGCCGGTAAAGAGAGTTACGTTAGACTGGAGACAGTGTTAGACAGAGATGTGAAACTCCTGGCTTTAGCAAGTCATTGGGGCAGTTGGTAGAGTAACAGTTAGGGAGCCTTCCCTGTGATCGGAAGGTTGCTGGTTAGAATCCCGGACCGGTAAAGGTACGACCGAGGTACTCAAGAGCAAGGCAATGCGCACCAGGAACTGATCTTGTCAGTTGCCCACTTTCAGGGATGGGTCAAATACAAAGGTCACATTTTGTTGTAGTGCACTGTGTGTTGTGATGTGGTGTGTTCACAATGACAAATAATCACTCATTAACCAAGTGAACTCCTTATTTGACCCAGTCAGTAGTGGATTTAAATGTTGAGAACAAGACTTTAACAGAAATTCTGGCTCAAAATTTTTATTGCCAAGAGAAATAGCAATGTGTGCAAATTCTAAATAGTTGCAGTATCTGTAAAATATAACTAGTTAAAATTTGAGGGTGTGACATCCAGTCTTATCAAGTTTTTTATCACCACTGCAGACTGAGAATGATAATTGGTTCACCTGCTTAACTGGACAGGTAGAATGAAAATTGCTGTAGCAAAGTGTGAGACATAGAAAGACACTGATGTATGATAATAACACTAATGAGTGCTTCAGAAAGGAAACTTTACAAACTTTCTAAACATGCTTATGAACATTAATTACCCCTTTACTGATCTAAAACGGTCTCTTCTGTAAAAACACACAAACACAAGTTATGGGAACATCTTAATAGCTTGCTTTATGGAAATAACTTGCTGGTTTGATACTGATGAGGATAAAATACATTATATGAGTTGCCTTGCCAAGCTGGGAGGGCAGCAGAACCAGCCTAAAAGGTTTCTCAATAACATCTCATGTCTTGAGACCATGAGACATGAGCTAAAAAAATGCTTGGTGTGCTCAGGCAACACATCATATACCTGTACAGCGTAGCTTGCTGTGTTTAGAGGCAACGGGTGTCTGAAGAATCCTGTCAATCTCACTGTCCAACAGCTCAGAACACAAAGATAGCTCATCTGAGTGGAGAAGGGAAAAAACAAGACTATGTCTGTACTCTCAGAAACACAAACACTCATGATTTTGTCATGTAGAAAAACCTTGAAACAGATTTGATCAGGGCAGAGCAAAGGTTCTAAAGACCTTAAGATCATGGTCTTAGCATTTTGGCAAACTAAAGAATTCTTACTGGAAATAGTACTAAAATGGCTACTGGAAAATTTGTGTTAATGCTTTAGACTGAGTGGTGTGTACCATCAGAGAGAGTCTGTCCCTGCTGGCGTCTCTTCATGGGAGCAGGATGTCTGAAAATATCTGGGCTGAAACCCAATAAAAACATAACAGAAAAATGTCACTGCAGTGACAAGGCAGGCTCCACTGCCTCTGCTTTTGTGAGTTAAATAAACCTGGTCTGTCAAAAAACTTCTTATGTAAAAGTTATTCTTATTAAAGTGCTGTTCTAAAGTAATGTTGTAATTTACCAAGAGTACATCTTGAGTTATGATTTATACTATGAGCTGTTTTTACCTGCACATGTCTTTACTGCCCTCTGCTGTGTGTTTGTTCTGTATCACTTTCTCTAGATTCTTATCTGTGCTCCAGTTTAGCTGTGTATTCATGTCTTCCTCTCTCCTCAAGTGTAGCTTAAATGTATTTTCTGTGTCTACTCTCTCCTTCCCATTCTCCATTCCCTGCTGCTCTTGCACCTCTCTTTTTAGGGATGTATTCAGTGACATACCAAAATCTCTAAAAAGCTCCATTTTAACATGTTGCTGTAAACACCAACACGTAACAGGTAAACGTTATTTGGGAAACGGCATCTCTATACATACTAGACTTAGGTAGGTGACATTTTTGTTTTAAACATCATTTCATTAATCTCAAATTGACACTACAATACACACATCATAATATACATTTTCACCATTGGTTCTTGGCTGCACATTCTCTGTGTGGCAACTAGCTGAGGTGAAGGTTGTGTAGCAGACGTGTGCTTCTGCATAATGTTCTCTCTGTTTGACTCCTCCTCATATGCCAATCTTTGACCTTTCGCCTCTCGCAACACTGAACCCTCCCACAATTCATCTCTGCATTCCACGGGCGATGCTGGTCTCAGCAGAACCCGTCTTGTACACCGATCTGGGGACTTCTCCAGCAGCTGACCCTGTTCCATCAGAGAAAGGCATGCAACATTTAAAAAATTAATTGAACCCCAAGAAAATTACAAAGAAACATGAAAGCAAACCTGCTGATTCTTTTCTAGGCACTGAATTCTCTTTAGTATTTCGTGGGCTGACTGCCAGTGAGTTTGCAGGTCACACTCCTCATTCTGACCCAACACATTTTCTCCTAAAGATTCCACTAGAGACAGAGAAACAGAAAGTGCAAAAGAGAAAATAACAATTTGTTGTTGGAGTTTTTCAGTAATACTTTGACTGAAAATTAGCAACACTGAAGCTCAAACTTCCGCAGTTAAAACACAAACAGCTTAAATGTTAACATCACACACTTCACAAGCAATATATAGGACAGTGTGTCTCGCTCACTCATCTTTTTACTCGACTGCAGTACAAAAGTCGCCGCCTTTCTGACTTCTTCATCATTAGCCTCTGTCAGCAGAGAGATCATCAGAGGCAGGCCTCCACCCTGCAGCAACTGTAGCTGGTGCTCCACTAGAGAGAGAGATGAAAAGTGAAAGATTAAATATTCATTCTGTTTCGTCAAGTTTTGAAAATGCTGTGAAAAATCACTGAAAATGTGTGCCGAACTATGCACACTACTCTCACCACAGGCATCAGTGCAATGGCCCAGGGTCAACACCACGGCCAGCTGGTCTCGAGGGCAGAGGTGTGGGCTGGACAACAGCAGCAGCAAGTTAGGAACCAGCTGCAGCTTAGCCAGTACAGGTGCTAAAACCTCTGAGAAGGAGAGTGAAGCATAATTGATTCAATGGATTCATATTTCAAAATCCTAATCAGAAATAGATATTCAAAGACACAAAACAATGTTATAGCTAATACATAAGCTGTGTGTGTGTTTGAACTCTTTACCATTGTCTGCAATGCAGGCAGACAGGGTTTTGGTGATGATAGTAGCCAGCCTGCAGGCTTCACCACTCTCTTCACACTGAGCTACCATACTTGCCAAAACATCTGTGAGAGTAAACAGTCCTCCAACTGAAGCAAAATACTCCTGGGCACGTGCTGAAAGATAAATATACACACACTTTAGCAATATGTTGCTGAACCCAAAATTGGGTGTCATACATTATTCAGTGCAATATTTCATACACCATATGTCATAACTGGTGCACTAATTTATTCTCCACATGGGGGTTGTGGCGGTCTAGCGGTATAGCAGTTTTTGTATATGTTTTTATTTTTTTACATTTTATTTCTTGTAGCATTCTTTGAGTTAATCAGTTTGTTAATTACAGTTTTAATTTGCACAGTTGCCCTGCAGTGTGTTGGCGCCTGTCCAGGGTTGATCCCTGCCTTGCGCCCGTAAGTTCCCGGGACGGGCTCCGGTTCCTCGCGACCCCAGTTGGTATTAAGCGGTGCGGATAATGAACGATTGAATGAATGAATTTGCACAGTTGTAGGAACAAACCAGAGTGTAATTTCAACACGTTATACTTGTATGTACCAAATAATATTGAATCTCGGTTCTGAACCATGGCTGTACTATACCATCAAGACCCTTAACCCCAAGATGTCCCAGTTAGACTGCCCCTGTAATTAGGAAATTTATGCTGCTGGGTCTGGTCGAAATCAGTATTTGTTTGATCAATGATTAATTAAACATGTTACCTCAGTTATGAGTCATTTTTGTTTTGGGGGGTTTTTTGGGTTTGTTTTTGTCCTCATAGTTCAAATTGTGCAAACAATAGCACAAATTGTGACTTGTCATGTGACAATTTGCCTTTCATTCATGTTAGTGGCAGAGTGTCATGTGACAACACACGTGATGGTATGTTTTCAAGTAGACAGAACATGAACACACACTGAGGAAAGTATAAACACAGTTATTTTAAATGAGCAATTATGTTGATTAGAAGTTCTGAATGTCAGTTGTGAATAACTGATTAATTGCCCTGTCCTATAAATCACTCTGGATAATAGCATAAATGTAAATGCATGCGATTTACTCACAGTTATTGGCTACGGTCATGCCAATGAAAAAGCAGATGGGTTGTGCCAGCTCTGCTCTAGAGACTGAGACCTTTAGCAACCACTCTATTACCAGGGGGAAGACACACATACACGCACACTGGTTCTCCTCTGGCACAAAAACACACACACACACACAGAAGATGAGTGTTCAGTACCTTGTAACTACAAACATTGGGCCTCATTCATGTGGTCTTAAGTTTTTAGGAAAGTTAAGTCATTTAAATAATATAATATTATACAACTACAGAACATGGGGTGTGGTGACTCAGTGGTTAAGATACTTGGTTGTGGGTTCAAATCACAGCTCTACCATCACTTAGGTCCCCAAGCAAGACCCTTAACCCAAAGTTGCTCTCAGGCAGACTCTCCCCGAAATTAGATGGATAAGGGCGTCTGCTAAATGGCATGAATGTAAATGAATGAAAACCCAATAAGTTAGTGTTTTGCACAAACAGATATGTGATAAAATGTGTTCTTCAGCATTTAGAAATTCTGTTCTCACATAAGAAAAAATCTCAAATGAGGAAACTGTGGCAAATGTCAAAATCTTGAAAACCATGTAAATTATTAATTATGGTTGGTGAATGAGACTCAGTGTTTTTAACGTGTCAACCATTTTACTGGATGCTCATACAAAAGTGATGACAGGCTCTGGACCGGGTTAATGACCAATCCTCTCGCCTACTGCATGTGTGTGTGTACCATTCTGAGGGTTGTTGACACAGCCACAGAGAGCGGTGGACACTGAAGTCCAGAGTTGCAGATGATCATTAGGCCCACCAGACCCAGGAAAACAAGCTCTGATAAGAACACACAGGCTGATTCACATATGGTTCAGTCAACATTCTGTCAATGTTTTAAGAAGCCTTCACAACCTGTGTCTCATATCATACTAGCAAGTGTCGGTTCCCTTTATTTACCATTTCAAAAACATTTTAATTTCTCCTAGGGCATCAGTCAGCAATATCTTAAGCTTTGTCTTAGATTTGCTCTTAAGAAAGTCCTTAAAAAGTCCTGGCATGTTCTTAAACTGCGAAATTGTCCGTTCAAAATCCCCTCATAAAGTGTGTCACCTGTTCTTAGTTAGCACAGGTAAATGCCCAGCAAATAATTAATTAAAATAATTTTGAACTTTGGTAACAATGTTTAAATGTAAACAATACAATAATATATAATTATATTACATAAACTGTAGAACTGTAAAGAAAAGTGTATGGATGCATGCAGCTCTATGAAAGCTCTATGAAATTGATGTATGAAATCTCAGTCAAGAAAACATTAGTGAATATCAGAATGTGAGTTTAATAACAAATTTCTTCCTAAGAACAGTTGATGAGTGAGGCTCATATATCTCTCACACCTCTAGCAGTCTGAATCGTTTTCTATATTTCTGCATGTCATTCTTTATTGTACCTGAATATATTGAGCAGAATATCAGTGCATCCAGAATTTTTAGCCAGGCTCTGACCCCGTCCTAGAACCCAAAAGAGATGCAGATTTCAAAACAAACGTTAAGATTCCATCTCAGATTTACTGTGATGTTCAGAGTGACACCTGATGAAGTAGCAGGTAAAATGGAAGTCAAACTACGAATGACTAGACCAGTGTCTATTTTCATGTGTGTGAGAATATTGTAACTAGAAGCAGAGCTTACTGTTGTTGGAGACCAGTACGGAAAGCATGTAAACCACCATTCTTTTCTGTGTATGAGATGCTTCCTGTTTCATGCACTCTGCCAAGTCACAGAATATCTCCTCCCTACAGAGTGTCTGCTTACAGCTCTCTATGAACAAAAAAAATTACAGAAAACTGAGGACTGCTATCGACTGACAACAGACTGTATGACAGTTGTAGAGTTTTCTTTCAATTTTATATACAGCTCAGTAACTACTTTTAAAGGGGCACTGAAACCATTCAAGCCCATTTTTGAAGTAACTTGAAAATGTTAGTAGGTGTTACTAATTCAGGACAAACTGCTTAATTAAGCATGTACATACAATAAACAGACAGTGAACATCTGAAAAAATTGAGAAGTACTTGGTGTCAAAGTTTCAAAAGCACTCATGAATTTCTCCATCCCTGCTACAAACCATATCCAGTTTGAAGCAATACTTCAAAAAGAGGGTTTCATGACCCTTTAAAACAGGGATCACAAAAGTGTTTGCACAGTCATTCATAAACACACACCATTAAATTCAGCCAAAGAGCCAAGGGTGTAAAGAGCCGTCTCTTGGACCACAGAGTATTGGCTGGACCTGGACAGGTTATAGACGAACGTCACACCTCCGATCTCTTTGAAGAACTCCACAATCTCACCTGCTAAACACAGGAGAAAGATAATCCACCAATCAGGATCTCTGTGTGACCCCGGGTAATAAAATGTGCCTGACAATGCTGTAGGCTCAATGATGTAAAGACTCACCATTTTGTTGGCAGATTGACACAATGGTAAGTAGTGCTTGTTTTTGTGAGTCTGGAGATTTCATCTGGTACTTCAGACATTCAAGCAGTAATCTGATATCAGTTTTTGCAGCTGAAAATAAAGTTTCGACATTTTGCACTTCAAATAATTTCACACAAACTTAACAAATGCCTTATGCGTATAGTGAAGGAGAGGCACGTGTTTTTCATGTCATGTTTGGACTGCATTTGTTCTGAATTCTTAGAAAAAAATGTCAAGACTGTCTTATCCTTGAGATAATGAATGTCTCAAAACAATCTGCCCAAACTGGAAAACGAAAGATAAATTCTCTCTGAGACATCCATCTATCTCTTGCCTTCAAAACGTCAAGCAGATTTTTCTGATTCTCATGTCAAATCTCTTAATTTACCTTTAAAACATTTTTTGACCTGTAATTACAGAACACGGGCTTTAATTAACAGAATGTACTGACTTGTATTTGACAGAACAGCACTGAACATTAACGAATGGCCAATTGTGCAATTCTGTTCGTATAATTCACTTACCATTAAACATGTCTAAAGGTGTATTGTTCTGTATTGCTCGGTGTGCCTTTAACCGCTGAAACCCGAAGGAGAAAAACGATTAAAAAGACGCTGGACCCACGACTTAATTACCCTCACGCTAAAACATCTCACAAACGCTAAGTTGCGTTTTATCTATTATTTAATCAGCATTATGCTAAAGGGTGAAAGCGCTGTTTTTTGTGTAAACTGCCAGATTTCACAGGACATTTACCCATATAACACTGGTCCAGTACATTATTTTACTGATTTAACATTACACCAGTTAAGCAAATTAAATCAAAGAGACTGTGTTGAATAATCAATCCCTAACAAACACGTTTAGACTAATATAAACCATCAAACTTCGCTAAACAGTTCGGTAAGAATTCGACCTTTTTGATTTCTGAGCAGCCCTAACGCCTTCACTGAATATATAGGCACAGACATAGGCACTTGATGCTCAAACTATCACCTCAGTCTCTAAACCGTGTCTTAGCGGTAGTTAAAATGGCAGTTCTTAATATCAGCAGTTGGCTACACTTGGGAAACTACATTTTCCATCGTGCTCTTCGGCTAAACGTCACAAAACTGCGCATGCCTATACGAAGCTCATACGACGCGAGAGGGGGCAAGTCCACGCAGCACGACCAGATAAACGAGAAAACCTGCTGCCGATGATGCTTGTATTCGTTGCAGTTAACTGGTGTCTTCGCCGTTCTGTTTGTTTGACCTTTTTATGTGAAGATTTATGTACATAGCTCAAGCTTTAGGTAATGTTGATTAAATTTGTTGGTGAGTTTTGAGTAACGAATGCTACTATTAAAACTGGGTTAAATGGGGTCAACTAGCCTCTGTAGCTGCTTAGCATACGTTAGCGTGTTTAACTTGCTCAGCGTTTACATGCAATTCCTCTTAGATTTTGTCGATACGCTAAGTTCGTAACCGAATAACGTTGAGAAAAGCTGCTGACAACCCGGTTACACACTTTGGTCCGGGGCTTAAATAATTACGTAAAACGTATGTTAGCTCTATAGCATTTCTATAATTGTAAGCTCAATTATTAGACTACAGTTCTAAGTACTAACGCAGCTGAAACGTAACTTTAATAAATAGAAGTAAATCATGTAATTAAACCATAATTATTGTCTCCGAGTAATCTAGTTCAGGGTCTAAATACGCGTTGACAATGGTAGTAAACATAAAAATGTTCATTATTTTTTATTGATCCGTGTGAGGCAAATATACCTCATCTACATAAGGTGAAATTAAATGAACAAAATTACCAATGCTGATTTTATTATTTTATTATATTATTTTATTAAACTGCTAGAAGAGAATATTAACAGATTTCTGCTTTCCCTCCCCCAGATGGACAATCTGTAGCATTGACATCTCGTCTTCTAGGCAGTGATGACGGCTAATATGTGTACAAGATTTCTGTGCCGTGTTGGCCCTAGTCGACTGGCTGTCTTCTTCCCATCTAGCAGAAATACCCTCCCTTCCGTGTTCTGCCATCCCACCATCTCGCCTGTCCAAATCCGGTCCTGCTCTTCCTCCTCCTCCTCCCCCCATGGTAGAAGGTCCCGAGGTGACATAAGTCAAAGCAGGAAAGATGGACTTTCGCCTCCTGAGCGTGAACTTGACTTCCGGCTCAGCAGGCTGCAGATCGACGGAATCCTGCGTGCGAATGAGCAGTCTGTTCGCTTTCCAGAGTTCGATAGACGTGGAGGTCCCAGCCCTGTGCTGAAAGTCGAGAGTAACCAACTTGCAGCCAATTCTCCCTTCGAGGACCGTCGCAGCAGTGCCACCTGTTTGCAGACTCGGGGCTCGCTGTTTGGGATTTTTGATGGTCATGGCGGTCATGCGTGTGCCCAGGTGGTTAGTGAGAGGCTGCCTTATTACGTCGCGGTTGCGTTGATGTCGGAATCTAGTCTGGAGGACTTGGAAGCCGCAATGGAAACCCTTCGACCTGTGCCGCCTATCCTACAGTGGCACAAGCATCACAACGACTACAACTACCGCGAGTCTGCTGCAATCTATATCAATCACTTGCGAGTGTACTGGCAGGAGCTGCTGGCGAGCGAAGAGCACGGAGACGGAATGAACCCTGGTGAAGCCCTTCGTAATGCTTTCCAGCGTCTGGACATGGATCTCTCGTTGGAGGCCCAGGTTCCAATGTCGAACGATCTAATGCGCAACACAGCCGTCCAGGCTGCTTTCACCGGCTGCACTGCCTGCGTTGCTCACGTGGGGCCACAAGGCGTGTTTGTGGCAAATGCTGGAGATTGCCGTGCTGTTTTGGGAGTGCAGGAGAGCGATGGAAGCTGGAGCGCTCTGCCCCTATCGCAGGACCACAATGCTTCCAACACAGCTGAAGTGGAACGGGTGCGCTCCCAGCACCCGGAGAGTGAGAGGCAGTCAGTCATCGTGGACGACAGACTTTTGGGAGTGCTGATGCCATTGCGCGCCTTCGGGGACGTTCGCTTCAAGTGGAGTCGCGAGCTTCAGCAAAGCGTCCTGGAGAACGGAGGCTGTGACTTGGAAGCGCTAAACCTTTACCAATATGCCCCACCTAACTACCTCACTCCGCCTTACCTGGAGGCTACACCAGAAGTGACTTATCATCGTCTGCGCCCACAAGACCATTTCCTAATTCTGGCTTCCGATGGTCTGTGGGATGAAATGGACAGTGAGGAAGCGGTCAAGTTGGTGGCGGAACACTTGACGGGTGTCGACCTGCAAGCACCCATCACCGCCAGCCAGACGCAGCAGCTCAACCTGGGACAGATGCATCAGTTGTTGTTGAGGCGACGGGCACACGCAACGCCTGCTCTCGACCTCAATGCAGCCACGCATCTGATTCGCCATGCTCTAGCTACCAATGATTACGGAGAGACGGACCAGGAGCGGCTGGCTGCCATGCTGTCCCTACCAGACGACCTGGCCCGCATGTACCGAGACGACATTACGGTCACTGTAGTTTATTTTAATACCAGTCTAAACAAACCATTTCATAATTTGTCTCAGTCATAATATATTTCTTCATTACAATTAGTCCATGTCAGTTCTCCTTTGTATGTGCAGATTCAGCCTTTATCCTGAAGTCCTCTGAAGCCTATAACTGAAGCCTATGATTTTCTTATAGATTAGTGTATTGCTTTATCACTAACATTACATGGTCACTCATTGTGTATGTTTGATGCCAATATTATTCCTTTTTATATATTTGCAAATCTCCTGAAGAAATCTTGTCATTTTGAAACCTTTTTTTGGACTCTTTATGACTTGGTGTGACCGTCTAGTGGGTTGTTTAACCAATTGTCTGTAATAAGACCCTGTTAAGGAGTGTTTGTGGAATATTATGAAAGCTTTCTTGCTGCATTATTTTAACAAGCGTATTTCCTTTTAAAAATCTTGTTTCCGAAGCTTATATCTGTTTACTTAAATTGACCTCTCTTTAGAAGTTGTTTGCACTTTATTGGAACTTCACTGTGTAAAATACTTTCTGTTTGGTCAAGACAAAATGTCCATAATCTGTTGGTAGCTTGATAGGAGTCATGGTATCAATTTTAATGATTCATAAAGGTGGTTTTATGCTGTGAATATTTCACAATACTTGCAACTTACTCCTGGTTGACTCCATTTTATTCTTTTATGATTGTGCTTTGTCTTTACATAATTCAAATGAGCCTGAGTTCTTACTTCTAAAGTTTGTGTTATGAGAGATTAACATCCCTAATTTATATAGTTTGTATAATATATTATCAATTATATATTTTCAGTAAAATATTTAAGATAGTTTAATTTTTTGTGATGACCCTTTGTGAACCTTTTTGGATTATTAAAGACATTTATGGTATTACCTGTTAAATGCATTTATTTGAGTTATAATTATTATAATTCAGTATTTTTGTGATTTAGTTCTGTGTTTATGAACACTGGATGAGAATCTTGTATATACACAGTGCTGTGAAAAAGTATTTGCCCCCTTCCTGATTTATTTTTTTTGCATGTTTGTCACACATGTTTCAGATTATCAAACAAATTTAAATATTAGACAAAGATAAAATATTAGACAAAGATAACCCAAGTAAACACAAAATGCAGTTTTTAAGTGATTTTATTTATTAAGGGAAAAAAACTATCCAAACCTACATGGCTCTATGTGAAAAAGTAATTGCCCCCCCAAACCTAATAACTGGTTGTGCCACTTTTAGCAGCAACAGCTGCAAGTAAGCGTTTGCGATAACTGGCAATGAGGCTTTCACATCGCTGTGGAGGAATTTTGGCCCACTCTTTGCAGAATTGTTTTAATTCAGCCATGTTGGAGGGTTTCTGGGCATGAACCGCCTTTTTAAGGTCAGGCCACAGCATCTCAATTGGACCCAGGTCCAGACTTTGACTAGGCCACACTAAAACCTTCATCTAGTTTTTTTAAGCCATTCAGAGGTGGACTTGCTGGTGTGTTTTGGATCATTGTCCTGCTGCAGAACTCAAGTGCGCTTCAGCTTAAGGTCACAAACTGATGGCCGCACATTCTTCTTCAGGATTTTTTGGTAGAGAGTGGTTCCATCAATCACAGCAAGTTGTCCAGATCCTGAAGCAGCAAAGCAGCCCCAGACCAACCCATTACCACCACCATGTTTGACTGTTGGCATGATGTTCTTTTTCTGAAATGCTGTGTTGCTTTTACACCAGATGTAACAGGACGCACACTATCCAAAAAGTTCAACTTTTGTTTCGTCAGTCCACAGAATATTGTCCCAAAAGACCTCATCAAGGTGTTTTTTGGCAGAAGTAAGACCAGCCTTTATGTTCTTTTTGGTCAGCTGTGGTTTTCGCCTTGGAGCTTTGCCATGCATGCCATTTTTGCCCAGTCTCTTTCTTATGGTTGAGTCATGAACACTGACCTTAACTGAGGCAGGTGAGGCCTGCAGTTTTTAGATGTTGTTCTGGGTTCTTTTGTGACCTCTTAGATGAGTCGTCGCTGCGCTCTTGGGGTCATTTTTGTAGGCCAGCCACTCCTAGGAAGGTTCACCACTGTTCCATGTTTTCTCTATTTGTGAATAATGGCCCTCACCGTGGTTCACTGGAGTCCCAAAGCTTAAGAAATAGCTTTGTAACCTTTTCCAGAACAATAGATGTCAATTAATGTGTTTCTCATCTGTTCCTGAATTTCTTTAGATCGCAGCATGATGTCTTCCTTTTTTGGGATCTGTTGGGCTACTTTTTAAGTGATCTCTTTATTGAACAGGTCTGGCAGTAATCAGGCCTGGGTGTGGCTGGTGACATTGCACTCAGATTTCCCAAAAATGTGATTAACCACCGTTACTTTATGATGTTACAAGGGGGCAATTACTTTTTCACATAGGGCCATGTAGGTTTGGATAGTTTTTTTCCTTAATAAATAAAATTATCCCTTAAAAACTGTATTTTGTGTTTACTTGGGTTATCTTTGTCTAATATTTAAATTTGTTTGATAATCTGAAACAATTAAGTGTGACAAACATGCAAAAAAAGAGAGAAAGAAATCAGGAAGGGGGCAAATACTTTTTCACAGCACTGTAATTTACTTTGTGTTGATCTACTCTTGCTATCATGTCAAGACCATGACCTGTATAGAAGGGGAACCAACTTGAGAGGTGGGAGCATGTCAGGTTGTAAATGTACATTTAGTAATACCAGTAATAACTGAATAACTTCTTGTTGCTTGGAATATATTTATTAAGAAACTATTACACTATTCATGTGAGAACAATAAACAAAACTCAACTCAACTATATACACTGATATGGTAAAACAAGTTAGTGTCTCCAGTTATACTATGTACAAAAAAGAATAGAAACAATAAGTTTCCGTTAAATTTCTAATACAAACTATCACATGCTGTTTTGAGATACTGAGGCAAATATAGCATTAACACTCAAGTGCACAGCATGCATATACATGGTGGTAAATCTGTGTAAAAATGCAATCCGTATAATAAAGTAAATGAGAATGTAAAATAGGTGTGTGTCCAGGACTTGGTAGACTTATGAGCTCTAGACAGGGGCGTAGTTTCCAGGGGGGTTAGGGGGTCATGACCCCCCCAATAATCAGATCCAGCCAATATAACCCCCCCAATATAATCACACCATTCCAGTTAATAAAATTATGAATTATCTTGCACAAATAGCTTGTTGATTTTCTTTAATCATTTCAATTATTGCCAGCAAAATAGTTGCATGTTTAATCATCTGGTAATGTAACCCCCCGCCCCCTCCTTCACCGAATACTCGGTATTACCCAACCCGCTTTCTCTACCAAACCTTCACTATTTGCTGTATGTTTGTTAGCGCAGTCGCTGATGCTAACATGAAAAGAGGCGGACAGACGACACTTTTTAATTGTTGGTCGAGGCTAACTGTTTGCAAAAAGAAAAAAAGTCCTGACCAAAAGGAGGTAAATACAGAGATAGGGACTCGAGTCGCACTTAAGTCGCACAAAGAAAGACTTGTGACTTGACTTTAGACTTGCCCTCAACGACTTGAGACTTGACTCGGACTTGGGTGTTGTGATAACTAGTAAACAACGTTCATTTCATGGAATTATTTATTTATATATCGCACTCTCGTTTGTCATAATAACCCCCAAAAACCGTTGTGATGCCCACCAATATGTGAAATCAGTTTGCCATGCAATGTGCCACCCTATGTAATGTATTGTGCATTGTCATGAATTGTGACATTTGCTGTGTATAGTTTATTGGTGTCAATACAGTGATGCATTTTATTAATCTTTGAAGTTTTTGATTTTTTTCATAGATATTGGACACACACACACAATCAATTGAGTGGGAGCTGCCATGGTCTTGCTAGCTAGTGCTTAAACACAATAAGAATTAACTACTGTGGCATAAATAGTCAAGTACACAGCTGCAACTACGTTAAGTAAATCACTGTAAAAGTATCACAATGTATTTCTAATGCAGGAACACCAAAGTAGACTGACTTTTACAAAAGTGAATGATTGAATACATACATAAATAAGCAGAGTTTAACCATGTCGCCATGTGGTATTTTTGCTATTTGGTAAAACAGCAGCAGAGAACCGACAAGCAAAAATGCCGGTGGTCCTCTGGCGTTTAAAACTTTTTATTTATTTTTTTATTTATTTGTTTGTTTGTTTATTTGTTTGTTTGTTTGTTTGTTTGTTTGTTTATTTATACAGAGATCTTGACCCCCCCACCCCCAATGTTCAGCACAAAGTTACGCCCTTGGCTCCAGAGGATAAATATCCGGAACTCCTCGTCTCATCTTTTAGAACTGTATAAAACTTTTGAATAAGAGATTAAACACTTACAAAAACTAAAAGAAGTGCTGTTGTATTCAAGCTCTCCAAAGGATTCGAATTGTTTGTAATAAAAATCCATTTATGGCAGCAGTATGGAGTCAGACTCAGCCGCTAGAGGGCTCGTGGCTCTGCAGCGGGGCGTCACGCGCGTGCGTCAAGCGCGCTGAAATTCAAAAGTTCGCGTCCGGAAGCTCGTTTACAAAACAGACGTCTGCTTGTGATTTCGACTTTCGGTTAACTGTGGTAAGGAACAATACTATAAACACACTGTTGATTTTCTAACAGACACGGCTAACGAAGATATTCTCACAAATGCTACAATATGCAATTTGTAATATTTTTTTAAAGCACTGTTAACGTTAACTTGCTAACTTTAGCTCATGTTGGATATGGGGCAGATTTTCGAGGCCCATCAACTACCGAGCAGAAAGTTAGTTTAGTGAATTCGTTGTCGAAAACGAACGCTTTAGAAAATATGGGGTTTTTGCCGATTTCTCAGTTTAAGCTCAGTGTACAGTACGGGCAAGTGTAGGGAGTTGGTTTTAATAGGCGGCGTAATAACTGAAATTTCTGCATTACATTTTCTAATATGTTAGCTCTGTTTCCAGTAAGAAAATGGACAACAACGAACAGGAGGACAAAAGTCAAAAGAGGCAGAGAGAACCATTGGACGAGAACGCCCTCGTCTCTAATGGTGAGTACACACCTATATGTTTCTGTCTGTTTCTGTCAATTATATAGCTACTTACAAGGTGTCACACAGTATTGCTTTACATATATGGGTCAAAGACATGACAGTCAGGTTGTGCGACCAGGTAAAATGTTTAAACCAAAAAATAGTAGTTTATAGTGAATTAATGGTTGATATCTATGATGTGAATAGCTGTTGTACTAAGTGCATTTGTTTGGAAATTTTTATTATTATTTTGCTGACTTTTAATGTAAAATTGTTTCTACAAAACACAACCATAAAATAATAACGAGCCAGGAAGTGTAGACATTCTAAGGCAAACTTGCCAAAAATTTCACTAAGAATAAACCGGAGGATAGATATGAGAAACACCTGGATGGTGAGGTTTGGTCACATCATCAGATACATGCATGCGTGCATACATACATACATATATAACTTTGATTTGTCATTTCTCTACTTTAAGAGCTTGAGAATGTCCTTAAGAAGCGGCGCTTAGTTGCGGAAGGTGTAGAGAATCGAAACCCAGCCCGGTTGGGAAAGTCGTCCCCGGCCAGATCCCGCCAGGTGGAGCTGGAGGTGAAGCCGGACACTCCTGCTATACCGTCAGTTCGCCAGCGTGTGCAGCAGTTCATTCAGAGACGAGATGGTGAGAGTATTTACAAGCAAAGCTCTTTGGAATTTTATTACAGCATTGCAAGTATTATTATAGCATTTGTTGCATTTCTGTTAGTAGGTGGAGCAGCTTTGGTCCAGCGTTGTATGTCAGATCCAGGGGCTGAAAGTCCCTCCAGCAGCCTGCTGAGAGATGTCTGTCACATTGGTGAGTGTTTTGTCTGACTTACATCATTGAATTTATTTTTTATTTTTTTATTTGATCCTCCGACCTTTATGTGCTGCAAAAAATCCTATGCATTAAGTTGATGGCCAGCGGTAAATTATTTCAGATGGAGGTAATTTTAATAAATAAAGTAAATTGTAATATACAATCACAGAAAAGCAAACAATTTTAAATATATCTGTGGAGGTAAAACTGTTTTGTATTGTACACTGTTGTTGATTGTGTGTATGTGTGTTTGCTAAAGGTGAAGGAGAGTTTAGCTCTCGTCTGGAGCACTTTGTGGCTCCCACCCCAGAAAGTAGTCCGGTCCCTATCACACCCAGCACACGGCAGCTCTCCAGCTTTGTGCACAATATTCAGCAGCAGCTTAACATGGCAGTAACCCCCAGCAGTAAGGAAGCTTCACGTATCCGCAAGGTATGTGACTTGTATTGTTGTACTTCTCCATCTTCTCTTCAGCTGTTCACAGGGTTCAAAAACAATCCATTTGTCTTCAAATTGTTTGCATTGTAATATTTCATGTTTACATTTAAAAAGTTTATTTCTGAATGTCTGTTCTGTGCAGTCCAGAGAGGATGAGCTGAAGTTGCTCAGGGTTCAGCCTCTCACAGACAACATGTGGCTAAAGAGGAGCATGTCTGACCCTTCACTTGCTGAAGTAAGTTCTTATCGGGTAGATCTCTCATCTCTTATTTGACTTTGATCAGTGCATCTTTGCCACCACACTAGAGTAAAAAAAAAAGCAGTGCCCCATTTACTAGTGTTTCTTTCCTGGTATGTAAATGATGCCCTTTTTTGTCAGAGAACCTCTCCAGCTTCCACTTCTTCTTGTGTTTGCCAAAGGACAAGAAAAATCATTTGGCCCCCATTACAGTTTGGGAATGTGAGCATATATCTGAAAGTGTTGGTGTCCACTGGGTGTTTTATGTGTTCTATTTTTCAGTTTTTGATGTTCACATGTTAAACCATCTTACTGTCACTAAAGGATTTAGGGTCACAAATGCACTTGTTTTTTATTATTTGTACTTTGTTCTTCCAGTGAGTTGAAATTGTCTGTGAGAGAAAGGAAATGAATTAGTGAAGGAATGAGAAATATTAACCATTTTCATTCTGTTGATTTGCCAGGATGACTCAAACATTGATTCAACTGAAGTGGAATGCAGCTTAGGCACTTTTGGTGGGAATGAGGCTATGGGAGACAGCCTCAGTGACACCTCTGCCTGTGCAGGAGAGAATAAGCTGCCTGGCTCTGAACAGTGCCCTCCTGGTAAATCTGCATGCAGGCTGCACACTTTCTATTTTTTCAGAAACATCCAATTAAATTAAGTCATTTGTGTTGAGTAAAAGCTGCCATGGATAGTGAATTTTCATTTTCACAGCCACATTTAACATTTAATGTTTTATTTATTTATTTTATCTGGATCAGTGCGTACTGAAGTAATGAGCACCTCTGCCTTAATTGATAAGATGTTTGAAGAAGTCTTGCAAAATGCTGACCAAGAAGAGGAAGTAAAGGAGGAGGAAGAGTGGGAGAAGGAGAAGAATCTGTCTAAACAGGAAGAGAAGGCTAACACTGAGACAGAGGAGAGTGAGAAAGATAAGAAATCTCCAGTCAGTATCCCTGAAATTGAAGAAACACCTCTCAGTCAAGAAGGTGTAGATAAGGAAGGTGTAAACTACTGTGAAGGCGAAAACGTAAAGGAAAAGTGTGACCCTAACATTGACTGCACAGAGACGGATCAGAATCTTAAAAAGGAGAGTGTTCCAATGTGTGGTGAAGACGACTTTTTAACTCTCCCACCTAGCTGCATCCTCTCTCCTCTCAGCAAGTCTATGGAGGCGGTCGTCACACCAATGGTAAGGGCATGTCTAATGTTCACTGTTTACAAAACAGCCTGTCTCATGTTCTGAGTTATTGCCTTTTCCTCTATTTAGAGGCTGGTGAGCAGTGTGCCTCCACCAGTGGTGCAGTGTCTCTCTCCAGTTGAGTTAGCAACACCTCGTTCTGATAACGTTCCACCTTTGTACAGGTAGGTTCTCCCAAAAATAATGGAACTGCTGGAACAGTTATGCCTGTAGACATTTTCATTTATGGAATTTGACTGATACTATTCCGATGATGAGATGAGCTTTGAATTGCACCAAGGGAACCTGTTCACTTGTTCTTGTAAACTTAAGCCTTCGCTTGACACAGCAATTTATCTGTATTCTGAATTTTTACATGTATTACTTTTCATGTGATTTTGCTGAAGGTATTCTGGTTGAATTACTATCACAGTTATTTATTGAATTATTCAGAATTGTTATCTTTCTTGTGAACAGCATTGACTCTTACCGCTCTGAGAGGAAGAACAGCCATCTAACACCTCAGTGTGTAACACCTGGGTTACAGAAACCAGCCCCTGAGAAATCTGACATCAAGCCAATCATCAACACTAAGGAGACAATCAAGGTGTGTCTAAGTTACTAAAAGAACGTATTTGCCTAATTTTTGCAACGTTGCTGTCCTGAGAATATGACAATGAAAATGGGTTGGCGTGAGACATGCATTGTTTCTGCCTTATGCTCATGCATAGCTTCATATAACTGCTTTTGTTATGAGCTTGTTTTATATTTTTATGTTGTGCAGGCCCTGAGTGAAGAGGCGGCCAAGCTGCAGACTGTCATCAACCAGACTCTTCAGGCTCTGAGCTGCTGCAGTGATGAAGAACATGGCAAAGGATCCCTGCAAGAGGCTGAGGCAGAGAAACTCCTGCTTGTGTCCAGTAAGCAGAGCCAATGTCTTATTCGCAAATATCTGTTCTGATGTATGTTTGTGATCTAAGCACTAAGTGCTGTTTTGCTGCAGGTGAGAAGCACACCGCCCTTCTGACGGAGATCAGCCGACTGAGAGAAGGGACGGGAGCAGAGTCAGACCTCCACAATGCTCCTCTACAGCCCTGCAGGGGCACTGTTAGCATCATCAGCGTTCAGCTGCCCCTTAAGGTGGAGTTTTTGTGCTCTGCCCGCACAGGTGAGCTTGTCCATCTCGTTAGGAATCAGATTATGTGTGACTCACAACTTTGCAGGGTTCACACTTTCTGTGATGGTTTCTTGCAGGTCGTCCAACTCACTACTTTTTCATCCTCATGCGTTATGGACCCTGTAACATTGTGGCCACTCCCCTAGCCACGGCTGCTGATGCAGAGAACGGTGACACCATCACTTTTCCCACCTCCATCACACTGTGAGTCTCCACAGTTATATAGTAAAACAAATTGGAATCAGCCATTTTCAACCAGCTAATTTGAATCTGCTTCTCAGGAAAAAATAAATCCACTGTTTTTATGAACATCTAGGAATTTGTGTGGAAAATGTAAAGTGCCATGGGGCAGACTTATGTAATTTAATAGAAATTAAACCAGGAATATGTACTTTGTTTCCCCCAAGCAAATTCAGTAGTCTGTACCATTGTGCCATTGCAAAATTAACAACTTCCCCATGGGTGTTCATACTGTATGAATTCTTTATTTTGTTGGTTTATATTCCCTTGTAGACAAGATATTCGCTCAAACTTTGAGATTGACGTAGAAGTCTACAGCCTGGTAAATATTTGTTGGTTTAAATTAATATAAATGTAATAATTGTTATTCATTTAAATTATGAAATCATGTATATGTTCCCTATTAGTTGAAGCATCTTGATTTAACTGATGCTCCATGATGAGATAAATGGCTCTTTAAATGGCTTCCTCAGTTAGAATGATGAGAGTAATTGTAAATTTTCTCCTTTCATCATTGCAGTCCTCCACTGCCAGTAATGCAAGCAGTGCTACTCTGCAGCAGTACCGCAGCTCTACTAAGTCAAGAGTAAGTACACACACTTGGTCATGCAGTGGGTTCTCATTAGTCACATGGTTTTCCTGTTTTTAATTGTGCTTTTCAAAATTATTATTCTTTGTAGGTAACACCAAGGAAGCTACTCAGCACTATAACAGTACTTATCCTTTTCCCCCAACATTCTGTTTTTTAACAATTGAAAAACATGAGCCAACACTCAAATATTTTCTCTTTTTCTCACCCCTGCAGAAATCCACCTCTGGGTCAGCCTGTAAGTGTCTTTTTAATTGTTCACTGTATATGTTTAATATTTCTTTATTCTGAAATGTGTGACCTGTGCCATTCTCTGCTTCACCACAGCTGGAGCTCCACCTGCTCTGAGCTCTCGTCGCTCCAGTAACTTCAGTTTGGTCGGCTCTCATAAGATCACCCTGGCCTCTTTGGGACAGAGCAAGTTTGCACTGGACAAGGTGTGGAGGGTTTTTCTATGTTTTGTTCAGATTTCCAGAGCATATCAATTGTAGGTTTTCACTTTGGGTGTGTTGCACAGTGGTGGGGTGTCTGGTGATGTAACTGTCCCTCCTCTTTCCATGTCTCCTGTTTTTTCTGCTCTCAGATGAAGTTTGATGGCAAAATCAGGCGACTTCTTGGGGATGAGTTTCAGGAAAAGGTTTCATCCTGCCTCACTTTCACAGATCTCTCTTTATTCATTGTGTTTGTTTTGTGTGTTCCACATTGAGTGAGCTACTGAATACAATTCAGTGACTCTTGTGACTATTTTATGATTTTTTTTATACATGTAGAAAAAAGTAGAAAGTGCAAAAAGATGTACGTTTTAATGACCACCTCTATCTCTTGTAGGTGCCCTTTTTGTCTCCCCTGGAGGGTCACATCTACCTGCGGCTGCACAGTGAGAGTCACTCCAATGTCCAGCACCAAGGCTTTCTGGTGTGTATCTGTGTTGCCATCATGCAGTACTATGATAACATGACACTGCAAATTCAGACTAAATTGTAAAACACAACAGCTAGTGTTTTTAGCCTCTGTATATTTATCGCTGTTTTAAATGCTGCACTTTTCCATTTTAGACCATGTTTGAGGATGTGAGTGGCTTTGGGTCATGGCAACGCCTATTCTTTGTGCTAGAAGGAGGTTTCCTCTTCTACTGGAACCACCCTAATGAGAGGGGCAACAAGGTGGGGAAACAGAGATCTGCCTTAAAGTCCCAGAGGTTCAAAATGGTAGTGCTTGGAATCAAAAGTTTAACTATTGTAATTTTATTGCTCTCCTCTTAGCCAGCCGAGGGCAGCATCTCCCTGTGCAGTTTTGACAGCTTGAGGCCGATGGACAGAGAGTCCTGCGCTCGGCCTCACACTTTTGAACTGGTGAATGCTAAGAATCTGGGTCCAGACAGTAGCCAGACACTGATCAAGTAAGATTGAGTTTTTCAGACTTTATTCAGACTTTTGTGTGTTTGCGCTTGTCCTTATTTTTGTACTTGTGTGTGTGTGTGTGTGCAGGAGCTGGTTCTCTGCAGACACTCGGGAGGAGCGAGTGGACTGGATGGAGAAACTTAAGCAGGTGCTGCTGGACCTTCACACATGGAGTCGGCAACCTGTCAGCGAGAACGACAGCGCCAACACGTCCTCCATCACCGCAACCTCTCGAGAGAGCATCCTCTAACTGCACTTAAACCTGACCGAGCAAAATCTGTGAAAACGAAGGTATTTTCAGTATGAATGACAGAAGAAACACAAGAAGCATAGTTCCGTACTATATAGATCTGAAGCCACACTGCACTGTAGCCTTAGGTGTGCATGTAAATATATAAACTTTTATTTTATTCTTTGGCTTATAATCAGCCTTAAACATGCATGTTGGTTGATGCAGTATTTACACAGTATAAGTGTAAATTTGGGTGTTGTGGCTAAGATATAATCAGGGTCTGCATTATATATTTCCAGGGTCAGTGGATGAGTGTCTGTTATGTCACTCTGCTTAGTCTTCGCGACAGATTCTCCAGGGTCATTAAGTGCTGCCTAAATGCAATAAACAAGCAGTTGACCATTTCATTAAGGAAAATCAGTTGCTGCAAAATGGTTGGATTTTGGACATATGCATCATTTTTAATACTTTGGGCAAATCCTGCCTGTATCTTGTAGGTGTTTGTACTGTTAAGTTCCTTTCTTGCTCTTCTTCTTTTTTGTGACCCATCTCTCAGCACTACTTATGGAACAGCCATAAAAACACTAAAGGGATCTTCAGTTTTATTTGCACATATGAAGTGTGTAATGTATGCTATTGATGATTATTTCTATATTCTGTTTTATTTATTTTTTTCTTGTCTGTAACATTTGATTTGCAAATGGCATCAGTGAGTGTTTACATGGTATAACATGGATCTATCTGACAGTTTTGACCTTGATTGTGAAACTTTATTATAAATTTGGGATATCCTGCAGAAGAAGCATCTTTCAGTCATTTTTTCTGTGTTCCTCAGTGGTCGTATTGTACACAGCTAAATTGTACAGGTCACTGTACATCAGTTATACAGGACTTTCTTGCCAGTTTTGACCTGTTCTCTTAAAAATAAAAAAAAAAGATCCACAGAATTTAAATGGTTGCTTTTGAACTAATTATGTTAAAACGTTTTGTGAACTGGTCTTGATGGGAGTTGATTAGATAAGGCATTTGAGCTGGCCAGTTGTGTGATATTGTATCAAAAAGACATGTTTACTGAATGCTTTCCATGTTATGTCTTTTCTGTGTTTCATATTCCAGCTGTTATTTTTCTCATGTCAATCAACTGTATACTCTATGGGTACTACAGAATAAATATGGCTATAATGACTGAGAGAGATTACCTGTTTTAATCACCCCGAAACACAGTGTCAGAAAAAAGTACATTTGACATTATCGCCAGATTATTTTTATTATTTATTAATGAATGTAACAAAGCACTTCATACTCATTAATGACAAATAACATGTACTATGATTTTTCCCCCAGTAACTCACAAATGTTCATCACGGTAACAGTTTGATTTGTATTGTAGGTGTTTTACATCATAGTTTTTAATGGCAGGATGTGAATGTATAATTTGTTTACTGTGGAAAAATGACCAATATTACAGCAAGCATCAATGTTTTATGTAGTTAACAGTGCTGGTTTCACTGAAATGTTCAGTGCAACATTGCTCAGCTGTCAGACGTGTCTGTAAATGAGCTCTTCTTAAGAATGGTTTACTTGAGAGAATTTCTGAGAGCCAGACTTGGTCACCATCTAGAATCTTTTTTTTTTAATTTCTCATGTAAATATAAATCATTAAACATGCACTATTATATAATGTAGAACTTGATTTAAGATCTATTTACTATAGAAGATTATTTAAGACTTATTTGCTTTGAGATCTGCATCCACATCTTCCTCAGCTTTAAGGGCATGCCACTGAGCAATGGGTCTCCTTGGGTTGGCCAGCATGTCTGCCCAGTGACGCTGTTCAGTGCCTGTGCTGTTGAGTCCCATAAAAACCTTCCCAATGGCATCGTTCTTGCCGATTTTATCATAATCCAGCACTGTCACTATGATCTGCACCTTCTGTGGAAAAGCAGACAAAAATGGTCAATCTCTACAATCCCACTGTATCTCCATACCAATTAGAAAAAAGGACGTTTGACTTCTTTATTTCTAAGCATCTAATAGCTAACAAAACCTGCAAAATGTTGCATTATCTCGTACTCATTTGTGGGATATAAATCAAAGTACTATGTGGTAATATGTTACCTGTATTTGCTCAGATGGAACCTCAAAGCTAAATGATTCGTTGTAATATGGGTTCAGCGTGTTTTTCTTAATTGTGGTTTTCTTCTTCTTCAGTCTTTTTCCATTCTGCATCAAATGGATCTTAACATAAGGGTCTGAGGAACAGATGGCCAATAAACATCTCATCAGCATGTTAATGCACTAAATCTCAAATCTAAAAATAAAAAGAGTCTTCTGCTATTCATCT
This sequence comes from Distichodus sexfasciatus, assembly GCA_032718565.1. NCBI lineage: Eukaryota > Metazoa > Chordata > Actinopteri > Characiformes > Distichodontidae > Distichodus > Distichodus sexfasciatus. The sequence continues at coordinate 6,526,258 of JAVGVS010000007.1, read as the reverse complement.
ACCTGAGAGTCCACCCACATCCATTTTCTTAAGGTTTTTGGCCTCGAGGATGACGACTGTCAGCTTGCCTGAAGTAGGGACGTAGCGCAGGGATAGACAAATGTCTCCCAGCCTCTCCAGCTGCAGGAAGGAAGAAATATGTTAACTTATATCAATCTTGACTCTCCCAGGGGTTAACCTTGGTAGTGAACATTTTACACTGCTGTACATTTATGCCATTTAGTAGGCCGAGACCATCTTCACCCCCCTGAGAGCATGATGACAGCTCAATGAGTGAGTTTGCCAAAGATATAAATGGGTTTGCATTTATATTGCCTTATGCTGATATAAAATCAATTTAGCCTGGATTCACAGGGTCTTATTTAAATATTCTCAATGGCACTGAAAGGTAATGAGTTTCTTTAAAGGCATCGTGTGTAGAGCTATTCATTCATCTAAAATATGCACGACAGGGATGTGCATACAATTTGCAAACTCGCACTTTCATTTGCGTCACTATACAACAATCTCAGTGTTTTTCTTGCACCCCTCTACTGAGACAATTGGAGAAGGGTTTAAAATATGCCACACATAAATTTACCACTCTTACTGTTTCTACCGATTATCATTCCAGTGCACCCCTGTAATGCATTTTTTTGTGTTTTTCCTAAATCTGCCTTTATAAACACACGCAGGACCAGCATCTGCACATCAATTTTCTAGGTCCAGCTTTGGGAAACACTGCTTTATACATGTATTACTCATACCTCCTCCTTTTCTGCCTTCTGAAGGTCTCGCCATTCCTCTGTCACATGACTGAAGTCAACTTTGTTCATTGGCACTCTTACAGCCCCGATGGCGTCATGCTTGGAGAAACGATCAAAGTCATACACCGTCATGACCAATGTCTTCCCGCCCAGCTCTGAGTAGGGAACCTGCAAAGTCATGCATTTTTTTTTTCATCAGCACAAATTTTGTCATAACTGTAAATCCAATATGTTGTCAAAAACAAGCAATTATATGTACGGAAATATAAGATTTTCAGAAGGCTTAACCTTACAAAGGACTCATGTAATAGTAATAGCAGTCAGTTTCTTATTTTTAGAATTTACAATTTGGCTGCTATAAATAAATGATTGCTCAGGCTGGAGTCGCACCTTGAAAGTGAATTGCTCACTGAATGTAGGGTTAAGAGTCTTTCGGTGGACCTTAGTCTCAAACTTTTTTTTCTTGTCTGGGAGGAGATAGAGCTTGACATATGGATCAGATGTTCCACTCATGTCCATGGCAGCAAGGTCTTCTGCTTGGATCACACCAACAACAAGCTGGGAGGAAACAATGGTTGATCGCACCGTAGACCATTTCTGGAAAAACACTTGTGGCAAAATTATAACTGTATAGTCGTCCCTCGCCACTTCGCGCTTCGACTTTCGCGGCTTCACTCAATCGCGGTTTTTTTCCCAAATATATTAATTAAAAAGTTGATCGAGACAGTGAAAATGATACAGCGCACGCTTGCTTGTCTGAGTCAATTATACACCCCTGTATTACAATTAAAATTAAAATTACTGTACGTATGGACTGTAGGCCTATGTACGACGGCGTTTTAGTGCCACCTTAAAAAAAAAATCTAAGTGCCACCTTAAAAAAAAAAAAAATCTAAGATTACGAGATTAAACTCGTAATATTTCGAGAATAAACTCGAAACTACGAGAATAAAGTCGAAATGTTACGAGAATAAAGTCGAAATATTACGAGAATAAAGTCGAAATGTTACGAGAATAAAGTCGAAATATTACGAGAATAAAGTCGAATCAAATTATATCAAACTATATTTAACTAAAGAGATTTTAATAAACCTTACCTTTGACGGTTGATGTTGGCAAGGTCTTCCGTAGAGCTAACTCGCTGGCGCAGACGACGTGCTTGTACAGAACATATCTTAAACATTCACGTAAAAATTCGACTTTATTCTCGTAACATTTCGACTTTATTCTCGTAATATTTCGACTTTATTCTCGTAACATTTCGACTTTATTCTCGTAGTTTCGAGTTTATTGTCGAAATATTACGAGTTTAATCTCGTAATCTTAGATTTTTTTTTTAAGGTGGCACTTAGATTATTTTTTTTAAGGTGGCACTAAAACGCCGTCGTAGAGGCCTATGTATTCGAGCACCCCCGTAAATCCTTCAACGCCAGGTGCAGCCGCTCGACCACTCCTTAGCTCAGCCTCACGCAAGTTCGTTTCTCTCATACACGCTTCTGCGTCGCTACGCATCGGAGGCATCTTTGCTCTTGTCTAATATATTGGGTAATACGAGTGTAATGGTGACTAAAGTGTTATTTCATGTCTAGAAGGCTCTGTAATAATGTTAAAACCCACATTTAGAAGGTCGTAAACGGGTTTTCTATGCTCTAACTACGAAAATATACGATTTATAAATAAATTTTAAAAATCCTACTTCGCGGAAATTCACTTATCGCGGCAGAGTCTGGAACTGATTAACCGCGATAAACGAGGGCCGACTGTACATGCATTCTTACCGTACTATCAGAAAAGTTGTAGTCAAGAGAAAACTGCAGTTTGCCCAGCTTCTCATCCTTTTTAGGTTCTGATTCTTTCTCCTCAGATTCAAATTTAGAGCCATGATACACAGTCTGTAAAATGCAATCACAATGCCATCAGGAATCACAATTAAACCCATCATCATATGCCAAATGGGTCAATTTATAGATGCACAGAATGACCAGTGACCTGAGCAGCTCCTTCCCCTTTTATGGTCAACATGTCAATACTGTCTTTTCGGCTCTTCTCTTTTCCAGTTTTATCTTTTTTCCTCTTAAACACAAACTTCTTACAGATACAAAAGCAGCAGCTGAGAACAAGGAGGACTATGATGAAGCCCAGTGCCACAAAAGCCCAGGAGGGCACTGGAACGAAAATGAACAATTTTTTAGTTTTTGTTTGTTATGAACATATAAATACACAGAGTATACACTTTTGTGGTTGTGTTTGAATACTTTCTTACAGTGTACATTGTGAAGTTCATTTAGGAACTGGCTTCTGATGCTGGAGGTTGGCCCTTTTCCAAATGGGGATTGGGGTGGTGCATTGGTGGGTGGAGCGTCTGTAGGTCTGAGAATCGTTGACCCTTTCAGCTTCTGAGTGGGACGTGTAGTTTCAGGTGGTGAAATCACCTGATCTTTTGTCTTGGTGTCATGCATTCTGCATAGAAACATTAAAATGTGTATCTATGTGTGTTTGAAATACATATCCATGCATAATATGTCACATTTTAAACCATTTATATTTTTAATGCCTTTAGTCATAAATGTATTAAATTCATGATCATTATAAATAATATTTATATAATAACACTCTTCATCTTAAAGGTTACATGCACAAAAAACGGAATACATAAGGATAAGACACATTCATATTTTGCATACCCAGCACAAGAACTGATACTTTTTAACCTTGAGCTTATTTTAAGAATTGCAGAGTAAGGAGCTATTGATTTTGTCTCAATTTACAGGCAAATGAGAAGCGATCGGCAGTGTCACTGACACAACTAGATGTGCAGATGGTCTCAACTCACACCTGAATATACAGTGCAGATGTTTTAAAAATTACACAACTTATGCATTCTCTTTCTGCTCCATGGAATGATTTATTAACATGGATTAGAGTATCACATTTTTAATCACATTTTTATTCTGGAAATAATTTTATATAGTTATTTAGAATGAAACAAAATGACACTCCAACAACTAAAGACAACACACCTGAAAACATAGTCTATATATAAGAATGGAGTACGCTTACCTGCTCTCACAGTCTGAAAAATAAAAAATTAATTAGAGTCTGAAGTCCGCATCATGCGTCCAAAAAGAATAGATTAAGCTGTGGTGGGGAGGACAGAGGTGATGAAAGGATGTGTGAGAGAGAGAGAGAGAGAGAGAGAGAGAGAAAGAGAGAGAGACTCACTGATGTTCCTCCAGTCCTCCAATTACAAAGCTGTATGCAAAAGAGGACACATTTAGCCAAAGTCAAAGAAAAAAATCTATATCCAGTAGGAGATGATCATTTAAAATAATGTACGAAGTTTTGTTTAATCGGAAAATATTTTGATAAAATGACAATGTCTAAATCTAAATTTCTTGGTATCAGAACTCATTTTCACCCTGTGCACTAGGTGGCAGTAGTGTCCATCTCCAGCCGCAAAAAACGTTAAAATATAGAAGAAGTCCGTCTCCTGGATACAGAAAGAAGCTCGCCCGATGCTTTTGCTGGGTGGATAAAGCGAACGTGGCATTAAAAGAAAATAAGTTAAATAAATGCAATTTTGTATTTCTTTCTTGATCCAAGCAACGTGACACTGATTTGGGGGTGTGCAGACAAATGAATGGGATGTATAAAACGTCAGCTTCAGTTATCTAGCACACGGTGGCTACGGTAAGGGACTGATTTTATTTCTCTATTTAGGGTGACCAGACGTCCTCCTGTCCCCGGACATGTCCTCTTTTTAAGACCTAAAATGCGTCTGGCAGGGATTCTAAAATCGTCCGGGATTTCATTCTAGCTCACCCTCAAACATCCTTACATTGATTTGCGTCGCGTTTCCCTGGGACCCTCCCAAACTACTTCGTCGTCCCCCGACTCACTTCCACTCGCTTTTCTTATAGCTTTACTGCATAAATCGAGTGGAAGTGAGTAGGGGGAGGGCGAAGTAACATGGCCATGGTGTAACATGAACACCACGGCCGGCTGCCAAGTGTCCTCTTTAAAAAAAAAAAAAAAAAATATATATATATATATATATATATATATATATATATATATATATATATATATATGTGTGTGTGTGTGTGTGTGTATATATTATTAGGGGTGGGACTCGATTAAAAAAATTAATCTAATTAATTAGAGGCTTTGTAATTAATTAATCTTGATTAATCGCATTTAATCGCACAAGAAAATTTGCCCTAAAGCGCGAATGTTTTTATAATTTAAAAGGGTTTTAGTGGGCGACAGAATCAAATAATAGACATGGACACGAATATTGTAAACTCGCTCTTTTTCATTTCTGGAAAAACAAACAAAAAACATTTAAACCGGTATTTCCAATTCAAAACAGACACTTCTGGCCGACACCTTTTGTTGGTACTGAACTGGGACTGTTAGCTAACAGCTCCCACAGTTTCTGTGCTCGCTGCAACATGTTTTGCATTTAGATGGTACCGTACGGTTGAAGTGCTTCGGTGGTATGCAAACTCCTTTTTGCACACAGTTTGGGTAATAAACCACGCTTTATCAAGGCTTCCACAGGTAGTCTTTGAAATGAAATTTGCCTCCGATCAGTCCTAGCAATGCGCTTTCTTCTGATTCTTCCATTTTGCAGCTCGTGTAATCAGGTGGACCAGGAAATCGCATTGATTAAAAAGCCCTCTCTTTGGTTTGAATGCAGTGATTAAATGCGTTATTTTTTTTAACCATTTTTTTCAAATTAATTAATCGCACTAACGCGTTAAATTTCCACCCATAATTATTATTATTATTTATTACTTTACGTGCCTTTATAACAAAAGTCTGGTCACCGTTCTAGGTCTTTTAAGACCAAAACGGGAAGTCAAACTAAAGATAAAAGAGAAACTTGTCCAAAGTCGCTGAGAGAAATCCTTTAGCCCCATTTATAACCTAGGGCTCATTCACTTTATTCGTTACCTATGTTGAGGTTTTTGGCAGGAGTTTCCCTTTAGGCCAAGTACTAATGACTGATGGAGCCTTAAATCCTTTTCTATAATCTATTGTCTACTGTTTTCACGTTCAAACCTTTCAATGTAAGACAGGGCTGTAAGACAGGGAAGTAATTTCTATTTAAATATTTAACCAAATTCAAATGTTTATTGTGTGTGTGGTTAGATGTGTGAGGCAAGAGAGTGTGTCCTCGCAGGCGCCCCTTACAGTAGTTAGCTCTGGAGTGTGTAGTGGGTCGCAGGGTCAGGCTGGTTCTGTACTTTTCTACAAAGACACAGGCGCAGAGACTCATCACCAGACATGGACAACGATTCTCACTTCACTACACCTGAGCACCCCTGTAGCCAGGTATACCACATTATATACACATACATTTTAGACTTTATTTTGCAAAGATGTTGTATAATATGTCATTTGTTTGACTTTTTGCTTTACATTTTGTGCATATTTTACTCAAACTATGCCAACCGCTACACCACCTGAAAATTTAGACCTAGTTCTCAGCAGAGGTGGAAAGAGTACTGAAAATTTGTACTCAAGTACAAGTACTGGCTACATTGGTTAAATGTACTCAATTACAAGTAAAAGTACTGGTGTTAAAAAAAAAAAATACTTGAGTAAAAGTACAAAGTACTCTTCTCAAAAACTGCTCAGAGTACTAATTACTTTTTAACCGATGGATGCTTTATTGTGTTGTCAATAGCAGGCATTCAATTTGATTCACCAGTAAAAAATATCTACGTTCAAAGCACATTTATCAGATGAACAAGGTACAGAAAAGCAATTTGTTTTGTAAATAAATGTAGATAAAAAGCAGGAAATTTTTTGTTAAAACAATGACAAAAATGTTTTTGAACATGCATAGAACAGTTTAAACTTTTCCCAATACAATACGAACAACAGGCAGATAAGTGTCTTAAATTCTTAGACATAATAGCATTTCTGTCACATTTCACTTTCTGAACCTTTTATTCAGTTTCAGCAAGAGCTGGTTTTCTAAATTAACAGAGTCTATCCGGCTTCATTTGGCTCCATTTTGGCTTCTTTGTCTCCAAATCTTCAGTCTATAAATTAGTTTGTACTCCACTGTGTAGTACCTCCAGACACCTGTGCCTGCTGCTGCAGCAGAGTTTATTCTTTGCTTACGTCATAGATTAATTGGCGCGGTCGTGATTGCACAGACTTATTGGCTGCAAAGATGCAGATGAAAGGTTTGAATATTAATTCAAATTGTGGGCGTACTCAGTAGCGACTTTTGATTTTATAAGTAGCGAAGTAGATTACATGGTGTAAATTGTACTCAAGTACGAGTAAAATTACACACTTGAAAAACTACTCATAAAAGTACAAGTACACAAAAAAAAAACTTAATTACAGTAACGTGACTATTTGTAATTCGTTACTTCCACCCCTGGTAATCAGTAATCAACATGAAGATAAGCATGTTTGAAATTGACCAGTACTTGGGCGGGAGACTAGGAAAGCTGGGTTGCTGCTGTTGGAATCATTGGTGTGTCCAACATGGGGCACCATCCTTTGGTCTGTTTAGAATCCAGTTCAGTGACGGACACACTATCCTTCAGATTCAGAACGTTAATTTATTCTTGATTCTCTGCAGTCATAAAAATATTCCTGGGGTAAAATCCTGATCACAGTGCTGAAATTCTGGCTAAAGCCCTTATCTCTAATTGCCTCATCACAACCTCAGCTATTGTGTGGTGAGTTTAGAATAGGTCCCCTGTTTACTCTGTTGGTGTCTAGATAGAAACACACTATATACATATTGTTAATTCATTCATAATTATTTTGTTCCAAATTGAAAGACAGTGGTTACACGTTTTAATGGTTGTACTGGATGTTCCATTCATTTGTGTGCATATTTGTTTTGCAGAATGGTTCTGGATTGTGTCTGTGCACACGGTCGCATCACAGCAGATGGTTCTAAGTCGTTTATCCTCCTGCTGGCTGCACTACTGCGAGGAATTCGTGACTCTGTAAACAGGCGCAGCAAAGCATCCTGGAACCCGGCCGCCCATCGAAAGTTAGCCGATCAACTTCTGGCATTCTGCGGATGCGAGTTGGACCATGTCATATCCCATACTGTTGTCCCTAATGCCTCAGCTTTGCTTGGTGTTGGTGGATATAGACTGAAAGGTGGAGTCTTGCCTTCACTGGTGGGGGGCTATGTTGCAGGAAGAACCAATGCTGGCCAGGCCAAGATACTCACATCTCTTGTGTGTGAGCTCTACAGGAAGGTCAGTGGTGGAAGAAACTCTACACTAGTGGAACCAATCACATTTCTCCACTCCAATTTTTCCCTTCTACACATCTCAGTGTCAGGTCTCCCCATTGGCTGCTCACAAGTGATGGAAGGACTGGTTCTGGCCCGTGATTGGTCCGTGTTAAGAGAGACTGAGGGGCCAGTAAAAGCGCTGGTGGTTTGGGAGAGTCTAGATAAGCTTTGGATTGCAAGTGATGAAAATGTGAGAGTTTCATTGCAGCAAGACTGGATGCATCGGGTTGAGATCCTGATGAAACAGAGGTTGGAGATGATGCTTTCTCTACAGGTGAGAGTGGTTTTGTCAAAGGTGAAACAGCCAGAGTGTGTGTTGAGCTGGGCCCAACTAAACAACATTTCGGTGCTGGAGTGTTGTGACTCGACCCAACTGGACTTCCTCTGTGACATCACCTCCGCTGAAACACTGCCTGCACAGCCACTGCAACGCGTCGCTGTGCTTACATTCTACGGCCGCCTGCAGCTAGGAGGGGCCCGGTGTGCTCTCTTGAGGGTCCCACCACATGGGGAACTCCATATACACACTCTGGTGCTGTGTTCCCCCTGTCCAGGATCACTTGAGCAAAATGTGTGTGCAAGTCAGGGTGTTTTCACAATGCTCCATCATCTGTGTCAGTCGGTTGTCCAAAGCGATGAGGTGCAATGGCGTGAGAAACACACTCTCTCTGACGCATCCACACATCAGACGGAGAGAGAGGGCATCTGTCAGACGCGAGAACGTCGTCCCGTGGCACCTCAAGTGTCTTCACCTCTTACTGACCGCTCGCAAACTTGTGCAGGGGGGTCACGAATTCCCGCCTCTGTCGAAGATTTGTGGGATGTTATTTTAAAGAAAGGCGGAGTCCTTCCGGTGGGTGGAGCGTTTGAGTTCCTCATGCATCACTCATTGTTGCAATGCGGTAACCATGGTGACTCGGAGTGTCGGAGGCTGCTAGCGGAGGCCATACTGAGCGTGCCCAGATCATTGCACTCCCACAAAAATAGATCTTTTCTCCAGAGCCATGCAGACTTCATGAATAAACTGCAGCTATTAAAGCAGAGACACTGCATCAGTGAGCTGGGCTCGGGGTCAGATTTAACCTTTGGTTCAGGGTTAACAACAACAAACTATTTGTGTGTTGAGCCAGTTTGTAGTAAATACCAGTTAGTGGTGTCAGTACTGCAGTGTCTAAACAGGTTGCTGTGTGTGGGAACGATACTGACATTACACACATCGGTTCCCCTGCACAAATCACTTACTAACTCCTCACAGGACAGTGAAGAGGAAATGGTTTAGTCAAACTCATTGACTTCAAACTCTGAGAATTAACAAAATGTGTGTTTTAGAGTAAAAGCTACATAGATGGATGTCTGTTGTCCACCTTTCTGGCTTTCCCTCTAAAACCCCCCTCTTGTTAACTTATAATGAGCTGAATCAGGTAAAATGGATGACAAAGTATAGCATTGCGCAGGCGACTTTTAACAGGGTTTAAGAGATATTTTCATATTAATTTGAACTGTTGGTTTCCTCAAATAAACAAAATGATACTGTTCATGTTCTAATAATGGCAATATGACAGTATAACATGAAATAAACCTGCCAGCTTTATTTTATTTTAAAATGACTTTATTAAAGCTTCTGATCTTTTCTCTCACTGAATTTCTTTTTTTACCAAGATCAAAATTACACGTGTGGAGATTTAAACTTTATAATATTTTGGAAGCAGATACTAGCGAGCAGGACACATTTTACTAATATAAAGGCTAAAAAGTTTCTTCTGAGGATGATGATTAGTATTGGTCATTTGTGCAGATGTTTCAGGGACATGAGAAATTATTTTGTTAATTTTTTTTTTTTTTTTTCACGTTTTTGGTGTGATACAAATCATCTGTTTTCTGCCTCCAAATGTGTCTCACCTGTAAAAGCATAAAGCAATTGGCTTTGTTATGGTAGAAAGGAACATATTGGATAGAATGCAGATAACATGTTGATCGAAGAAGAGTAGTATATTGAGCGTGTTTTCCATCATCAACTCGGATTACTTAAGCGTCTCATATATAGTAAATATTCTCTCCTTATGTGGTTCCTGCGGGCCAGTGTGAATGATGATTGAAACCCAGAAATTACACAGTGCAACGCTTATCATGAGAGATGCTACCAGGGTGCCATGGCAACTATTAGAGAATGACACAGTCCGAAATAATCTCCTGCCTGGCTCCACGGTTTGTTTCAGACCTAATTAAGGCTTGAAGTTCTGCCAGTGACCCTTCTGGAAGACAGCAGTTGAATGTTTGTCAGTTAGCTGTCCGTCATTATATTGAAACAGAAAGGCTCGATGATGTTAGAATCTTGAAAAAGACAGGTCAGTTAAGACCTGGCTTGTGCTTGTAGGCTGCTTTTTATAGGCATTATGGTGATGACTCCACTGTATGTGGGTTTGTACCTGCCTTAACCTGAGTACTGAGGATGGCGTCTGAGCTGAATGAGTGAAGACGTGACAGGTCTGATGCTGAGGAGTTAGTCAGCTTCACAAAATCTTCATAGTATCTCTGGTATTTATGAACTCATGATTCCCCCTTAAAAGTGAGAGAAAAAATTAGATTTGTTCGATTTTTGTCGCTTTGCAGGGATATATTTATATGTGAGGACTAATCCTCATAGGGAATATATAGTTTCATACAAAATTATCAGGTTTGGCTAAAAGAATTACTGCCATACTATACACTTAAATACACATTTTTGGGGTTTCCACCAAAAGCAGTAGTGTTTCATTGGACCCACTGACTGAGGGTTTTTTCCAGTTACCAGGAGCCCAAACACTCCTGTATAATAATCACAACCAGATTCACGCCTGCTTACAATACACACTCCTACAGACTCTCACATGCCCATAGGAGTTATATTGTATCACTGCCTACGCTGTTAAATGCTGTGTTACTCTCCTAAACTCTTCTTGATATTTACAACTGCCATGCTGGTATAATTGCTAATGAGGTGGCCAATTGATTAGACCAATTTTGTGAATTCACATCTTGACAGTTGTTGGTTTGTGGTCACAGGCAGTTCACTCACACATGCTCATGCATACGCAATGTGATGTATGCATCACATTGCATAGCGTGCGTAGGCAGTTGGTAGTGGAATGGTTATGGAATTGGTCCAGTGATCTGAAGCTGGTTCAAGTCCTGGGCCGTTAAAGCTACTATTGATGTACTCATGAGCAAGCTATTGTCCCCAAGAACTGCTCCAACCAGCTGCCGAAAAAAAGCTACCTGCTGGATGGGTCAAATGCAAAGGTCACATTTCATTGTGGTGCACTGTGTTCTGTGCTGTGCTGTGTTCATAATGACAAATAATCACTCAAACTTAAACACTTAATAAGGTGATGCATGACTGAAGGGACTTGAAATCATTCAGGCACTGAGTTTAAAACTGGTTTGTCCTTTGACAGTGCAGATCTCTGATAAAACACACAAGTCCATCTACAGTCTCTTTTCCCTCTTGTGGAAAAAAGTGTATTTGGGAATATTTTTAAACATTTACTTAGTATTACAATTTAAGCAAATTGTACATAAGAATTCGTTCATTCATTATCTGAACCAGATTATATTGCATTTTAGAAAGAAACATCTCACTTTATTTTTATATTATTTTATAGAATTATCTGTAAATAATATTTGATTTGTTTATTTGTAATTTATTAAATACAAATTCTGGCGCAGTGGTTAGCGCTGTTGCCTCACAGTGAGAAGGTCCTGGGTTCGATCTCCGGGTCGCCAGTAGGGCCTTTCTGTGCGGAGTTTGCATGCTCTAACTTGTGTTCGTGTGGGTTTTCTCCGGGTGCTCTGGTTTCCTCCCAAAGTCCAAGAGCATGCACTGTAGGTTAATTGGTGACTCTAAATTGGCACCGTAAGGTGTGAGTGAGAGTGTGATTGTGTGAGTGTGTGTGCCCTGCAATGTGTTGGCAGTTGTATACCCGGGGTTGGTCCCCGCCTTGCACCCGTGAAATCCCAGGATAGGCTCCGGTCCCTTTGCGACCCCGGTTGGGATTTAGTGGTTTGGATAATAAATGAATGAATGAAATTCTGAAAGCACCTAAATACATTATAACCACAAAATGAAGCACTTTATTTATACTTGATTCCAATTAAAATACAATTAACGTGGTGGCAAGTTATTGGGTTTTTTGCCATAACTTGACTCTTTAATTTCGCTTCCATTATCGAGAGGTGACATTGTAAACATTATTTTTTTTACGAATACATGTTAATGCACATAAATATTATTCCAAATATAAGTAGGTGGTGGTGACTGGGGTTGAAAGCGTTGCTCCTGGCTCCTCCAGTTTGTGGTGTGTAATGTTGTGAATATGTGCGAGATGAGTGTGTGTAAGTCGTGAGTCCTCATCTCCCTCTTGTCCCCCACACACCAAGTGTGGTGTCACCATGGAAACCAGCACGACCGAGGTTATTACTCCAGCGACCAGTGAGCCCATGTTGATCCCTCAGCCCCAGCTGATCACACGCTCACTCTCACCAAGCCGATCAGGGCCTGGAGATCAGCTCTACCCGTTCACAAACACACACCTACACATTTACCACATTTGCCCAAATGCGTTTGTTTATTACGCTTCAAAGCCTTTGCCAAAACCTACACATTGTACATAGTTTTTGCAGCATCTGTTCTCACTGAAGCGATGCTAATGTTTTCTTCAGTCCTCAAACCCAAATGGGAAGAACAGTTGGCCTCTTTGTCTCTCTCACATACTCAGACACATAAACAAATGCACAAGTAGGCCTTCATGAAACAAATCATAATAGGGGGAGAGGGGCACACATTTGTTAAAACTTCTCTGCACCTCTGCCTTTTTCTGTACTACGTTCAATGTCCTCTAAATCCACACAATACACTGGGCCTGCACAGTGCAAACAAAATCAAACAACCAACTCAGTGGAGCTTGTCTAGTCTTACCTTAACTTTCAATGTGTTTCATGTGTATTTATGCCGGTTTATATTAACAATCTATGTCATATGCCCTGGTATGACCTTTTTTTTACAAAAACTCATAGCCACCAGTCTGTGTGAATAGTCCTTATTATGTCATTGCTCTTTGCTTTTCATTTTAAATAGAGTGTGGGTCGGTTTTGGATCAAGTGGCTGAGAAAGCATCACGACAAACACACAAAAATGGAATGTCATTATGTTATTGTCGGTGTTCTGAAAACATTAGCTTATTAAGAGATTGCTCAGAAGTACTAACAGGCAGCCCTTTAAGATAATGACTCATCTCTGTTCACGCTCTTCACGCTGCCTACAGAACGATATACGTACAGCCGTCTCCATGGATACGCAAAAGTCTTCTGGGTTGCACGGTCACAACAAATGGGTTTTAGCTTACAGATTTTAACAGACGTCTAGTTACCCACTAGTAAGAGTGGCCATTCGCAGACAAGGAGTACAGCAATATGTTTTTTATTTTTTAAATGTGTGAATATGAAAGTTGAAAAGTTTACTGTTTTAATATAGGATCTTACATATATTACACGTGTTGGACTGTGAATTACAATAAGGGACGTAAATAGTTCTGGGGGAGTCGCTGAGAGGGAGTGGTGATGCAGGGTAGCATCAGTCCTACACAGCAGGGAGGATGCCACACATATGACTCACCACAGAACTGCGCCTCCAATAACATCATGTCCTGTCCCTGTTTGGCTAATAGTAGGTGAGGAGTACAAAAGCACTGACTTAAGGCTTTGAGAGCTCTCAATTTGCTTTTCAGTTTGTTGCATAAAAGTAGAGAAGCCAATAGATTCCAAGCTGTAGCTGCAGTTCCAGGTGCTGCACCCAAGGGGAAATGTTGTTTCCTGAAGAGGGGTGACCGAGATCCCACCCAGGTGACCAGTCATACCCTGAAGAAAGATTACATTTTATTCAGCAACACTGGCATTAGCTTGAATAAATAAAAATATTTCTTAACCCTTTCATGCATTAGTTTTGATCCAAAGCATATGAATTGTTGTAAACTCAAGTACACAGTTTGTCAGTTTAGTTAATAGAAGGTATTGGGTTAATAAAAGCACAGGTGAAGTAGCCAAAATGAGTAAGAAAACTAGAGGGTTAAGACAGTTCTGTGTTTGGTAGAAAGTTGTGCAGTTGTCATTCAAATGTACATAATCTGGTATGCATACATTTGACTTTGTCACGATTTGGATCACCTGTTGAGAAGACAAGTGTAAACGCAATATATATTTTTAAAATTATTAGACAATGTATGGACAGTCTCTACTGCTGGAAAATGGGCAATAGACAAATGGCAAAAAACCCACAATATGTCATATTACAAGCATATAGTTTAATAAATTGTGGTCAAATTTTGTAAAGGTTCTTACTGCAAAGCTTATCTTGGCATTTCTCTGCACCACAGCTGCTGCAGGCCACTCCCACTATATATGGAGGCACACCAAACACGTTTCCACTGGGAACATATTAAAACAATAGAATATGTAAAAAATATCATCACATTCTCAGAATGCAGAATCTGATGCATATTTTCATTATAGATAGATAGATAGATAGATTGATAGATTGATAGATTTTATTTATATTTGCCTATTTGTTTATACCACTTAAATACTTAAAAGAATGAAAGTCAAGGTTTCAGAATTTTACTTACACATCACCATAATCACACACAAAAATGGTTGACTCTGGGTGACTAGAGAAGTTTTCAATGCCTCTAGAACAAACATGAACAGCACAGCCAACCTTATAGCTTGTTGCCCACATCAGCTGAAACATAAACAACACAAGGAGAATGAGAAATCTTCTGTTTATTCAGCTACGACAAACAGTTATTTTTTCTAAGCTGACTTCCCAAAATGTAAACGGATGCCTGTTGCAATGTTCATATATACTAATATAATATGCAGTTATTCTGTTTCACAGACATATTAGAAGGCCAACCTGTGTATAATGTCCACAGACTCTGGCACAGCTCTGGTTGCGGTGTGTGTAATGTGCTCCCTCTTTGTTCCAGCTTTGGATGGCTGACTCCACTGTGAAGGCTGAGAACGGAGAGCCAAGCCAGATGTTCTCTCCAACACGCAAGAACTCAGGGTGAGCCTGGCCCACATACTGAAGTGCAGGATTGTGGGAAGCCTTGCAATGTCTTGCCCAGGAACGGGCCCCTTTCGCTAGTGCTCCATCCCATGACTGAGAGAGCAAAGAAACACACACACACACACACACACACACATAGTAACACACCCATGGTGAAAATGCTTCAATTTAAGTTATTAGCTCTCAGAGTGAAGTCATTTCCATAAAAAATTATTTGTTCTTAAAAATTAAAACATAATTGAGTATTCAAATTCATCTCTTTTTGCATTCAGTACTCTACCTTATCATGTTTCCGGCTCTTAAAACTATTTCCTTTCTTTACGCAAAATTGGCCTATGATATATCTCTTCGGGAAAATATATATCAATTTATATCTAAAAATCAGACAATGACCTTTTAAGATCCACCCAAAACTCTGTTAAAGTCTTTCAGTAATACTTTCAGCCAAAAGTTTTAAAGTAATAAATTGTAAAGTGAATGACTAAAAATATCCCTAAATCTATTCTGGTTTAATTAGGGCAGAATGAGTCGCTCAAAGCTTTTAGGGTATTCAGTGCAGGAAACCTCTCCCTCTGAATCCAAGCAAGATAAGCTGGACCTTATCCAGCCTTCGATATAAAACACAAACTTTTTCTTGTCTTTCATAGGAGTTGCCATTGTCATTATAACTACAGGAACCGTGTACTTTATTTAGAACTGAACTGGCACCTGCAGCACGGTCACAAGAAACTAAGCAGATTATATGTCAGACTTTTATTATTACAAATTTAAACACAGGCTACAACTCAATATTAATATAATTCCACTCACATTATTACATTCAAATACAAACATTTAACCGGTTGTAGATTACAGAGAGGTTGATGAATGTGCCCCCCCAAATAATCAAAATAATAAGTGCATGTACTGGGAAAGAGGCTTTTTTTTTTAACCTGATAATTCTTTGGCTTTTATCAGACACTCTTGTCTATCAGTAGTTGAATTTCCTAACTACAAGAACAGTGGTGTTGTTCGGGGGCTCAGTGGTGGTAGTGCTAGCGGTATGACAGCGTCAAGCTCGAGCCTACAACTTCTGGACCACCACCACTATTTATAATTATATGAAGTATAACACGTTTAATTGCTGTCGTCGCCAGACGCGAAGAGTGGTAAAGGCGCTTACCATCAGGCGCATGTTTGCGGCGGGCGGAGAGGCGCGTGCTCGGTGCGCGTTGTGCGCCCGCACGCACCTGCGGATGAAGTCGGGCTCCGTGATGTCGGGCAGCATGAGGGCGCGGGCACGCCAGCAGCCCGAGAGGAGAAGCAACATCCACAAGGCGACACAGCCGAGCACGTCCATTATCATCATCACAGCCTGAGCAAACAGCGGCCTCCGGTAATCAACATCGACTAACGCCGCGCTCCGAACAAGTAGCCCGAGAGTGCGGCGATGATTTCGTGCGTCGTGTTTAAAACAAACTCAAACCCACCCACCACATCACGAACACGCGGGGAGCTCGACACTCCCCTCATTTGTTCAGTGTCTTTCCTTCTCTCTCTCTCTCTTTCTCTCTCCCCTTCTCTCTCTTTCTGCTTAGATACAGCAACTGGAAAACAGACTGGTATGAAATGCGTGTAAGAACATTAAATAAAGATACATTATAACTGATAGTCTTTGGCGTAGATCTTTAGGTCACACCTGCATGGTTCCAATTTTATTAACCACCGTTAATAGATTGTGATGTTTTTTTTTAACTCTCGACTTCACTTCATTTTAATGGATGTAATGTAGTTCTAAGGACTGTTAATATTAGAATCGAACAGTATTCTTTTAACATTCGAAAAGAACGATAGGGACCCTAGTTGGCATATTTTTGCTCTGCATCGTTGCTGTGAAAACTTAATTTCCATTACAAATCCCACTATTTCTGATAACTATATTCTGTTCATGGATAAAGTTTTTCCACTGTTTTTGTAGTGTACGCGTCTTAGTAATTTATTCAGTGTGATGAAGAATTTAATAAAATATTAAATATGTAAATTTTGAATTTAAATATGATAAACAAAGAGGATCGCTTGCTCAATTGATCTATGTGGATTTTTAAGCATTTAGTCAAAACGAAGATTAAGTTGGCTTGTGGTTTTCGGTCTTTAAGGACATTTGGGACTTCTCTTTTCAGGTTACAATATGATATGGTCCTAATTTTTATACGTTGTGATTACTACGGTGTGCTCTCTCTCTCTCTCTCTCTCTCTCTCTCTCTCTCTCTCTGTCTTTCTCTCTCTCTCCTTTAACCAAACGCGCTTGCGCATATCTAGGCACGTGTGCTTTGTTTGGCGATCACTGCCTAGCAACGTACAGGCAACGCTGAATTTTTGGAAAAGAAAATTAATCGTTATTGTACACTGAACTGATAGCTAAAATCAGTGTAGCTGTGATGGATTTAAGTTTGAACGCTGTAAGAATTGGAGGTCAAAGGCAAATATCGGTGAGTGTGTTTTAACAAGGGTTTCTATGTGTTGCGCGAAGACAAAAGTTTTCCTTAATTGTAATGTGCTGCTTTACTTTTAAGAGTCAGAAAAGTGGAGAAACTCACGGACTGCGCCCAAAGGAGTAAGCCAGCGCCGTTTGAACAAGTCATTTCTAATAATAGCGTTTCATTTCCATGGCGTCATTAATAGTGTTTGCATCACTTCTGCAGAGTTCCTGTACTGGAGTTAGAGAGACTGCGAGAGAGGGAAGAAGAGGTGAGAGAGTGAGTCTTAGAGCAGTGATGCACTGAGTAATTGTACTTTACTGTACTTATTTTGAGTGGTTTGTTATCCTTATTACCAGCTATCATTTTCTTCAACAATTACAATGGAAGTAGTTCGGTAGATTTATTCATTCATTATCCGAACCGCTTAATCCCAACTGGGGTCGCGGGAGGACTGGAACCTATGCCGGGAACTACAGGCCCAAGGCGGGGAACCACCCTGGGCAGGGGCCAACACCGCAGGGCACACACACTCACTCACACTCGCATTCACACCTCACGGGGCCAATTTGGAGTCGCCAATTAACCCATATCGCGTGCATTTTGACTGTGCGAGGAAACCCACGCGAACACGGGGAGAGCATTCAAACTTTTATGTAACTGATGGTGAAAAATTCAGCACCATAAACTCTGAGAGTTTGTTTACTCCGTGCCAGTGTAAGTGGGAATTGGTGCCACAGTTTGGTCATTATGATTGTTGTATTTAAACATAGTGGGAATGGCCATAATATTTTGAAAACACAATAATAAAAACACTACAGTACAGTGTTTCTTGTTATGTCCTTCACCAATGTCAGCAAAATATGATTAATAGTTAAGTAGTGTTAAGTAGCTACTTTTACTTTTAACTACTATTTCATTGTAATTTTCTAGGAAATGACTTTTAGGTATTCTGATTTTTCTCTTCTTTGAATCATGGTTATCCTTGTTGCATGTTGTTTTAGGATGATGTTGTCATAACAGTGCCTTGCAATGTATTCGACCTGCCATCAGCCATGAGCTGGGGTACAGCAGCCTCGGCACGCCACCCTCCGGTATGCATCAAACACAGCCTGCACATTCAGTAAAATCTTCTCATGCCTAAATTACAAATGTTCTTACTCAAGTTTGGTCATATGGCCAGAGTTCACCTACAGGTTTTACTCTCAAATGGGGAGGAGCAATAGAGAATACATTGGAAAGAAGCAGACCAGCTTCGGGATGTCAAAATTCACAACAGAGCAACTACCGAGGCCTGTCTCTGAACAGGCCACCCAGTAATGTAGGACCTAATATGGATCCACCTCACCTGATTTCACACAGCATTGCAGAGCTGAACCAACCACAGATAAACTCTGTTCGCATGAGAACGAGGAAACGAGAGGCTGTGAGTAATTGCTGCTCGAATGAGAGCTGTAATAGCTGTAGTGCTGCTGCTGTGACTAATAGTTGTGGTTGCAAAATGTTCTCATTTTGTGGTTCAAACAAAATATGTTACAATCATTGTATTTAAAGAGCACAGGTTGGCTAGTTATACTGGAGGTATAAAGCAAAGTAATAGAAAAAGATACTGCTGCTGTCTCCTTGTTTACATATTAGGCACATATGATATATATGTAAAGTATATGGTAAATGTGGACAAATCTGATTCATTATTCATTTTGTAAAAATTTGAACGAGCTGGATTAATGAGAGTGGCTCATTCCCTGTGGTGCTGTGGTATTCTGCTAATAGGAGGAACTGACGGAAGAGAGGAAAAAACAGGCTGTGATTGAGCAGGTGATGGTGGATCAGCTCTCCAGGTTATCTAGTTATCTCCATCTCTTCCCTCGAAGGCTGTGGTTGCCTCGCAAATCATGATTAATGGATATTTCTGATGTAACGGTTGAAATAGAAGTAACATTGTCTCTTGTGCTGATGTTACAGGGCTGTCATCAGTGATCCAGAACAGAACACAATAAAGAACTCAGTGAATTCACACAGCCGGAGTCTTCATCACACCATGTAAAATATGTGCATAAAAGTTCACCGATTTTAGCAGGTGTGGATATACTTGGTTTACCTGATATCTGTGTTAACAGGGTGAAAACTCAGAATGCTTTAACAGAAAAACTCCTTTCCCACAAACTCTGTTTTCATGGCAGAATATTGTCAAGGTTGGTCTCTCTCTCTCTCTTTCTAGATAAACCATTACATGGATTAGCCTACTGTTTAGAATGGGTGTATGGGTAAGAATGTTTGTGTTGTTTAATAGATGTGGACGTGAAGCGTGCCGAGAGTTAATTGGCTTCTACTTTGCGTGTGATCATACACTGACAGTATATGAGTACCGCAACTTTGGGAAAAATAGGTAAACATATTCTGGAACATTGAATACTAAAATGAATGTCATCTCCATACAGTGCATATATATCTGATGGTAGACACTGGCAAATTTTTGTAAGGTTTGCATGAACATTACAGGTGCAACGCACTGCCCTTTATTGCCCGTGGTGTCTACAGGACTCGAGGAAGACCATACTGTCTAGCTGACCTCTCACAGGTACCACCATCATCATCCTACTCTTTTAGTCTCACCCTTTAAATCTCACGCCTAGAGAGACAATACAGTTCTAGAAGTGTGTTTGTCTGCATTATCCAGGGGGCAGATTTACGCTTTCCTACAACTGGAGCACATCTCCCTGAGAGCCTAAGAAGGAGGCCATATCTGACCCTGAGAGTTTCTAATGTGGATGAGGAGATGAAGGGATCACTACTGTATGCACAAACACACCCACCCACACACATGCAGGAATGTCGATTGCTGAAGATGTACAAGCACAGGGATCTTATTGCTTTTACTTTCTTGTAGGGCCCAGTGTGGAGAAACTGAGTTTTGGCTTTCTCAGGAGGAAGTCAGTGACAGGAAAATCCTCAGAGAAATTCAGGGTTCATATCCTCTAAGCACATCATACTTTGAAAGTGGAATAAAAGTATGGACTGATTGGTAATCTTTGCTGGATGTTTTGAAGGGGCTGTACGTGACAGGCTAAGGGGTCGAGCTGTCCAAACTCTGATACGCCTAGGCAGGAGGATGCCGAGTTTAGACGTGAAGGGGAATGGCCTTGTGTGTAAAGATGTGCTCAGGAGGTATCTGATGGAGGAACTGGGACTCACACAGCAGGTACCATTAGAAATCTTGACAAAGTCTTGAAGTCTTCACAAATTGCAGTATACAGAAGTAATAATCATGCACCAAATAGTAAATCTCTAGCCGTTGTCAACATTTGAAGGACAGTGATGAAGGTGTGTTTTTATGTTAAACATCATAAAATGAACTTCTTTTGACCGTGTGCCAGGAGTCCGAGGCAGTGTGGAGAATTTTGGGCCAGCAGGGGGAGCTGTCAGTGGACTATGCAGATGTGATGCGGGCTGTTACTGGGGAGATGTGTGAAACCAGAAAAGCCTTCTTCCTAAAAGTAGCAGAGCTGGAACTTTACTGACACATGCTCTTCTTTAAAATATGGCATGGATGAGTCATATGTCAAAATATTTCTTGCTCTTCTGTTTCCAGGTTTATGTTAAACTTGACCCCAACAAAACTGGCTCTGTTACCTTGACTGATATTGAGAAATTCTATTTGGGCAGACAGTTCCTGTACACAGAGCATGGTAAGAATCTGTCTGAAAAACAGTTTTTCTTTTTTACTTGCTACACCCACACATCACATCTGCTTCTGTTCAAAATGTTAGTACATAAAAACACGATCTTCAACTTTTCTTACTATTCTGAAATGACTATGAGACAGTAAAGTGGAGGCCAGTTGTGTAATTTATATTTCAGAACTGAATCAGCACAACAGCTAAAATATAGTTATTTTTTACTGGTAATTGCACTCACAACAAAGGTCCTGGGTGTTTTCAAAATCAATATTTCATATTTCTAGCCCCCTAGAATCTGGAACATTGTTACAACAGAACAATGTTATGCAGCAGATGATTGTGTTCATGAGTCACTTTTATATTTGGCTGTTCATAAATGCAGGGCCAAAAACAGACTTCCTGACCTGCATAACGGACACAGAGAGGTCCAGTAAAGATGTGTCCTATGCTGAGTTTGAGGATTACTACGAGGGACTGAGCATTGAAATTCCTAATGATGACGAGTACATCAACAATCTTAGAAGCACATGGAGTTTATGAACGATGTGATTGTTAGTGTGTTTGTGTATCTGCATAGTGATTTATGGAATGAGGTGTATATATATTTACACATTTGTGTTGTATTTTTACATAGAAAAGGCATAGCCATGCAACATGTGCAATGCACTACAAAAGCAATTACTTCTGTATGTGCTGTGATAGAGCACAATTCTATTTTGGTATAATTTAAAGCTGTATACTAGATAAATTCAGTTTCATAATAATGCTGATACATGCAATAATTTGTTACACTATGTAACAAGTGTGAATATTTGTAGCACATATTTCTGTCGTTATTTCTTATTATATTTATTTTCAAATTTCTCATGCTAGAAGTCATAGAAATATTTGGAGTCTATCAGTAACACTGACAGCGAAAACAGAGAACCTCTGTTTATTAAACAGCTACATAGTATACTTACTTCTGACAGTCCGACATGAGCATTGTATGTGACTGTTTTAATAATTGTTGAATTAAAAATAGACCAGATAACATAATGTCTATGATTTTAATTGGCCTGCAGGAGGAGCTGTTTCCTGTTGAGTTTAGAAGACAAGAAAAGCAAGGCAATCTTCATGAGGACGAAAAACCAGATTCAAAAAGATCTTTCTGAATAACTTCCATTGCGTAAAGCGGAGCTGTATACACACCTCAAAATGAAATCTTATGAACTAGTGTATGAGCTATTTTGCGTGTCCAATATGGACATATAAAACGATTTGACATCTGCAGGCTCGTGTGAGCTTGGCACTATGTCAGTGACCATTAGAAAGTCCATTAGAAGATCTATCAAAGGTCTTATGGTGGTTATCTTCCTCCTGACTTTCCTCTTCTTCCTCGTCGCTTCGTTCATCACCTTTCATCTGTATAAAAAGATCCAAGAATGTTATTAATCCTAAATTGTGCAATCTGTGTGTGTGTGCGCATATTTCTTAGAGACATACTCACGTTGCCAAAAAGGAACTTGTTGACCATACGCAGTATGAGAGTGGCCCAAAATATGTGTAACATTAGTAAGATAACCAGCACGGCATTAAAGAAGTAATATCCAAAGAAAGGCTTAAATTGATCCAGTGGATACACCCATGTACAGTGGATCAACCTGAAAGAGATTTTAGAATGTTGAGAAATGCATCACAATATGCAGTGCCGGCCCAAGCCTTTACGCAGAATAGCAGAATTTCATTTGACGCCCCCCACCATCAGACGATGTTGTTTTTGTAATTATTCTTTTTTTTTTTTTTTTAATAATGATGTCGTGACATTTCAAGCGCTCTTGGAGGCCCCCTGGTGGCCCCAAGCGGCTTAATTCGCAATATGTTTTTGTTCATCCGTTTTCACTTATACCTACCAAAAAGGAAAGATGACCAGTCTGGTTATCATGAACACCACCGTGAAGAGAACAAAGATGCAGTTGCAGGTACGTTCCCATCCGGCATAATTAAACACCTTTCCAGACTGGCAGAGAGGGAGACAAGACAGTTAAACCAGCTATATACCAAAGCTGTGAGGCTACAAGTGCACAAATGAAGAATCTTTCTCCGTCAGACCTCTAGTAAAACGTCCGAGGCATCATGCACCAGCATAACAAGTGTGCCAATGCGGATGTAGTTTGCACACCATGAGAAGGAGAGCAGGGTCAGAGTTGCCCAGTGATGTACCAACTGCTCTTTAAAATCCTGTGAACAGACACAGAGGGACTTTGATCTTAACTATGTTATAAACCATATCAGTGCTAACCCCTGATAATACGTCAAATTTAACCACAGCTACACTTAAAGGTGATAAGAAGACTGCGGATAACGAGAAAAATGTCTCTTTTCTGCTGTTCTACAAAAACACATGTTTGGCAGTGAAATGATCGACATATGCTGTGCAGAACTGACCCATTTGTGTTGAATTTAGTTTTTGTGATATTTAAGTATCATGAATGAACTGTTACCTTGCGCTTGATATCCACAGCCACACTAAACAATAGAGAGCCATAAAAACTCATCTCCATCATGTAATACCAGTACTGAGAGTCCAGCATGGTCTGCATGAACAAACACACACACAGACACACACACATACACACACAGACACACACACACACACACACACACACACTGTCAGATAGGTGGGAAGCACCATTACACACACAACACCAAACCACATTTCTTTTCTATTTATTCAGTCAAATTTATACTGATGTATTTTTTAAACAAT
The DNA here is from genome assembly GCA_032718565.1 of Distichodus sexfasciatus. NCBI lineage: Eukaryota > Metazoa > Chordata > Actinopteri > Characiformes > Distichodontidae > Distichodus > Distichodus sexfasciatus. The sequence goes on along the minus strand of JAVGVS010000007.1, from coordinate 6,502,240 downwards.
GGGAATATACTGCCATATGTTAAAATACAGTGTAAGATATAAAAAATAATGTACTATAAATATAATGTAAATATTATATATAGTATACTGTAACTTATTTTTAATTAAAATTCATAGTGTTTGTCGGTAAAGATCATGGGCTCTTGTATTTAATAAAATAAGATGTATTGATGGTCATTACAGACATAAGCATCACAGTATAATTTTGTGTTTAATTTGGTTCCTTAAACTTTCTTTTCCAACATAAACTTTAATCGTTTAGAGCATATTTCGCTGACAGAATTTTTTTTTAGGTCATCAGTTTAAATTCATGTCACTGTAGGTGTTCCAGTTTTTCCACGCTTTGGACATTTGGCCAAGTCAGTCCTACATGTAACCGAATCTGTGCTCAAAATGTGTGGCTTGTGATTTCTTAATCTGCTAGTGGTGAGAGGAATTTTGTAATAATTAAAGGAATTAGAAAATTCTATCTGCTGTATTTACACTTACTTGTTTGGGAAATCCTGCCCACACTTCCCGTAGATCATAAAACCATGGTTTCTATAATATGATATAAAATAACAATTATATTTCTTACAAATTTAAATATTAGGTGTGTGTTTGCATGTGTGTGTCTTTAAGGGGGGCTTGCCCATGCCTGCTAAAGCCTTGCAGTTCTGTGAGTGATAGACTTTGGCTTGAGTCTTATGGGAATATATTACTTATTATCCTTGAGGCATATCTCACACACAAGCTTGCACACGCATCCACTATGAGAGTCGTTTGCACGAAGATTCAAGGTCATTTTGCAATCACCTTATGCTAATAGTTTTGTACTCAGTGGTTCGCATGTTTTCCGTTAACTCAGGTCATAAATACTTACATCATATAGGGCCAGGAGGCCACCCAGGAAAGCACACAGGTAGAACAGAAACCTCCAGCTGTACACAGTAAGAGACACATGATGCAGATAGAAAAGGCAATACACACAACAAGCAACCAAGCAAACTACACAAGGTATCACCATCAACATGAAATAATTATGATTACGGTGTTTTAAACCAACAAGAAATATTTGGATAATATTTAGCACTTAATCCTCGCTATAAACCATCAGGAAAGCATGGAATTAAACTAGGAACTACTAGAAATTGGATTAAATTAAATTAAATTAAATTAAATTAAATAATGCTTTCCTATCAGGAAGCACAAATATTTACAGTGTGTTGGAGGAGTATATAGGTTTATGATGACCATGAGAAGGGAGACATATGATTTGCCAATTTTTATAGGGACTGGTCCTGATAAGGAAAAAATGCTTTTATAGAAAATAGTATGTTTAATGTGGGGAAAAGTGAAAATAATACCTTTTGGTTACTGAGGTTAAGGTTAGGGTTAGGTGTAACTGTAGTTCAATTATTTACATTTGGTCAGTGGAATGACATCACAAAGATAGTAAGACAGGACTGTGTGTATGTGTGTGTGTTTGGTGTGTTTGTACCTGGCTTCCCTGAATTTCTTCAGTGTTCCTGGTCTGTCTACGTTTCTTTTCCTTCGAAACCATTGTTCAGTCTGTCGCTCTGAACAACCTGCTTTCTTACTGAGACCTCTAAGAACCGCCTACACACATGCACATACACATACTAAATGTAACTTGTCCTTTTTAAATGTAGTGTTTTTATGGGAAAATGCATGTAGTTTGTGTGTGTGTGTGTTTGTCTTATCTTAATTTACCTGTGAGGGACATTTAGAGCATGTATTGTAATATTGTTCCAGTACAGTATTATGTGACGGTCTCAAGCGAACTTTGTCTTTCACTCCAAGAGCTGTAGCGATAGGAGGAGCAAACAGTCTGTAAAAATCACAAACACAAACACTGTGGCTATTTTCAGCTTCCTTTCAATTTCTCCACATACTCACAAACATGCATCACTGAGTACTAGTTGTACTGAGTAGCAAAACTGTTCAGGTATAGCACTGATGACACATTGAAGTGTAGGTGGGTGTTTGCCTTGCTAGTAAAAAAGCATAAAACAACATCCGCTTAATCTAATTCAGGATGTTCACATGGTGGTTTGATTGGTTGTTTACCAACTTGAAGGTTTAGGGGACAATTTAAGCTGGGAAGCTGGGGAACAGATAAAACACAGAGGCTGGGCTGAGTTATTTGTGCATATGTGGATGTTTTATGGGACTGTGAGGATCAGATTGTCTCCTAAAAGATGGAAAAAATTGAGATTTCTCAGATCGTTTAGGCTTTGTGAGTACATTTTTGTGATGGTCTCAAAGAGAAAATGTTTCAAAAGGGAAGTTTCAGTTTTTAACTGAAAAACTAAAAGAGTCAAAAGATTTACTTTTGGTACCTGGCAATTTTTGGTAAGGCACTGTACTTTAGTGAGGTACTACTTCATTATGGTTAAATTGTTATTCTGCTGTGTGTGTGTGTGTGCGTGTGTGGCTGATACATACTTCTCATACAGAACTCTGAGGCCCAGCAGCAGTACTGCTATAGGTAAAGTGATGTAGAGATGAGATACGTGAGCGTAGAACCGACCATCTTTATCCTCAAGGTCTGCCCATGTTACATTCACAGGCAGCCACAGACGATCCCACCAAAACCACTCACTCAACCACATCGTCCTGAAACACACATAGAAACACACACATTAATGTGTAAAATCAAAACATTTGAATGGGATCCTTTCATTTTATAGCATATACAACTCCTACACCTGTCACAACCCCTAACAACTAACCAGACCCTAACTCTAAAACTGAGCATAATCAACCCAACAGTACAACCCAACAGTAAGCCTGCTAAACTGATTTATGTACTGTAAAATGCCATATAAGAAATACACTTCAAGGACCCATCTGCCTAGGTCTACAGGATCCTGGATATCTGAGTTTAGCTTGACTTAAACTGTAAGTAAAAGGAACCTGAAATATTTATGCCAACCAATTAATTAAAACAATTATAAGAAGTATTGAATTGAACAAGGTGAACAATTACGGAATTAATTATTTGATTCAATTTACACTATTTTACACTAACTAGACCCCAGCCCTAAAACTCAGTATAATCTCACCCTAACCATCAACCATACAAAAATATCAGAATTATGCCTACTTCTCATCTCCTAATGGACAAATAGTAATGATTTCCAAAACTTCAAAACAATCACAATCATATGCACACACACAAAGACTCCCATAATGACTAGATGTATATAATTCTACAGCTAATCTTAAACCTTATCTTAACCTCAGTAACCAAGTGCACATCTTTAACCTCTTTAAGTGTTTCAAATAAAACAGGTGCATTTTCTATAAAGTCATTTTTCCTCATGGGGACATCTCAAATGTCTCCACGTGGTACACACACACACACACACACACACACACACACAGCTTTCTGGACCCTGACTACAAGAAGTCAGTACATCCAGCTATCACTAGTGTATCTCACACTCCTACAATGAACAGATAAACATTTAAATCGAAATACAATTAGAATATAAATGAACACCCCTTATTAATAATGCCATATAACCAATTAAGGCATATGCCATTCTGAGAAATAACTATTTAACTAAATAAATAAAGGCCTATGCCGGTACTTACACAACCTTACACACACAAACACAGGCATACATACACACCCTTCCATGTCATCAGTACTACATTAGTATAGTGAGATTTTCTCCTAAAAGTAAACATTTACGCTTAGTGCTGGTGAGGTTCAGTCTTTAAAAGTTCTTATAGGAACACCTTAAAACAAACGATGTGCTTAAGAACACAGACACAAGAGTAAGAGACACAGAGAGAGAGAGAGGGAAGGCATGTTCTAACAGCTCAGAGAAAATCCTGTTAGTGCACTTTATAATGAATGAACAAATATCTGGAACGATCTCAGTAAGTGTCAGATGAAATCATTTACACATTTTTCTGGTTTGAGCCAGTGGAGCTTCACTATATTAAATTTGGCGATTCACTTCAGGAATGCCGTGTTAAGGATCACAGATGAAGACGTGTGCCTGTGTACATGTGCATCAGACTTCATAAAGACACATTTTTTAAAAATGTATGTTTAGGTGACAGGACATACTCCACTTTACAGTACATTTTACTAATTATAAAGCGGTATTAGACCAAAGAGTGAAATCAGCCAAAGTGTTACAGTCCTACCTGCCTTGTCCCTGCATTCGCCTCCACCTGGTTGCAACAGGTAAACCCTCGTGTAGTCTGTCTCTCACACACCTCCTCTCTTCTAACAGCCCTGCCTCCACTGTCTGCCTGTCTCTCGGCGTTTCTCAAACACACACATACACACACACAGATAGAGAAGACACACCTATACTTAGTGATCCTCAAATGTCCTGCCCAGGATACTGACTCCAATATGTCCTGGTTGAACACACACACTCAGAGGTAAGGAGGGAGGGAGCAAGGGAGGTAGAGACAGACTTTCTCAGCATTCTTTACCCCATCACAAAAAGTCCATTGAATAGCCTTTGTGTGTGTAATAGGATACGGGGGTTGTGAAAGAAAGAAAATCCTTACAGGTGAAAGATAGGACAAATGAATAAGAAATTTCATGATGTACAGATCTTACACATCTTATAATTAGTCATTGCTCACTCACGACTGAATTTCAGAATCACTCTGAACTGTAACAGAACACAAGAGAACCGTCATGGCAAATATTCAGTGCAGCAAATAGAGGACAGGCTACTAAACTTATGACCTCAAAGGAATTCAGCCCCACCCCTTCACCACAGGTGATGTTCTGCTTCCGCCTAGTGCTCAGCTAGAGTATAACATACAGAGATTATGAACATGAAAGAAATCTAAGAAACCAGCCCCATGTCTAAAATTGCAGGCCTGAGATCAGTGCAAAGTCTAGGCTAATCTTCAAATCAAATCAAATCCAAAAAAAACTACTGATATGAAAAGTCATGTTCAGTTTTATTTTTATTATGAACAGTCATAATGTGTTTCTTAATAATATCAAAATATTTTTGACAAGATTTCTAGAAGTTACATGTCAGAAACTGGTCTAGACTGTAAATGCTGGCTCTTATGTATTTGTGGTTTAGCTAATCCAGGCTAATGTCCCATGCATATCATACACATAACACCACTCAACTTAAAGCAAGTTTATGTTTCATTAGAGATGAAAGTCTCTTCATCTAGCTAAAAAAATTATACTCTGCTATAAAACCTGGTCCTTCCAGTTCACTTTGTGAAGACAGCCAGTGGTTGGCAGACTGTACAGTCATTTTTTGACATATATTTTGAGAAACACCCCATACTAAATGCTTTTAAATATCACAATTATAATGACTATGATTTACCATGACACCACAAAACCTTCTCTTATCAACAATGTTCATGTTAGATGGACATCACATTCTGCAGATGTGGACTTTGGAGATGCACAGCTAGAAAAAGTGGTAAATGCTAAGAGATATTAAAAACACTCTGACCAAAGATTACTGAATGGATAACAGGGTACGAAATCTAATGGGCCTTTTCAAGATTCCATTAGCTTTAATTCACTGACAAGCATATTATCACCTTTGGCCAATGTACGCCATTAAGATATAGCTTGTAATTCTTTATTCAGCTGTTAATGTTGTTCATAAATGGTTTTCTATATTTGTCCTCTAGTTAATAATGACATTCCATCAATCATATTGGGGTAAGACACTTTGAAGACATTTAAATGTAATAATCTTGTATACATTATAGCCAGTAAATTGAATAATAGTGGAATGATGTGGTTGTTAACTACTGTACAACCCAACAGTAAGCCTGCTAAACTGATTTATGTACTGTAAAATGTATAAATACATTTCAAAAGCCCATCTATCTTGATCTATAGGATCCTGGACATCTGAGTTTAGCTTGACTTGAACTGTATGCAAAAGGTAACCTGAAATATTTAAGCCAACCAACTAACAGTCTCAAAGTAGAACAAAAGGACAACAAAATACACAATGAATCAAAGACATGACAATTATTTTAAATTATAAAACAATTCAGTGGAGTATTTAAATGAACAAAGGCAATCTGTGGTGATTAATGAGGCAATTAATTATTTGATTCAATTTACAATAAAAATCCAAGAGAAATTCAGTATCTTGAATTAATTAATAAATTAATAATTAAAATTAAGATGAGTTTGCAGTCAGTGAATAATGGACTGACCTCTGCACTGACCCCCATCTTCTGATGTGTGCGTGTCTATAGATGTTATTGAAAAGTGCAGAATCAGAATTTTGATTTTGATATTTTCTTCATCACACAAAGGTCATCCCTCGAGAACTGTTCCCTGAACGGTTCATTTTTCACAGTTGCGCAATACTTAAACCATTGAGAAGCTTACTATCGGGTTTTACGGTGTGATTTAGACCCCCTATGTACAGGCAACTCACAGAACTGGTTTGAATGAATAGATGCCAACACTTACTAATGAACACAAACATTACAAACTCATGTTTCCCTGCAAATTGTGGCATTTTAATAGGTCTGGCAGCCTTTTGGCCCAAACCTGCCAAGTTGAATGATTTTTCTCAATTCCATATGCCCAGGTTTAAAATTGTAGACAGAAGAGTCTTTGTAAAGTGGATGATCAGTATGTACAATGGATCACAGTTTGTCTCTTTGTCATCCAGCCAGATGATTTAGTTTTAATAAAACACACATGAAAATTCCCCGACACAGGAGAACATGGAGTGTCTTAACACGTGACAACTTACGGCACAGCGCTGAAAATGCCTTACCAACCAAACCAAATCTGACCACAGGCACCAACAAATGCTTGTTGTTGAGATGATGACAGAACACAACTTGAAAACATTTAACAGTGATCTTGACCACAGTTGATGGGTCAGCGGCTGACTGGGTTGCCTGGCACTGAATTAGCTGATTGGTTGAAAGCTGCTTTCAGGGTGGAGCAGAACTCAGCTTTGTCCAATCATGCTTATACTCGGGTATTGCGCGTCAGCTCACTGGGCGACGGGGGAACCTTTTGGCTAAGATGTGTGAAGCTGGTGGAGTGACTGGCTCTTGGTGAGCTTTCTCCAGCCTCAGGTCCTTTTTGCCTGGGAGGAAGAGTCTGACAACGAGACCTGGATCTGACAGCTGGGTCCTGGAGTGGAAGTCCTTTAGCAACAGTCCCCATCAATTCAGGTTTTGATGGCGGTCTTGGTAACACTGTTGACTGATTACCTGCGAGCTCTGGTCTGGACGGAGGTCGGGGCAATGCTGCTGACTGGCTGCCTGTAAACTCTGGCTTGGAAGGCGAGCGTACCATTCCTGATTGGCTGCTTATGATTTCCTGTTTGGACGGAGGACGAGGCAGCACTGTTGTTTGACTGCCAGAGAGCTCTGTTGTTAATGAGGGGCTTGACACCACAGATGTTTGGCTGCCACATA